>QUSF01000002.1:13905586-14192253 GCA_003676055.1 Chloebia gouldiae | reverse complement strand
CTCAACTATGAGTGCATTGTTTCCTTTCTTAAAAACAGACTAACCCAGTGTGCACTTCATTAGTATTCTAATTGTCAAGTAGTGCTCAGTGGTTGTCTCAGGCTGTCTGATTAAAAATTAAACAAAATTAATTTTTTTCCATTTCCAGATGCATTGACGGTATGGGGTTTTAAATTTTTTTTTTTAAATTAAACTCCCTTCCCAACGCTTAGGAACACACGCTATCATAGCGGAGCAGTAACTCACTGTACTTTGCAAGAGTAGACCATGAAAACTACTTAACTTTGAATTCCATCTCTTCAATTTACTCAAATAACTTAAACCATCTTGTGCCTTTGTTTCTTATAATTACAATAGGGATCCTTCTTTCTCTCTTTTAAAGTTAGATACTATTTAAACAAGATTGAGTTATGTGTACAGACACTGTAGTTGTAGAGGATAAAACTGATTCTATGTTCAGAATACCAAGATTAACAGGACCCCGAGTGTTCCCAAGACACAAGAAAAATATACAGTTATTATTTTAAGCTTCAGCCAACTAGAATAACATGCCAATCAGTTTGATCAAGAACAAGAGAGGAGTAATGTTAGACTTAAGTTTTTGAAACTTAGACTATGACTCATTGTTTCATTCATGTTAAGCATGCTGTCAGTGACACTAACTATAGCATTTATAAAACTATTTTAAAAGACCAGAAAAAGTAATGAACTTGCTATAAAGCTGCACTGAACACACTAAGGTTGCATTAACAAACACCAAAACCTTCAGAAAAAGTACTCAGTGAACCTAGCAAGACAGATTTTCCTTTGTAATAAGGTTCTCTCATGCTGGGAACAACATACAAAGGCAAATACAGATAACGTGATCAAGTCAGTTCTTTTCTTATTTTGGAATATTGGTGGTTAAAATTTTTTATTGGCCAGAAAACAGAGCTTAAGAATTGCAGAATTCTTCTTAATATGGCCCAATTTATGATATCCTTCATAAATTTTTGAGGGTTGTCAGGTATTGCTATGATATTCAACTTTCCATGTGGCTTCTTCAGTGTCTTAAGCACGTGCTGGTATGCAGCCGCAGTCACTGGGGCTGGACACATAATTTTTCAGTAAGGCTCAGCTGAATTATTCTTTCCCTGCGGAAACAGTGGTCTCACTTGTAAGATTATGCATAAATATTAAGGACAAAGACTAGGAAGTTAAATTAAATCCCAAATTTGTTCCCTTGCAACAGGGCCATATCCATATGAGAAGTAAATGTTATTTGCAGCGGCGGACTGGAGCAGGTTCAGAGGAAAACAAAAGAGAGAATTAAAAGAAACAAGGCAACTAATTCAAAATGACTGAATCTATACAAGGAGACATCAGATGGGGCCATGAAGCTGGGTCAGCATGTATTTTTAAAAAATGAATTTATTATCCTTTTAGAGTTGATCTGAACACTGTCAGACCTTTTGTATTTTATACTTGATTGTCCAAGTCATTACTCTTTGAACACAGAAAGTGTTCAATGCCCAAATGCTTCAATGCCCTGTTAATTTGGTGTTAAAAGGGGTTTTATTATGGAACTAATAACAGCAATTCACATGGGATATTTAGTGGCATTTAACACTTGTAATCTTACAAAATGTCTAAAGTATGAAAAGCTGTTCTAATGAAAATGTCTTCATGTTTGGAGTTAAACAGCTCTGTGATTTTTCATGTCCAAATGCAAAATATCTACTACACACAAAATGTTGCAGGTTCTAAACTAAAACTATTATTTCCTGCAAATAAGTCTTGGCACCTTAAAATAAAATTCGGCAGCTTTAAACATCCCCAGTATCACCTACTATACTTTAACATTGTATAATCAACAGCTGAGTAATCAAATAAATGGAGTCCAAGCACATCAAAACTTAAACTTCACCCACCTATGACTTCATTCCCTAGGCTGTGACTTTGCAAATTCTTTTCTGGGAGGTGAACTAAAGCGAATAGCTGGATTTGTAGTAAAGGGCACCTCTCTAGCATTACCATTTTTCACCAGAAACACCTACAGCTTCCCATTCCACCTATAAAGGAAACTGCCTACACTGCGGAGGAAGAACCAAGAAATATTGGCCTGCCCTGATGTTAAATCATTATGGCTATGACAGGCATTCCTACACATGATGCATGTGCAGCTGCAAATAAGGTCACTGTGTTTTCTCCTTGGCAGTTAACACTATGTGCTGAACATCTCTGCTTCCATTTTAAATTTACGCTAGCTTCACTCCCTTAAAAATTAGATGAAAAATTTGCAAAGTAATTAGATTTCTATGTCTAATTAGAGAAGACTTAATTCACTACTGGTATATTTCACCTTTCTGTCAGCTAGTTTAGCAATGACTTTCACATATTCAGAGTTTTCCATACTGCTGAGCTCCAAAATAATTTACAACCTTTGGATATTGTTATGTGCTTTGACAATAAATAACAGAATGCCCAGATTTCGCACTATGTTGTAAGGTGAGCCTTACAACAGCCACATTTTCAGATAAAAATCAGAGCTGCTGGGCTCAACACAATCATGGTGTAGGCACAAAGCAGCTCCACATTGAGTCTGTAGACAGTCCTGTATTTCTAACAGCACACAGGCTTCAGCTGGGTACAGGTAACATCCAAATGTAAACTTTATCAGTACTGTGAGAGCACAGAACTGTGGCAGTGTATATACACACACATTTCTGTCACCAGTTAGAGCAGATCAGTGTGGCATTGATAAAAATCAATGGCAATGAGCTAATTTAGACAGACAGGCGCCTTGTCTTGAAAAACCTACTTTTTTGTCAATTACACAAATTCATTTTAGCAATGCAGTGCTGCTGTACTTTCTAAAAGAATCTCATTAGTACTGGCTTAGCATTAGCTTGGTTACATTTGGAAAATCAGGATTCAATTCATTTGCTTATTGTAGTAGTATACCCTGGCAAAGACAGGGTTCACTAAGAACTAAAGCTTAGTGAGAGTGTGCTGATAAAAAATATTATTTAAATAATCTCACTACAAGACAGCATCTCTCATCATGGATGCTGGCCATGTGCTTCCAATATTTTGTGAGCTAGTGCAGCCAGAGGCAAAAACAAACCCAACAGTCACCAAGAGGATTTGTGGGGCTTCCCCTGGTAGCTTCCTATCCAAGTACAATGCATGCTTTCTGAGATCTGATACCAAATGTGGCAGGGCTGCTGCTAAGAGGGTCACCATGGGATTATTTTAATGTTCACTGAAATGGAAGCAATTTATTACATACTGCAGTAGCATCGCTTTCGTTCAAATTATAAGAGGTTGCAAGCAGCCTTTTAAATCTGCTCTGCCTTTCCCTCTGGTCCCAGCTTACCTTCCAGCTTCCTGGAAGGATGACGCTCTGCGAAGCAGGCTTTGGAGGTTATACTAAGAACAGAGCATTCAGTAAGTACTCTGTTGACCTTCCAGAACACACAGGGCTAAAAACATCCATCTGCATGCCTAAATTCAGTTTCCCCAATGGCCTAAGAAAGGGATGCATCTGTGGAACAAGTTTCGCACTTACTTGAATATTATCATAAAACATTTACATTATTTAATTAGATTATGTAGATGCTTTACTCCAATTTGAAGCTTTGAAAATCATAATGTCATGCTCTAAATTATGCAAATATTGAAAATGCTTTTCACAGCAGCAGAAGCAAAGACACAAGTGAGACAGTCCTGCCACATGCTGTTCTGCTGTTCTCTACTCATGGAAGACCACACAGAATGCATTACTGTAATCTTGATTTTTTCTATTAGGATTTTCTGCACAGGATGTAGTTATTTCATGCCCTCACTTTATGCTAAGCCCCAAATCCAAATTTGATTTGGAAAATGTTCTGTGGTTTATAGCCACATCCTGACTATGCAGCAGATTTTTCACAATATCCTTCCCCCTCCTCTGATACAACATACACTTCATGGCAAGGAGATCTCAGGAAGGAGATGCAGTAAGAGTCATTCATTGAACCATCTTCCTAAAGTGCTGAGCAGTGGAAAAGGGAAGTAGGTAAAACCTTAGCAAATGTTTTTCTCTTAAGTTAACTTAGTTCTGCTGTACTCTTGAAGAGAATAGTGCTGCCACAGTAGAGCATAAGTCTTTAAGAGATCCTGCACCTCATAGGACATTCTTTAGATAGAACAGACCTTTATATGATGCACAGAAGTAATTTACAACAGGTAAAGATGGTACCAAATTAGAGACAAAAGGAACAATCAGGAATGAATTGCAGGAATTAAACTGTACCCCGGGGCTGGGTAGCTGAATTTTAGCAGGACTTTATTTTTCAAAAAATTGTTTTGTTATTGTTTTCCAATAGAAACAGAATGCACCAGCTTCTTCTTCTTCAGTAGAGCAGTTCAGTGTATCCAAAACACTGAAGTCGGATGTTGACAGATTTTGACTGCCAAAATGGACCCTAAAGCATGGGGTCTCTAGGGTCACAAATGTTTCTATATAATAATACCTCACCTCCAACTCCTACTAGTTCCCTGATATTTGGATACCCTCCTCCCCAGACTGTTATTGAGAATAACATGTCAGAGAGAGAAAGAGATTTCTTCCCCGGGAAGTATGGCTTCTCCTCAGCACACTGTTAAAAGACCTACCCTACTGCTCTTCAGCCATGGGTGAGCAGAGTAGTTGATGTGCAGGCCAGGTTATGTCATATGGCCATTGGTATATCCATGCCAACACAAACCATCTGGGGTCACACCTATCTCTAGCAGCAGCCTGCATTCCTCGCTAGCCATAGAATAAAGCTGTCCATTTTTATGTTACATAGATTACCACTCTTAGGCAAGCTGCTCCTTCAGCAATCTCTGTCACCTCTGGTGTGCTTCCTGGCTATGGTTATGACTTCTGAGAAAGCTGATGGGTTGTTAGAAAAGGCAGTGTGAAACTCTGGGGGGAAAAGGCACACAAAATAAACATAGAACTGCAGACAAAGGTAGTCCTGTTTGTGGTGGGAAACATTAGCAGCTGAAGGGTTCAATGGGGAAAACACATCAAAATGCAAAGGTCTAAAATCCTAACAGGGCAAATGGAGCTGGAAGATGGCCACTCTACAACTCTGTTTCAAGCAACAGAGAGGACAACATCTTCCTAGCCAGGAAAATTCACTTCGGGTGTATTCCAGACATGAGACTCAGAGTAGTGCTAGATCCAGCAGCCTGTAGATTTCTGCCTGAGACAGGCACATGTCACTGCCTTTTCCCACATACCTTACCCTGCTTGCTGCTCACAGATTTTATCAATATCTTGTCCATGACAACAAAACACTTGTCTGCAACACACTTCACCTGTTCCCTTCTCTGCTTGCTAGGCTTGCCCATTATCTGCTGACCTCAGCCAGTCATCACAATACTGCTCACCTTCTGGTTTTACAGCACCCTTTATATTCAATACTATGCCTGTGACAATCCACCTAAAATGACTTTTTTTTTTGGTCTATGTGGGAAAGTTACAACAGACAAATACTGAACTTGTAGGGATAAATTCACTTTTAAAAGTTTTATAGAGAACTTTTCAGGGATGCATGAGTACTTTGCTGTAAGGATAAAACTGATGCTCATCACTACTTCATAAAAAGTAAAAACATTCCATAAAAAGGCAAGTCATTTTTTGAAAACAAGTAGTAAGAACAACACTCTCTCAACTAAATAGTAAAGGGGTTTTCAAACACAAAGTAGTAAAACTCTCACCACCCTTCCCAGCAGAAATGATCCCACAATAAATAAATAAACCAGACCTGACTCAGCCTGTGTCATATTGCCTCTGGGCAATACCAGAAGAGCTCTAGGTACTTACTCTTTAGTTCTGACAGGTCTTAAGTCAGGTCATAAGGCTGTCATACAGGCCTCGCACCAGAATTAAGTTGCTCTTATTCCAGGTCCAACAATCTCTTTCCTGTGATAGGAATCCTTGAAATGGAACTCCCTATCCAAAATTGCACCCTCCTGTGGTTATCAGACAAAATAAATTAAGCACAGCTGACTGAAATTATTCTGATTCAATTATTTCAACTAACCATATTTATCAGCCTCCTAAACTCATAAATCATAGCGATCTCTGTTGGGAAATTCAAAATTGATGCGGCCCCGCCTGACTCAGAGAAGGCGGTAGGCATCTGACAGCCTTGAGGAGCAGCCTTGTGTGAGTTGATTGAAATTTCCAGCAGTATTAATCTTAATAACCTCAGGTAGCTTCCTCCCCACATCCTATGTCTTTCTGCACAAGCAGCGAGGGAGGGAGCACGGCAGCAATTACTCCATAGTTCTCTCCAGCTGACTCTGTTTCCTGATGAATATGAACATGTCAGTCATGCTCAGCCTTCATCCCTTCTCAGCTTTCAGCAATGACCAGTCCAAAACCTGCAGAATTTGTAGGACACAGAAACAGAAACCAGACTACCTCTCAACAAAGCAGCATGAAGGCTCAAAACCAAAAGCTTTTTCCTCTGCTTTACAAGTGCCTGTGAACTGCAACAGAAAAAATGTAAAGCCTTTTTCTTAGTCATTCACAAAAGAGAATGAAGATATTCAAATTGTATTAATGCTGAAAATAGATGATTAAAACACAGATCAGAAATATGTACTCATCTAGGAAACTGAGCTCAAGTAACCATCCCAAACAAGTGACAGGATGGTCAGAAGTTGTTGAAGTTCACTGGTGTTTGCTTTGTGATGGATTAAACAGGTTCCATTATGATGAGGCTTTCATTTTTGCCTTCCCCAACAGACTTTCCAATATTAATATGCACCAGATTTCTTCCACTTCACCCAGACTAACTTCTAGGAAAAAAAAAAAGGTAACATCAGAGGATCTATGGCTCCATCCACCTATCAACTGCTATTGACAAACATGTATCCACCCAAGCCTAACTCTTTCACACATGAAAAGAAATGTGTTATGCAGTTACTCTCATGATGATAAAGAAAGATTCTTAAGAAGATGCTTTCCTGTTTGTGCATATCATTATCCTGAGTTGCATAATCCTTCACTTGGAAGGAGTTTTAGATAGGTAACCTCTCAAAATATTATATGAAGGTATTGAGACATGGCTGTAAGTCCTCGAGTGCTTTACCCCACAGTCTGCATGCTGGAAAACAGATCATTCCTATTCACAACCTTTGCAAATTCAAGTTCCAGGCATTCTCCCCACCCACTACTTTCCAGGCAGAGTCAAAACTTGCTCATTACTTGCCTTAGCAGAAACTCTTTCAAATGACGAAAAACTAACACTTGCAGGTTTTCTTTCCTTCAAGTATGTCTGAAGAAAAGTTAAATTTACCATTATATAGTATGTTCCACCTGTCCTCCTTGGAAAACAGAGTGGTGTAAGGGAAATCATATAAGTTAGAGTTCTGGCTCTTCTATGTAACAAAATGCATAATCCCCACTTTGTTGCATGAATGTGATTTCCAAAGTTCTGATATTTGGCAGTATTTTGACTGGAATTTATAAGAAAAACCTCTCAGTTAAAAACAAACAAAACATTCATAATTTGGCTAAAATGTCCTCATTTTGAAACACATTTCCTTATCCAACTCTGTGCACTGCTGTTCCACAAAGCTCAAATATCAATACCATTTCTGCTGTTTGCCAGTCTTTCTTGTCTTCTCAGTCCTCTGCAAATGTTTAGAAGCTGGAAGTGGCTCAGTGAGTTTGTCTGCCAAGTCTGTTGCCACCCCAGGATTCAGCTCATCTAGACTTGCCGATCAGCGTGTGGTACCTTTGGGTTTTCCAAGGTTTTCCACATTCTCAATTCATTCTGTTTAGGAGCTTTTCCACAGTCCCTCCAGCCAAAATCCTGAACTCGGCACAGCATCAGAATAAATGGACAATCTGCTGAGAAGGTACATTAGAGGGTCTTCCCTGCTCAGCCCAGCTGCTTGGCAGCTGTGCTTTAGCTCCAGGGCAATGGCAACCATTTGCCAGGCATCTTCACACTGGGTGCCTGACTCCTGGATCTACCAAGATTCATTCATCTCCTCCCCAGAGCTTCTGTGCTGGAACACTAAGACTCCCTTATGAAGCTAGAGCAGCCATAGCACAAAAGCATCAAACAAGTTTTCTCAAGAGTAGCTCAGAATCCTTTTGCTGTAAAGTTAGATAGTATGGAAGGAAGATTGGGCTTCAGATACTTTATTAATCACATCTAATATCTTGAGATGTTCTGAAGACAACATTCCCTTGAAGTCATAAACAGGGTGATAAAGACTGTTGTCATAAACAAATATTTCAGTAGATTTAACTAGTGTGACTCAAGAGTAAGAGCCCACTTGAAATTTTCTTCCTGCCTCTCATGTTACCTGTGGCTTGGGTTAATTACCCCATCTGATAATTTCACATCAAAAGGGAAAGAATGAACACCTAAAAATCCTAAACCCCTAGAAGGTACATGCTTGGACTAATAGCTTATGGATTAATAACTAACCTACATGAACCATCTTCAATATCAGAACTAAAATGATGCAACATAAACGGCAATTCTCTAAAACTTAAATCAGTTAATATAGGAAGATTAACATGGTAGAAATTTAAGGACTTTTAATAACATGGTCAAAATAAGCAGATTTGGTGTTTTTAATCCTTACCCCTGTATCCTTTTCTTCACTTACTGCCAATTTCTTTCATCTTTCCTATTTCTCTGTTCCAAGTGATCCAAATTTCCCTATCTTGTCCTTTTCAATTCACATTTCATTCTGTATTTGTCAGTCTTCCTTTTTACTTTTTCTTCTCCTGTGTCTTTTACTCAAGTCTGTTCATGTCATTTTCTTCTCACTTTGCAAGATTCTTACTGACCAAAGTGGCAGGTGGAATGAGCAGAAGCAATGTGCAAATTGTTCAGGGATCTATCCATGGCTTCATACTTTGGAGCTCCCTTTATGGGAAGGCCAAGCTTTGTGAAAAACTGATTTGCAGTTTTCTCTCAATCACTTCACATGCTATTCCAGAAATCATAGACTTTCTGCAGCTTCAGAACAGCATTCATATCTCAGGCATCACAAGCCAATTTTAAGCACTTTCTTCATATCCTCTAGAAATAGAAAAAAATATCCTGGACATTCTCTGTGAAGCCAAATAGAAGCTCTGTAGCACTACAAACTTGTATCCAAATGCTGATCTTAATGATGATTACCTACTTTTCACTGTTTCAGTTAAATCAAAGGCATGTAAGACACCATGTGGTGTCTTACTGTGTCAGACTAGTCAGATGACACTGTTCAAGTCCACCTTACATCAGCTGCAGAATTTCAGTCTCAAATACTGCCAGAGGTACCAACCTGAAATATTAAGAAATACCAAATGCGGAGGCCAATCCAGAATTAATGCTTTCTGTTCTCTGTTGGGAAATTCTATCTTCTGGAAGCTTAATTCTTTACAAATCACCTTTTTAAACTAATTTAAGTGCTGCACATAATCCAGAGAATATGGCTTCTTCTTTCCACTCAACTTCAAGGTACAAAGTACCTGTGGGCCTGCTGTGGGCTCTGTGGCCTAGAGCAAACAGCCAGACTACCTAAGACATCCAATGTTCTTCATTCATTCCAATGTTGACAAGCTATTCATTACCTTCGTCAGCACCAGGATAGATCAAGCTCATTTTAGCACTAACACCACAGGAAAAGTCCAGGTCAGTACTGAGTACTGCAGTTCGGTGGTGGGTTGGGTTTTTGGTTTTTTTTCTTAATATTAAGTTAGCACCATTTTAGTTCAAGTTAAACATATTGTTAATTCAAGCTTCTCATTAAATGGTCAAGATTTGTATTGACTTCAATCAGTTTCACTTAGATCATGCTCAAAGCCTTTATAAAATATTATAAATTCATTTTTTCTTCAATAATTCACTTTCTGTAAAGTAAAAATACCACATATCAAGCCATTTTGTAACTTCATACCAGAGACGTATTAATATAGAATTGTGAAAAGAAAAAGATTTTCAGCACCAAACCTAGAAAGAAACAAATTTTTAGACAGCAAGACTGACATTTTAAAGCAATTTTTAAGGAATACTATAACTCACTTTTTCAAAATCAAGACCTACTGAAGTTTCTTACCTGGACACAATCTGCAAAGAAATAAAAATAATTTAAGAGGTGTTTGAAAACTGAGCCATTTTGTGCTTACCAATGGTGCTAGATGACTGTATAAACTGAATTCTCTGAAACACTGAAAGCAACCCAGGGCTGTGAGATCAGTCAGATCATGATCTGAACTTCCAAAGCAGTGATGGACTCCTTGCACAGAAATCTGCTTGCCTTGGCCACTATTGCCAAGGAGTATTTTGCAACAATTAAATATTGTTTCCAAACACAATATTAGGATTCTATAAGAAATTTACCTGAGACATTTCAGAGTTTTCTGAAATTTCCTATAACACAATTCACAACAAAAGTATATATACCGAAAGAAAGATGCAGAGAAACACACAGGAACAATGTGCTGTCTTAAGTCTAGATACAAAACTTCAGAGACTAAGTTATTATTTTTAATTTCCATTTTCTACCTTTTCTAGTAAATAGCACATGTCCAAGAAGTTAATTAAAGACTGGACAACCACACAGGGATTCTCTGCCAGTCCTCTTTGTAGTCTCCACCGATGGTTCAAAAGGATTTTTCTAAGCCAGGGATGCTGACATTATATTTAGCAACCTTTATTGGCTTAATCTTTCAAGTACTGTTTCAATTACTTCCAAGTCATCTAAACTTTAACATCATTGAGATTTCTTTGTTTGTGCAGGTTTTTGATGGTTTTTTTTTGTTTGTTTGTTTTTTTTTCCCTGGGGGAAAGGGTTGTTAAAAGCAAGTGCCATAGCTCACCTTCATGCCTGTGAAGGCCACTTTATTTTGCATGCTTTGAGCCACCATATGCAGATTACATTCAATAACCTCTAGTTCTGGTATCAGGAGAGACAGTGAACAATCACTCCCAATTCATCCTCTCACTCTGCCACTTTTGATTTGACGGACTTTTATCATTCTGTCTCAACCATCTGCCTTTCAGTCTATTTAGCTATCCTCATACAGGTGTTGCATGCTATTCCTCATTTCTGTCACTCTATCTATCTCAAATCTTTCCATTTTACTACACTGGGCTGAAGATGGAAAAAAACACAGCTACACACAGTATTATGAATCCACATACACCAGAGATTTATGAATATAATTATTTGGGGGCATTAACAATGCTTTCTTTACTTGATTGCTAGTAATTCCCAACATTTTAATTAAAATTTGGACCTCTATTAAACTGATGTTTTTAAAGATCTATAAAACCCCCAAGATCTCACTTCCAAGTAATAGCCCTATTGGTGGTCCACAGTATGTCAAATAACTGTTTTCTCCCATATTAGTTGCTTAACATTTCCTGCACTGAATTCCATCTACCATTTTATCATCCAGGAGATAAGGTCATTTCATAATTCTTTGGTCATCTTTACTTCTCTGAACAGTTTGCCATATTTTTCTGTAGTCCTTTTTCCAAAAGGTTATGAGTATACTGTGAAGCACATGCCTAAGCACAGATCCTTCTGGACTTCCCTGGTAATTTATTTTTTGCCACAAAATGTGATGATTTATTCCTACTTCCTATTTCCTTTTAATCAGTTATTTAACCATTTTAGAACCCTTCCTTTCATCCTACACCAGCCTGCTTGCTCCAACAGCCTGGGATGAAACCTTGGCAAAAGCCTTCCCTTTCAGAAGGTCATTTCCATATTGCTGCCAGTGATGCACACATAGCCCAGATCCTACTTTACAGACAGCTTTACAATTTTTCATTCAAATTGGATGTGTTAGTCCCTTCCTTTCCCGTGTTCATCCACTCTCTTCTTCCCTATTGAGTGATACACACATTTAGCAAAACTAAAACAAAATACTTCTTGATATTATTTGTTTACAGAGCTTTCCAGTTCATATAACCGTGCAATATTAAAGGAAATACAGCCACATAAAAATGAGCCTGAAATCTATCCTGCATTTATTACATGTTAAAAATCAAGTAATATCCCACACAATGTTAGGCAATTTCCCCATCACCTTCACACTGCCAACCATATAGACTGCCAGACAAAGTTTCATTAGACCTTTATTGCTAATGTGAAGAAAGTTTTAAGGAGTTCTGCTGCATACCAGAAGTATACTGCAGAGGTTTTGTCATTTTGTTTTCCAGAGGGGTGGGTGGGGAAAGTGGCAGACAGGCGGGACAGACACAATACCCAACAAGATTTTGTGTCTGATGAAAAGCTCAACATAAAAAGCAGCAGCCCAGACAAGGATTTTGACATTCAGATAACTGAAGTACTACTGATTTAGAAATGTAGCTCTTCTTACAATATACAGGAGAATAGCTCATGCCTAATTACAGATTGAAATGATTTTAAATAGCACAAGTTTAAAATATAGATGCAGAAAGACCAATAATCAGAATTTCCAATGAAACATTCATTCTGGAGCAGATAGGTAATATCATTAATACAAATGCAAACAATAGTACAGAGGATTTAATTGGATTACTTCACGCCTATGAATTTTTCAAATAAGCTCCTTAAGGAAGTCAGAAATGGAATTCAGCTGTCATCTCTTCTGCATGTTTTGGCCTACAGCAGTCAGTCATGCTCTCCAAATGTGATCTCACTGAAGAAGCTGTGTGGACACAACAAACCACATTTGGGCACTTTGATCCAAGAGTGGGTAAGGACAAACAGAGGTGAGCAGCACGCTGTCCCTCACCACTAACACCAAGAGTTGCCATAGCAACAGGAGGATTCACTGGAAGAGGCTGGTATTGATCTTTCCATCCCATGTTCATTGCTATTTCTTCAGAGTAGTCTTACACAATTATACCACAACCAACACTGTCACATGTACCCAAGTTCTGAAGCTAATGGGAGATAATAGTGTTGAAAAGGCAGCAGGGAATAGTTAATTTTACAGTTAGCCTGGGTACACAAAGAGCAAGCAGTGAATCTTCATCTCAGTGCAAGCTCGGCCGGGGGAAGACAGGATGTCAATATGTACAGCAATGTTTCACCATGCCTTCCACCTACGTTTGAAATTTCCTGAGCATTCTCCTACAGTGCAGCATCTGCCTGTTCTCAGCATTTGTAACAACACAGTAACCAATGCCTAGGTCACCTATTTCAAAAAGTAAGATACAGCAAAGGATATCTTGTGCTTAGTTGCAAGCCTTTTACATCATGCCAGCATACTGCAGATTGGCACAGATCCAGAAGGGTAAGAAAGTCATAGACAAATATTAAAGATATTTTTCACATCAACAGTAGCATAGCTCCAGAGTCCCTCACAGCACAACTTAACCTATAAATATGGGATAACACATTACACAAGTACATCAGAGATTTCAGTAAAGTCTAATATTGTTTCCAGTAACAATACACAGCTGAGAACTGCATTTAGTTCACAATTTGCAGGATGTTACTTTGTTGATACTACCATAAGGCTCAAATGAAAAATATATTTTGAATGTTTTACTTTCACAAAAAACATTCCTTCTGAAGACATGCAAAAATGGGAGAAAAAGTGTTCAAATTATTATTATTTATTATTATTATAGATGGTATTAAGAAAGCCTTTTAAGACCACTCCCAATTGTATTTGAAGCCAGAACAGTCAGCAGAACATGGCCCTAGCTAAAAGCAGAAGGCTGCTTATACAAGAAATGTATAATATTACTCTTGAAAACAAGTAGATAATTTCTGCTACATGAACCCTACATTGTCCCAGTTTTGTATCAGCATAATAACATTTTTGTAATGCATTATATTTACATAAAGCTGATGTAATAAAGAAATAGTATGGAATGTACCCATTATCACCAGAAACGTTAGAGTTCACAAAGTGATTAGCCCCTCAATCATCTAGGTAGCACAGCCTTCAGAAAATGTATCATAGTTTCTCAAGGCAAATACAAAAGACAAAATTACAAGTCTACATCAGTATACATATCCCTAACAAAATTGTAACTTTTTTACTTAAAAAAACAGATCCTGAAAAAAACCTTTAACAATACCTACCAGTTGTGTACATCAAGTTAACAACTCCAGAATAACTCAAACAAATTATAACAGTATATGATATTTAAGGGCTCTCGGAACCCTGTTAATAACCAGTCTCCCATCATAACTTAAAGATGCAAATAGCCACGGGTCTGCTGAGGACCATTCAACTGCATATACGCTATCTTCATGTTCTTCATAGGTAGCTATTACACTGTCCTGAAGGGGCTCTTTAATCCTAAAATTGAAAACAAACACCAAAAAAAATAGTAAGGATTTGTGAACACACTTGATTTCAAAGGCCATATTAAGTGTCACTAACATCTAGACACATAAAATCCCATTTAAAGTATAAGCATGCAGTAGTAGGTTCTAAGGGAATATTTTATACCTTATGTTTGTTTGCATGTACTTATGTCTTATATGACAGTTAAGTCAAGTCAGTGCAAAAAACCCCATTTACAGGGACAAAGTAACTCTTACTCTAAATTTCAGTGCATTTCCTGTCACTCAGAACCTATCCTAAGCATCTCTCTCTCACTCTCTAAAGCAAGTCAAACTACCTGGCATGATCTAAATGCACAGCTTTTTACAAACATGTTTTCTCTCATCATGTTACAACCCATCCTCTCCCCCTTCACTGTTAAATGAATTCTTAAAATAATACACAGTCTTAGAGATATGTAGATGGGTAAGAAGCTGCAGTCCCTAACATCAGTCTCTCCTGTGCTGCCATCCTGGACCCATTCTCTCCAAAATTATGGAAGGGGGATGAAGCCACCACTCTGAACTGATTTTTCTCTTCCACTGCAAGAGTTATATCAGCACCAGATCCTCATCTACTATTGTATACTCCACTTCCCACTGCAACAGCCAAGCTTCTGGTCACCTACATCATAGCAGAGACACAGATTGCCTTCTGCATTGTAAATATTCAAGAGATTTAGGAAACTCTCTGAAGTCCAAACCACTCAAAAGTCATAGATTGTACTCTGCTAACTGACTACACCCCTTCTTGCCTCCATTCCCAAGGCCAGTCTCTCCTCTCAAAGCACCACTACAGCACATTATTCTGTAACTACAGGGTAGGGGAGTTTTGAGAGGATGACCTTAGAGTTCCCTTCAGCCACAGAGAGACTTGTCTCTGTCTGACAAGAATTAGTCAGCTCTTCAGAGACATCCCTCTGCCTCCTAGAAACAGCCTTGCAGTAAAGCTGCAACCCTCCTCATGGAAAGTAAAGCCAAAGAGCCTTGTGAATGCCGCTCAATCATTTAAACAGATGCTGCTACTAAAGAAATGAAGTGTTGTTATTGGCTGCCTTTGCCCTTTCCTGCTGCTCTCTGAAAGCATGCAGTACTGCAATCACAAAGCCTGGATGGAAGCACAGCAGGATCTTTTGCAGATTATCGCTGCCCACCTAGCCAGCTGTAAATATAACACTGCAATTAAAATTCAATTGAGTTTAATGAAGAAACCAAAAGCAGACTCATACTGTAGAATAGCTTCAGATATGTATTTTCAAGCATTTCTACCATTTACTTGTGCTATGTTAAAGGTCAACTAACCAAAAAAAGGTCACAATACAACCAACACCCTGGTTAATTGCAAAGAACAAGGTTGTTTTGCAGTTTGGAGTATGAACGTTGGTACAAACCATCTAACAGCAGAGCTAACGAACTCATACAGACACTTCATCCCCTGCAATGTGTTTTGCTAACTTACTCCTAACTGACATGCCTGGTTAAGTGAAAGTTGGTCATGTCCCCAGACAGCAATGTGCTTCATGCAGTGCTCACCCACTTACCCACAACTCCATTATTCTGAAGGTTTCAGATGTCTCTCTGGATAAGCAGGGGAGTAATGCACAGTGCACACGGCTGTCAGGGGACACGACCGACTTTCAGCTAACCAGGAATCTCAGTTAACCAAAGGCTGGGTAAACAAGGACAAATAAGCTTCCAGATTACACTAGTTTCTGTATGCTCACAGTTGTTTCATTTAAATAACACAGCTCATCTAATTTAATTTACAGGAGTCATAAGGGGAATGAGTGTTCAGGAAACAAGCCTGTAGATTAATTTCTGTTTGGCATTTCCATTTATAAGTACAGTTTTTAACTGGGTTTTATTATTGTCTATACACTGAATTTCCTCTTACAACATAACATAAAGACATAAGGAGCCGACTTGTTTGTGATGAGTTTTTTCCTCACAACAGGAATCTCTTAGAGGCAGACTACCTTATCTGATGCTAAGAGATTTACAAGAAAACACTCAGATTTCTTTGCATTTTGGTTATGTTTGCTTTGTTAGTAATCCAAGAATACATTGAGGGCACTATTTTTGAATCTGGATCAATCTAGGGTACTTAGAATTTGTTCTGTTCCTGAGTCACACAACAATTTATGTACCCCAAATAAAATTTTACACATCTGTTACACATATTTATGTATTAAAGAATCATCTCATATTAACAAGAAGAGTAGTTGTACAGAGCTGGCTATGAAACAAACTTTCTTCTACACTACTTTATTGTATGTATAATTCACATTGTTGGCAGAACAGAGAGATACCTGTTTTTACTTAAAAGCTGCAGGCTATGGGTATATAGCATGCACGTGTGTACAAAACAGCTATGTATAGCACGGATAGCTATGCTTTATAGCTAGCTCAGTGTGCCACAGATGTAGGTGTTGGGCCTACTGATTCCATGATTGAGAGATGGTGCTGTGCAAGGCCAGCAGCTGGATTCAATGAGCCTTGTGGGTCCTGTTCAACTCAACTCATTCTGTGATTCTGCGACTGTATTTGATAACATACTTGGTAATCCCTTGTTACTCCTGGCAAGCTTAGTAACCTATTTTCTTCCTTGCCTGAGATCTTGACCCTTAAAATGCTTTCTTAGTTTCTTACTTTCCAATCTGTGTTGAAGATTTTATTCTGATCAGATTAAAATACCTTTTCTTCTATATGTTCTTGCATCAAGTGACAATGCACCATTCCTTTTGCCACCAAGAAATCATAATATGAAATGTGCCCTCTCTACCTACATCATGCATAAATTTCAGACCTGTGCCACACAGAGCTGAAAATGGACTGTGTTTTCTCTGTAGTCTTACTCAAATAGCACGACCGCAACCAGCTTCTATGGAAGGAGAGAAGGTTTTATTTTACTACATAACTTTGAGGTTAGTTGTGTTACAGAGTCAAGTGTTACAAGTCTTGTGTTACAGAAAGAAGCCCTGTTCAGCCTTGGATAATTGTTTTCATGTAGAAAGCTGTTATTTCCAATTACTTTTCATGGTAACAACCACTTAAGTTTGCAGTGCTTGCAATTCTGTTTTGTCACCACAGTGTTCAATAAAATATGGTTTTCAGTCAGCAAAAATCATTAATTCCTTATCACAGTCAAAATTACATCCTCTTTAATCTAAAAATCACTATGAAATAGAAATAAATCAATAGAGCAGCAGCATGTACTGCAGCATCCAAAAATGAGTCCTGAAAAGCATAGCACTGGATTCTGGATTATGCCCATGGATACAATTTCTTTCTGACTTCAAGAGAAAATTGTTTCTGGTAAGATTAGACAACACACTACTTGCCTTTTTACTCACTTTAAAAAGCCTGAATTCAAGTATATTTATTCTTGAACACATTTTTAATAGATAATAATTGGCCATTCATACTATTCAAAATATCATAATTTTTTTATTCAAAAAAGAGTTTTCTGAACTGCTTCCCCAGGAAAACAGGAAAAGTATATTTTTCTAGAACAGGGCTCAAAGATGTCCTAACATGAAAAATAAATTAAGGAAGGTATACTTACTGATGAGGGTTAAAGAAAGAAACACTACAGGAAAACCCAAAGCTTTTGAAGAAAACAGTCTTGGGAGTGAAAAGCTGCTGCACTATATTTTGACCAGCTTCTTACACATCCAACAAAGCAGTTCTGAATCCTGGCATTCTCCAAAACAGAAACTATTTAACCTGTTTTAATTAAATAGGTCTCTTAGTTGATTCCATAGCATAATCCTATAACTTCTAAGTTTCTCCAAGGCATTAATATCAAAAACAAAATAGCATCAAATTTAACACTGCTGACAGCTGTGAAAATATCCTGAAAGTCTGCCTCAGCACATTTGGCAAACACTTTTCAAAATATCAACACTGACAAATCTCTCTCCGGAAGTCACAGATGCATATACAAAGGTGCTACGTTAGATTGCACAGTTCATATGTAATACTGTGAAACCACATGATTTATTATTCAAAAAACTCTAAACCACATTTCTATCATGAAAAGTAAAACTTTCTTTATATAGAATTTTGAAGAAAGTCTCTTTCTACAGAGACGGTAGCCACCATTTTCTCTCTGGTCCTTTCCAATAGCTGAAGATGTTTCTACACATTATACATTAAAAACTTCACGATCTCAAGTGAGATACTCTGTATAGGAAGAACTAATCCTTTACATCTCTCAGCATTAAATATAAAACATTTAAAAGTGCTTGTGTTAGATCTTCCATTCGTATTTAAGGACATTATGGCTAACATCTATGACAAAAAAAAAGATGGAAACATAAGCCTTCAGGGAAACACTAAAACTGTATTTTCTGATAGGAATTTCTGGTACAATCTTTAACGGATAACAGATTATCATTATTTTAGAACATATCATCAAAAAATGTAACATAAGGGAGAAGGCAGCATACTGACCTTAGTAATCAGTTCTGCCAGTGAAAACAGCAAACATCTGAAGCCTGTAAACCCCATAGAAAACTAAGGGAACTGGTAGCTTAAACTGCAAAATTAAAGTTTTAGGATGGCTTCCTTTTCAGGACTGATGTATAAACTGAAAATGTTATTGACCATATAAATATTTTCATTGTTATGGATGCAGAATAAGTCTTTTCTCTTAAAGAGCAAGTCTTCCATTACCAGTTGAGCTTTGTCATAAAGTTTCAGCTACAGAAGCCATGAAGAATAAAAACACAGCTGTAGATGTAGCAGGTACCTTGCTGCCAGTTCTCCAAATGACTCCAAATATTCTTCTCATGCTGAATATCACCAGCATACCAAACAGAGACCTACACAGTTCATAATTTAAACCTATAAGCCAAACAAACATATTGGAGTAACTGAAGAAAAGGAATCCTGACTGGCAAGTCAAGATGGCAACACTAAGCTGCAAGAACCTAGTAGCTTTCCTTTATTGTTAGAAAGAGCAATGTAGAATTAAAATTACTATCAGAATAATGTAATATAGACTCACTCACTAACATCAGGACTTTGGATGAGCAAAGACTAAAGGAAGGATAGAAGACACTCACTACCTCCTTTAGGAGGAAGACAGTTCCCAATGCTCTCTTAGTATCTTACAGGGAGCTGACAGTCACCTTGAGGAGATTTAGACCTCAGGCAAGTTCAGTTCTTGCAACAACAGAGTGCAAAGACACTAAAGAAGGAGGCCAAAGAGAAGCCTGAAAAGCAATTGCATCCACAGATGTGGAATGATCCCATGTTTTAAAAGTTTTGTTCCAGCTTAGGCACTGAAAATCACTCTTCATGTTCTTATCCAGGCACATTAACTTTCTTTTGGGGATGAAATCTAAGTGAATCAAAGTACTCACCCTCATCTGTTTTGCTTTCATTTATTTTGTACACTTTTCTGAACTAGTACAGCACTTCACTCTCAGCTGTGGTTTTTTGTTTTGTTGGTTTTTTGTTTGTTTGTTTTCTCCATATTTGAACTGTGCTTTAAATAATCCAGACTAGGGACTTCACCAGAATATAGCATAGCTGCCCTTTGGTCACATGCCTATAGCTCTTCTCTATGGACAATTCCAGCCTCCTCTTGGACTACCTGTTTTCAACAGCAGCTTTGTGCTTCCCATGCAGAGAGCACTGAAGCCTTTCTTAATTCAGTGCAAGAAAACAAACACAGTTGGCATGTCTCTTCCAGACAAATTTTACAAAAACCATGCAAGCACAGCTGGCATGTTTTGCAGAACAAATGAAAACACAGTTAGTGAAAGCAGATAAACTCAAGACTATGGCTAATAGCAAAGGAAAACCACATATGGAAGAATGAGAAGTCCCCAAAGATTATTCAGAAGGCAGTAAATGTCCCTGAACTGCACATAGTCAGGGGCTAGTAACATATCCAAAGGAAGTACATCTCCTTTTCCTACTTCTATTATTTTTCCTCCTGACTACTATGAGACACATGATACAGGCTATGAAGAGCTTTGACATGACACAGAGAAGCTGCCTGCTCTTACCTTTTTTGACTGATGAGAGAAACAACAGTAGCAGTTAAACAGTAGGGAAAAGACAGACATGACTTATCTGATCTAAACCAGAATTTAAGAAGAACTAGTTGATTTCAAAAAGAGACAGATCTTCATGCAACAGTCCTAGATACATTGCTTATTCAAGCATGTTCTGGGCTCTAACATGGGAGAAGATAGGCCCAAGATGGCAACACAGACAAAGACTGAAGGAAGAAAACACTAAGAAGAAATTCTTATGAAGAATGGAATCCAGCATCTTTTAGTTTGTCTGTTCATTATGCAATGAACTTGAATTCCTTTCTTTTGAAAAAGTTTATCTCCAAATAATTATTTTCAGTTGGGAACCTTAAAAACCAGGCAACTACAGCAGTAAATCTGGCAAGAATTATTGAGTGGGTAGGCTCATGCATAGCTCTGCATGGCTGAACAAAGAAGGGAGAAACTGACATACTATTTGTTTTTATCTCCAGCCAAAAAATACAGTAACAATTAGGAAATTTACTCTAAAATATATTAAAAATTAACAAGGCTTAAAGATCTTAGGAAGAAGTTTCAACTATGCAATGTTTTGAAAATATGGGGACTTTACTAAGCAGAAAAAACAATAAACTTTTCAAAATAAAACTGACACGTATTCATCATTTTTATATTTAATTCAAGTAGGATTTTCACAAGTGATTGTGTTCAGGACAAATAAAATGCAGAAATAGTATTTTCCTTTCTTTCCACTTGATATTTTAACCTTCTGAGAGAGATATGGTACTCAGTCTGAAGGTGACTGGCTATTTGTACATCACTAGTTTACAAATATATGCTCTTCCTGGTGTATTTCACGATACACCTGAAAAAGACATTCTCTTTATCAGTATTTGTGTGCTGTTTAATAACAAATCAGATGTCCTCCAAAACAGGATAAATGAACCTTGTGAGACTATAACACTTTCTTGAAAGTCTAGAACATACCCAGGCAAAAAAAAAAAAAACCAAAAAAAAAACACCAAACAAACCCCTCCCCCATTAAACCATAGAGTGAAAACCTGTATCTTACAAAAGAGACAGTACCTATGGAATGGTGTAACAGACTCTTCACAGAGGTCTCTAGGAGGGCATCAGAACCGAAGTATTTGCCACTAGTGGCTGACTAACAAGAAGTATTCCCAACAGCTGTTAAGCCCTACTTAATTTGTGCTCTCAGAACTAAACAGACATTCATTTGGCAACAGTTCAAGGCTGTAGCAGCTTGCAAACATCCTTCTGACTCAATTCATAAAAAGGGGGAATAAGAGGGAGCCTAAAACAAGACTTTCTCAGTAAAAAGCAAAGGTTACAAATGTGGTCTCTTTCTCATTTTGACTAATGCTATTTATCTTCCATCCAGAACAGAATAAATTGCAATCTCCAGTCAAAGGTAAGGAACCAAAAGATGTTCTTGCCCATGGCAGGGTGATGAAACTAGGTGATCTTTAAGACTCCTTCCAACACAAACCCTTCTTTGATTCTATACTTAAAACACTGTAACTCAGTTGCATTCTAGAAGGTAAGTATATACTGCTGATGTGAGCAAAATTTTTAGGTATTTAATTTGATACGCCTTGATTTTTCAGGCACTTAACAATACACAGAGAAAATCTTCTAAAGTAAGTCTGTACATTTAAAATATACCATTTCTATATATGAAGTAACTTTCTTACTTAGTATTAAAAAAGAATAGTTTCCAGGTCTTTTAAATTAAGACAAAAACATCAAAACTATTTGGAGCAAAACTGCATATGCATTAATAAAATTAAGGTTCAAGAGCAACCTTAGAAATGCAACTAGAGAAGTAACCTAAACTTTATTTAGAATTTTAGCTGGAATATCTAGGAAACACAGCTGAGCAACCAGAGGGTATTTTCTGTAATTTCCTTATCACATCTGACTATTCTTTCTTTTAAAAGATCATTCAGGAGTTAATCTGCCTGTGCAATTGCAGACAGCTTTGTAGAACTCTCCAGAAGAGGGCAATGGAGCTGGTGAAGGGTCTAGTGAGAAAGTCATGAGGAGGGTTTGAGGGAGATGGGGTTGTTTAGTCTGGAGAAGAGGATGCTCAGGGGTGACCTTACTGCCCTATACAACTGGCTAACAGGATATTGTAGCCAGCTGGGGGTCAGTCTCTTCTCCCATGCAACATGTGACAGGAGAGGACACAGCCTCAAGCTATACCAGGGTATGTTTAAGTTGGACATTTAGAGACATTTCTTCACAGAAAGGGTGATTAGAAATTGGAATGGGCTGCCCAGAGAGGTGGTGGAATCACTGTTGCTGGGGGTATTTGAGGAAAGACTGAGGGTGGCAGTCATTGCCAGGGTCTAGTTGACACAGTAATGTTCAGTCATAGGTTGGACTCTGATCTCAGAGGTCTATTCCAATCTAATTAATTCTGTAATTCTGTGATTCACTTTGCAGGAAGGAAGAGTTTGCTGAAGATCACCATGAAAGCTAGTCACAAAATTAGAAAGCCTTGGCCCAACCTCAATCTACAGAACTTCCTATATACACATATATACACAGTTAATTTACTAAAACCCCATCCCTACACAATTCACAAGGAAAATATTTGATTCCATACAAACCAAATGGATGGGTTTACAATATTTGCCAATAGCATGCACTATTCTCTACCAAGAATGTTGAAACCAAGCTCCTGGTTTGCTTGATCTAGGTCTGATGAGTTACTGGGTTGCAGAGCAGTCAGAGATATTAAGAGAAAAATTAGGGGGAAAAAAAGTGTTTATACTTCATTTCTTCTGTCCATGCAGAAGCTTATCATTAGACTGGTAACATTTCCCAAAGGTCCTAACACATACACAGCAAATACAAAAGCATATTTTCACATTCTAACTTAACCCAGATTATTCTACATGCTTGACTTGAACCAGAGCTCCCTTAAAGTGAATCTTTCCACCAACCCAGTGGACTTTAGGACTGATTCTCAGCATCACCATTCCCTTCCTACCAGGGAACGTGGAGTGACCATGCCAATCACATTTAAAGAGTGTATTCCACCCAAGACTGAAGAAAGAACGAAGTGGGATTCTAACTACTTACCTGACAGGCCTGTACACAAAAATCCTAGTCAGCAAAAAAAAATAGCATGTAAACCATTACAATGAAACAACAAATTATAAGCATCTACAAAAAACAGGAAATTTCGTACTTGTCTTCTTGATGCTGGTCCTCTTGGTCACTGAGTTCATCATCATCTACCATATGACCAAATGGTTCAGAAGAAATTGATACCATATTAGACAGGATAACTCTGCTATCACTGCTTCCTGTAAGGATCAGCTGATCATGAGAATGATTATATCTGACATTCCAGACCCTAAAAAAGTTAAAGCAGATAGAATGGGAGACTATTCATGGTAGGTAGTGCATCATTGTTAAACAATTTCTTTTAAGAGCAGTACTAAAAATTCATCTTTTCAATGCTTTAAATATGTACAGAAGTAACATGCCTCATTCCAAAGACTGTTTTTTGTCATCTTCATTAGACTTTTAAGCTTCCATGTCATCTGTTTTCTATGAGGCGTCATTCAACAAATTAAAAAAAACCAAAACAACAAATCACACCATTCAATGGTATCATTCCTTGAGGATACATGCCAATTCATTGTTGAGTAAGCCAGATAAGTACTTAAGTCCTAAATACAAAAATTCCCCAAAGCAAAATATGGATTAAAAATAGCCTTTTGAACAAAAAATTCACAACATTCTTACAGTGAAGTTGAAAATATATCCTAAAACAAATGTAGGACTCTATTTATCCTCAATTTTTACATTTTACATATCAAGTTAATACCAAATGTCTTATGGTTCTTGTTTTGTAGTTGTCCTTTGAAGATTCTGAAGAAAAAAAGTATAAATAATGCTTCTGTTAATTCCCATCTTCATTTCCCTTAAAGTAGCTCTAGGGACTGGATCTATTTTGCAAGAATTATTCCAACCCAAATTTTATAAAATATGAATAATTCATCTTTTCTTAAGCACTCAAATTTGCAGACATCAGGCAAGATTCTCTCCTTACTCCAGACACAGGCCAGTGCAGTAGATACAGGCTCTAAATCTTATTTCAGAGAATAATATTATTCACTTGCATATTCTGACTTAAGGACTGTGAAGAACATAAAAAAAGTTGAGCTGCATTACTGAACATTTCAACCATGTGACAACAAAAGGATAGATGGCAGCTTCTTTATTACTGCACATTAGGTGCAGCACATCAGGCTCCATTTGGGAAGGCACACCTGTGTCCCAGCTGGACCCCACGGACCAAGTTCTGTGCTGTGCTTCTCAAAGGTGCACCCCATCTCCCAACAATGTTAACAACAGTTTCTTGCCAATTAGACTAATGTTATCTAAACTCTTAATTTACAATTACACAAAAAACACTGACATGCTGAAACTTTTCCTCTGTGCAAAAAAAAAAGATTATGCACAATAGTACAAACATAGTTTGCATTGCTCCTTAACGGCAAAATAATTAGCTGAATAAATTATATAAGCCATCCACCCACAAAACAGCATGCAGATAATTTGTTCTACCAGTGGGAATGCTCCTCAAGTGTCTTCACTGGTTCAGTGACATTTCTCGTGTCCCAGAATTTCACCTTGCAATCATCTCCACAGCTAGCCAAGTAGTACTGTTTATTGGGATTAAAGTCCAGGTCTCGTACCAGCTGTCCGTGTGCATTTTCTATACAATATATCTGCCTGTAAAACATTAAAAAAATTGAATGGCCTATAAAAAGCTGACTGTACTCCACCTACAGAAATCTGTTCCCCTGGAAACTTGTATAGTCCCCTTAGCACCCACAGACCTAGAGTTCCCATGTCTAGTGCAGAGTTTAGGTAATTCCCAGTGACTTGTATAGATTTCTCAGCTTGCTTTGATGCTTTGCACCCTCCATGTTTGTTTCCATTAAGATCATCTGGAGTTAAAAGGAAATAGCAGTTCCAGATGATTCTAGCACAGCTCTGTAATAACATCTATAAATGTCTGCTACTAAACCACAACAGTTTCAGGTAAGAACTTCTTCACCCCTAAGTAGTTATACTAGTTCCCTATTTATTGACATCTACTTCAGCAGGAAAAGCTGAGATGCAAAGGCTGCAACAGATATCAATGACAGCCTTTTATTACTGCTCTGTATTGAATTTACCTTCTTGAGCTCTTGCATTTATCACTAATTTACCTGTGGCCCTTAAACTACTCAGCCAGACACAACCTCATCCATCTGGACCGCTTTAGAAAACATCTGTGGTACTGCTAACAACCTAGCATGTCTTTCAAAACATCATGGGCCATCAGTTTGTGTCCCTACCTTGTGTCTTAAACTTGGGGATTGTCTGATTTTTTCCTGTTTCCACTACTGTATGATCAGTTTTGTACAAGCCATCAATATATCATCTATAGTTCTGCTTAGACTTGAGTGTCTACTACAATCTTCACTGGAACTTTTCAACACTCCATGAGCTTTTTGTTTTTCTTTAAATCAAAAATGTTTCTCTTTAGTAAACATATTGACCAAAACTTCCTGTTTCTTGTGCAAATTACATATACTTATGGTCTTCTGTCATGATCAGATAGTCTCTTGCTGTTAATACCTAACTACTAATACAAAGCAAAATAGCTCCAGAAGGAGAGATTCCAAGTTATCAGGTCTGTACTAAGCCCTATCTTGACAGCTCTGGCTGTCACTGGTGAAATTACTAAGATATCTAGCATCAGCACTCTTCTCAGAATTTGAGAGGCTAAGGATATCATTCAGGCATGCCTTTCAACCAAGTATTTTAGGAGTGGAATTTAAGCTTCCACTTATTTTTTTAGAATACGTACATGGCAAAAATACTAAGTGTAAAGCATGATTGCTGTGGTAAAACACATCCTTCCTCCTTCACTGCACCTTTCAACTTAGTTGCATTGTTTAGAAATGTGTATAAGGGCTTAAAAATACTACTGTCCACTGTACATTCAGGACATATATTCATATGTCCATTGTATATTCAGGACTAGTCACCATGAAAGACTTCATCCCAACTTAACTATTATTCTGGCCATTTGATCCCTTTCCTCCCCAAATATGAACATTCTTTTCGTCACTTTTCACCCTACCTAGAGCAATAATACGTACACTAAACTTTCTACTTACATCATAAGATTACTGCCAGACCACATGAACATTTTCTCTAACTATTGGCTCCACTTTCTCATATTATTCTTCTTACATGTTATTTAGAATTTAGCCTTGGAGTCTGAATTTTCCTGATAACGTTCTCTCTCTAAATCCAACCAGCCTAGTGTCTGTCTTCTCTGCTTCACAAGCTCTTCTCTGATTAAGACTGCTTCTTAGTCTAGTCTAGGACTCTTCCTGACAATCTTTTTTTCCTCTCCCCTTTGTTTGCTATATCCAAAAGAATGTACTCCCCCTCTATCTTGCAGCTATCATAACAACACTCTGCAGGTGCAGCTATTCTAGCTGCTTCTAGTAAGTCTCTTCACTTTGCTGGTAGAACAGTTTTCTGCCCTTGATTCTTCCCTCCCCCTTCTTTTTATGCTTCTTATACTGCCACAGTTTATATAGCCCTGACTTTAAACTCCTACTTCTAGCCTAACTATTATGAAATATTCACAGAATAGACATATTACAGCCTAAATGAAGTTGAAACTTACTATTGCACATACTTTTTGAGCAAACAGCTCTTTGGCATAGCCTAGTTATCAAGCTGGTTTAAGAACAAACCAGTTTTAAGGACTTATTTACTCTGGGCTTTACTTAAAATAAATACAATGGTGGGGTTTGCTTCTGTTAACCAAGCTACCCCTTTCACTGAGAATCCAGACTACAGTATCCACATAATCTAGTTTTCATAGAAGTTACTCAGAGAATTCCTTTAATGCAAGATAGAGATGCTTCTTCTAATGAGACAGAGCATAAAGCAGCTTTACAATATTTAATATTCTCTCTTCAAAACACAGGCTTTGATTAAAGATCTGCATGCTATACATTAGAAATAGGATTACAAAAGGAAATTAATAAAGCCCCTTCTCCTTTGTCCTCTTTTTCCACTCTTATCTTTATAAGGTGCCTTTATAAATCTAAGTATACATATTACATAAAATTAATTTTTATGTATCAGTTTACTAGGCAAAGAACAGGACATTTCAAACATAACTTTCAAACACTTCACAGGAAGAGACTTTTAATTATTGTATTTTTAAATTTCCTTTATTAAATAAATCTTTTTGGCAAAACCACAAAGACTAGCAAACAAGGGATTTATTGCTACAACTCTGAGCTGGCAGGAACCACTGAACTAAATTTAAAGTCATCGCCCTTTAAAGCAACAGAAGTTATTACAAGACATCAGTCTTCTTGGTTTAGTGATAAATTACTATGTGCTAAGGGGATAAAGTGTACTTTTAAAAAAGCTTGAAGTGGCTTTAGTAGTCATGGCAACAGATGTGCACAACATCACTCCTTTTCTTATCAAAATCACAACTAAGCAGGGGGGAAAATGCCTTATTATGTATATTCAAAGCTTTTATTTGGTTATGATTTTGATAGATTCAGCGATTTCTTATAATCAGTATGCTACAATCATTAATATAATATAGAACACTTCGTTAAAATCAGAACTGAAGAGTGAACTTGACCTGTGACCAGCCTTCAAAGATTAAGTCATCTTTAAATGCTATGAAGATAGTTCATAGCACAGTCAGGACTGTTGTTAAACCATTTTCGGGTTGAATTACAAAACAGCTTCATTCAGGTATGAATTCCTATGTATTGAACAAATCCTTGTGAGACTAGTACATGGTTCAATAAAACTCAATATACAAGTTAGAATTGAAGCTGAGGGGGAATAACAGAGAAAACTCTTTGTTAAATCGTAACTATATCAGCTATGCAAGCCTTTCTATACCATTTATAAACAATAGGTTTGCCACTTATCATTTCAAACAAAAAAAAATCATGGTAGGGCAATGCAAAAATCTACCTCCAAAGGAGATTGTCTTTTCTAGAGAACATGACTGCAAGCTCTCCTTACCTCATGCTCCGTGTATCCCAGCCTCGGACAGTGGTATCGTTGGCTGTGGCAATCTGGGTACAATTGTGGTGTGGACTCCATCTTCCTGAAGTAAATTTTAATTGTCCTTTCCCTTCCAAGGCTGTGGAACTAGAGAGCTAAAATAATGAAACAAAGCTGGCAATGTTTCTAAATGTAACACTAAAATGAAATTAAGAATGCAATGAAGACAAAGCTACTCAATAGCCTATTGCTCCAAGTGCAACAGACTACCAAATCCAAAGATTGAAGAAAAAAAAAAGTAAAGAAACACAAATAAAAGCTCGAGCTTATTTCCCATCACTAATTTTTGAAAAGGCTTATGCAGTGTAATGTATGCCAAATTATTCGAAGTACTTTAATTTAATTCTATAAATTAAAACAATTTTAGATCATTGTCGAAACAGTAGATTGACAATATGAGCACACTGCACAGATTTATAGCTGCCACACACACACATGCATTTAGCTTCATTAACAGTCCCACAAGATTTTTTTTTCCATGTCAAAATGCCGAATTTTATCTGCAGTAACAGAATTATGGTGTCAAAGACTATTTTTGATAAATATATAGCAGCTTTTTAAAATAAAGAAGTCAAGGCCCAGGCACCCATGTCACCACATACATGCCTGTTAAAATAACACTAGATACTAGACTACAAATCTACAATCTGTGAGATAAAAAGGCTTCTATATCCTGGAGCAGGCAGCTCTGCATTTCCACAGTTAATGAAAAGAAGGTCCAAAGTAATAAACTTTCTCTTTGAAGTTGCATAGCAAGTTATCCCCCAATTTCATGTGAACATGGGGGAAATCAAAGCTGCCAACACTGCAAATTACTTTTACTTCAAATCACTTACTGAAACCATTTAATACCTAAAGAGGGAGGGGAAAATCAAAATATTTTCTTTTAATCAGATATAAAATTTACACAAATTTCAAGCAGCTACACAAACAGCAGACTTATTTGGTCATCTTTCACACAACTTTCATATTTCAAAATGTTTCGTTATGAGGTATTTCACAAAAGCAGATTACTGCAGTGGATCCTGTTGATTCTTAATGCAACATCAATATTGTATTTAATAGTAGATTTCTTAGCACAAATATTATGCTTTGATGATGAGAAAGACTAAAACACACAAACTGTTTACATTAACTGATATCAACAGAAAAATATGCTGTCAATACTAAACTGCCTAAATACATTTGTATATTCTATAAATATTCATGTATATATTTTGCTAAATTTTTATTACTACAACTCCAAAAATATAATATTTCTTTAGCATTACAATTAACAATCTAGAAATTACAACTAGAATTTTTTTTTTAAGAACGTGGCATTCCCAGCACACAAGATCATATATTGCTCATGTGTAAATGAATAATGTAACACTGTGGCCAAACCTACTCCTCTAACACCACTCCTCCTCCAGAACAAATACAGTCTGAAAACCTTTCTACAACTTGCAGGTTATTAATAGAAACATAAAACACTGTATAGGACACTGGACAATAAAATTCACTTTTTTTTTTTTTTTGACAGACACTAGATTACAGGCTCAACAGAATATTCATAGCTTGTGTAGGTCATTTCAAAAATTAAAGTAAGTTTCTTTACTAAGAAGACTTGGCCATTCAAAGTTTAGATTGGAGGAAAGGAAGCAATGTTAACACTAAGATAGAACCAACAAAGGGAGCATATTTTCTCAGGTATTTAAATAATCTGCTCTTGAGATGGAAAGCATCATATATTCAAAATATGACTCAGGGCAGAGGATCTTTGTCAGCAGTAGACAATACTTTCTCCAGCATTCTAGACACACACACACACACATATATATATGTGTGTCTTCTCATTTTAACTTTTATAATGTAAGCTACTATAAAAAGTTCAAATTTTTCTTCTTTGCAGTCAAAAGTTTAGGGTTGAAGCCAGCACACACATACTGTGATATTTCTTAACAACATATGAAAAAAATCACCTATATACTAGATGGGCCAATTCATCCTTGCCTTCATATGCAATTCATAAGTCAATTAAATTACATATTTCCTTATACAGATGTCCAGCTATATATACAGCCAAGTTCTTAATTGACTCAGTCTTCTTTTTCATGTCATCTGTGAACCTGAAAGCAACTACAAGGATTTAAAGGACAATTTGGAGATAAAGAAGAGAAATCTTCATAGATAAAAAGCAATTCTAATGTAACAGAAGAAAGTCTACAGGATTCCTTCCTAGACATCCAAGAAATAAAGGAAACAAAACTGGTATCTTAGAATCACAAATGCAGGTTCAAAAACTCCTTAGTTGTAATTTTAATTCATACAGAATATATGGACAGGTAAGTAAGTGCTCTTTTTAATCTTGAAACCTTTCCTCCACTTCTTTAAATGCAGAAAAGCTAAAAAATAAAAGCTTCCTACAAAAGGGAAGGAAAACATGACATAGGTGTATTTTAAACATTATTCTTGCATGAAGATTAGGATCTGTGCTGCCCAGGGGATGAAGACATGCATGTGTGAGGGCCTCACTGGATACTTTAGGTAAACAATTCATTAGGTAAATGATTCAAAACATTCAGTACAAATAATTTGTATTTTATAAATACAAAATGGCACATACATTAAGGAAAAAGGACAGGAACAGAGTAAGATTGAATGTCTACTTTTAGACAACAAAATTAGGAATTACTCTTGCAATGTACAAGATCAATGTACACTGATTTCAGAAAAGAAGTCTGGAGAAAATGAAATCTTGAACAGCGTAAAATGGTTACTGGACTATGGATGGATTTTACACTATTCCTAAATGCTAGGTGGAACAATGCCTAAATCTGGTGACACAAGAACAAAAATAGAAGGGCAGCATGATATTCACTATTCCTAAATGCTTAGCTGGAACAATGCCTAAATCTGGTGACACAAGAATAAAAATAGAAGGGCAACACGATATTATACTATAGTTGCATGAGAGCACCACTTGGAAATAAGAAAAAAAACTTCTAAAAAACTTAAATAATGTAATATCAAAATAGAACTGTTTATGTTATCCTCAGTGAAGGAAGGGGTTTTACAAAAACAAAGTACCAAAATATGAAAAAAATATGTCCTAGGATATCCTAGATTTAGGACTGATTTCTGTGTATTCAAATCAAAATGCCAATGATTCCACCTTTTTTTGGTCAAAATATCAAGGACTGAAGTTGATTTTCCTGCTTCAAAATTTGATTACATAAAGTCTGACTTGAAAGAGGAAATGACAGGAACTATCCTAAAAAAAAAAAAAAAAAAACAACCAAAAAAGCCCCAAAAAACCCAAAACCAAACCCCAATATATATTAAATGTTAAAGGGTACAGAAATTATCTAGGAAAACCACAAGCAGCATGGAGAGTGAACCAACTGTTCATGTCCTCTTCCAAGAAAAGAGCTATGTGACCAACAACAGAACAGGAAAGTACTTAGAAGAAAGATATATTAAGGGCTATACTAAGTTGACAAACACAAGCAGACTATTTTGAGATTGACATTAAAAGGCATGAGTCTTTTTCGGACTTGTTATTGACAAAAACAGAAAGGTTGATGAGGATTGTAAATTAAGTTCAATTCCTCCAACTGCAGGAAACCATACCACATAATCCTTTCATAACTGTTCTTGACTCCCAAACCATCTTAAAACTATCTGCCTTTTCAAATTGTCTCATCATATTGGCAGCTCAGAGCTATTCTCCGAATAGCTAAGTAACAGAATTCACATATTTTTAAGTGCTGAGTTACAGTAGAGGAGAGTTTACATTACAATAAGAAAATATTTTTATTCCTTAAACACATTTTCTGCTTTATACTATGAAAATTAAACTAAACAACATGTTCATCCTCTGAAATATATTGTGATTCTTATATGCTGATGATGCATTCCAAATTCTGCCAACAATAATTTTCATTATTTCACTCCTACTTCTATTCTGTCATTAAGGAGACCATTAAGTAGAATTGATTCCAACCCTATGAGCTGGTTTCTATTCTCATTCTGATCCAGTAATTTCCCTTTTATTTTTCTTCTGATAGTTTTCTGCCCTCCTATAGTTAATCTATGTTTATTCTAGTTGCAGTAATAATGGGGCATTAAAAAATTCTCCACTAAATTCCACAAGGTATATCCTGCCTTGAGAAATAGCAGCTATCTTGCCAAGAAAGCATCTCATGCTTATTCCTAACATTATCTCCATTTGGATACATTACTTTTTTCCAGATACCCTGTGAAATCTTCCTCAAAATATATTCTGCCTTGCCTGGAATGCCACTGCTCGATATTATCTGTTGTTCTGAACCAAGACCACATGAATGCTACTAAATAATCCAGACAGGACAAGAAATCTAAAAGGAATATAATTATAGTTTGAATTAAAATTATCAAAATCACACCTCTATTTGCCCCCTTTGTGAAAACATATGAAAACCAGAAAAATATCTAGATTTTAATATCTCTATTTCATTTTGTTCCACTCATCTGCCATGCAAAACATATTGCATTTACCCGAGGAAGAGTTCTAGCAATTTGTTGACATGTGACCTCAAATCTGTACACAGAAATATTAACTGTCGTCTCCTCAGCGGATTCTATCCACACCTTGTGCATTGTCTGGGCTTCTCTTGGGTCCAGCTAATGATTATAAATGGCAAAGAATAGCTAATTTAATTGCAAAAGGTAATGATGCAGTGAGCATAAGATTAGTTTCACCCCAGAAGGTAATGTCCTCAAAACAATAATAAAGGGAGTGATCAAAAGGACAGGAGAAGCTTGTCTTAATGTAAATACAGGTAAATTGAACACTGTAAGACAGAAAGAACTTACCAAAAAACATCAAAAAAATAAAAAACAAAAGCCCAAACCAAAACCAAAAACCCAAACAAACCCACTGAACTATACAGTAAATTACAGTTGGCAAATGTTTCTTATCCCAAGATGACTAGATAATTCAGAGAATGAACACACCAATAATTTTATTACCAAGAAGCTCTGAATCTATTGGGAACTGTAAAATTCTTCAGGCTAATTTTAATGAAACAATGAGACTTGTAAATCACAGGCAGATACAGAAAAGGAACCAAATAAGGCTCTGAAGTTTTGGTAACTGTAGAGAAGCAGAAATTTTGGCTGATACAAAATTTTAAAGACATAGATATTTTCAGTTTTCCATCTATATTATACCTGAATTTTAGACAAACTTTCATAAATATGAAAGGTCCATAAAGACTACCATTTGGTTTACCTCTTGCTATTAACATGGCCTATAATGTGTACCTATGCAAAAAAAGGGAAGCAATTGAAAATGTTGTAAAAACAGGAAGAGCAGTGATGCACCAGTGTAATGAATACCTCCTTACCTCTATTACCTCATACAGATACAGTGGACTTGATCTTACTTTTAGTTAACGATGATCATATTATTCAATCTGAACACCACCACGTGTTTTTTACAAAAGAGAAAGCAATTCAAACACACTGACATTTCTATTATTTTAATCTTAGGCTCTTGATTTAATCAGTTATAACACCACATATACACATACAGAACACACAGGGACCTGTCACTTGACTGGACACTCAGAGAAACACCAGGAGCAAAGGATTGAGAAGGAAGACCCCAGACTTTTGCTGCATAGACTGGGAGGGCATAACACCCTAGAATTTTCTTTATTCAGAGTCTCTCATGAGAAGTACCAGCCCAGATTGTTGTGTTACTGTTGCACTGCAATTAAATTACTTAAGGGATAGAGAGGACTGAGACACTGCTATGGGAAACCTGGTATGTGTCAGGGTGGGGCATGCAGGGAGTCAGCTGGGGACCTGTCAGCCCACTGGAGCTGCCCAAAGTCTGTGTCCGTGCGAGTGTGACTGCCAGAGTGACTCCTGGATGTCAGACAGGGACATTTCCTCAATACCAGCTACATCCTGCTTAGCCACTGCCTGCTTGAAACAAAGCATGTTAGGTGATAAGACATCAGGTGGCTAAGAGATTCCAAAAATGGACAACCTTTCATCTTAATGAACAAACAAGACAACTTTTCTTGGCATTTACATAACCTCTGTGTATCTGCTTATAAAGGAAATATTGTGGGTTTTTTGGTTATTTTGTTTGTTGTTTTTTTTTTTTTTTTAAATTTGCCTTAATGTGCCTCTTTTTGTATGTGGCAAGACCTGATTTCTTTGCTTTAGGCTGTTCTGATTTCCAGGTTAAAAAAAAAAAAAAAAAAAAAGCTCTGTTTATTAATATCTCAAGAAAGCCTCTCTTTGATTCTGATCAAAAACCATTAAAATACAAATCATGTGCTTTTTAGAATTATGATATATTATGCATACAACAATCCCCTATAAACAGGATATTCACAGAAAGCTGTTTCACCAACAGCACATTAGCCTACAAACACTCCTTGTCCATGGTGATAACCAAATGGAAAATATATTTACTACTTACCTCTACTAATGTTATCTGTTTTATAACCAACCTATTCTCACAGATTTCTCTCACATCCTAAATACCACAGCAGCAAAAGCTGGGGTAGAGTGTTGATTTATGGAGGAGGGTTTGAGTCTATTTTTTTTTAAGAGAAAGCCAACTGTGTAACAAAACATTGCTTGTTTTTCTTTATTGCTCTTTGTAACTGTCAGCCCTTTATGTTTTTTGCAAATATACAATTGCTACAAAATAAAAGTTATTATTTTTCAGGCATATATATGGATGTAAACAGGGAGTTAATCTATGAAGATTTCAGAAATGCACCACAGTCACTTCTAGTCCTGAAAAAGCCTATGATACTGGACTTCAGTACTGTCTTAATTTTCAGCTCATCTTAATTTTCATTACTAGCACATCTAGCACAGGCCTCTTTAAGAGATGCTTATGCTTTTGTCAGTCTTGTTCAGCTGGACTCCAGGTAGCTCAAGAATCTACAGACATGTTTAAGATAAATTTGTTGCATACAAAAATTCAACATTCAAAAATTGCAAGAATTCCAGTTATTTCAGAAGTGATTCACTGGGCTCAAGATTTTGATGCATGGAGATATGTTTTTTGATAGTCAAGTTTCAGTGAAATTTCTCTATCAAAATTCACTTTAAAAGCAGTGTATGACTTGGTAGTAAAGTAAGTATCATCTAAGAACAACTCAAAATTGCTGGAGCAGAAGACTGATTATGCTAAACAGTTATTCTCAAGTAAAATTTTAATCACAAATAATTCTTGTTTACAGTGCAATCACATGAGATACCAGGTTATTTAGATGGAATATAGAGGATCAGTCAAATTCAATATCAAGCCTCCTGAGAGCCTGATCACAAAATGTGAACAACATTCTTAACTTCTGCAAACAAAGGTTTTTAACAAAGATTTTTAAATGCTCCTATCTGAAGATGTCAATCAAGGGTTGCTACATCTACTTCATTGGGTAAAGCTGTTTCTTTGGTACAGAATTTCACATTTGCTTTTATTATTTTCCTTTAATAAAAAATATAAACATATAACAAATGTCAAATCAAATTCCCTTAATTCCTTTATCGCTTACTTTGCCTTCTAGAGCCCTTTTGTGCCATCAACATTTGATGTAGTACAAGAATATTTTAGAAGTACCAATTAAAAAAATATTCTACATAAGTAATGCTACTTGAAATAGTGAAATAATCTGCAAGCTGAATGTTGCTTTGTGGATAAAACTACTGATTCCCCAAATCATGCTGAAATTACAAAATTTGGTACTGTCTATTATTTTCCAAAATTACACAGATCATAATTCTAGCAATGGAAGGAAAAGAAAATGGAAATCATATCTGCACAAATATTTCTGTGATAGAGTGAGGGTTTAGTTTTGAGAAAAGAAATAGTATAAGGAAGACACAACATACAAAATTGTAGTAAATAATTCCCAAGCAATATAAAATGAGGAATAAAAACCCCATAAAATTTGGCAGTCATGACAAGATTTCCACAGAGAAACTAATAATACACCAGACAGCATCCCAGTGGAAATCATAGAACGGTTTGGGTTTAAAGGAGCCTTAAAGATCATTTAATGCCAATTCCCTGCCATGGGAGAGAGGTTAGGATTATGAAAAAGTCTGAGAGAGTTATGAGAAAGTGGTCAAACAGTGAAAATACTAATTAACATTCAAAAGTATTTCAGCAAGTGAGGACAGAGTTGCACAAGGAGTGAAAGTAGGAGAAAGGCAAAATGCTGAGTTGCCTAGCAGTCTCAGTACTTCAAGGAGACACAAGGACTCATAGCATGGAAGCAGTACCAACCCCACAGTAGTTTTTCAATGTTGCAGAAAGGTTTGTGTATTATGCAGACATTAGGAAAGAAATACTGACTAATGGAGGTGCAATGCAAATCCAGGGGATACAATGCCATAGACAAGCTCCTGGAGGTAAGCTGTCAGAAACTCTCAACATCAATTTGATAAAAACAAACACTAATTTGAAGCCTTGGAAGGCAACATAACACCTATTGAGGTTGCAGATGATGAAAAGAGCTGAAGTTTCTCATCTAGAGAAGGAACCCAAAGGGCTTATTTATAAACATACAGTATTAAAATATATTATATTGTCATCTATTTGTATGCAGTCAGGTGGTATAAACAGAGAAGAGTTTATGGACACAGTGTCTTGACGAAATTAAAAAAACTGATTCTGCAGCATCCAGGAAAAAATTAACCCTGACATGAAGAGTTAAAAGTGACAACAGATCAAGTGAATAGTAATGTCCCTGACATAAAGAGTTTACACTTAGAAGCTCAGACACTGATCTAAATGACTATACAGGATGATTCAAAGTTTTCCATATACATTTTATGATATGGCATAATCAGACAGAAATCTATGCCAATGACACTTTTTTATATATGTTCCTGAGTAAGACATTTTTAAAAATAAGTGAAATAATCTGAATTAATTTTATATTACTAAATTAAACTAACATTGAAAATTAAAAGTATTACATAGCAAATAGAGAAACTTATATTATGCTTATATAATCAAGAGTTGTAAATTTAATAAAGGGCTGCATGGCATTAACCAACATGAGTTACTACACCATTATCTGAATTCAGTAACCTTTGGCTTTACTGATTATCGGTTTTTCCACTTGTAGACATTCACTAAATCAGCACTACTTTATTCTAGATTTCTCTCTATAAAAGCAGTAGGACAGTAAGGAGAATTCTAGAACAAAGAAAACATTTACTCACTAGCAACAGATACTAAAATACTACTCTTAAACACTCTTATTCAAGACAGTGGTAGAATATTCATTTCTCCCACCTACATTAGGCAACAAGATACTTCTGAAGCAATAGTTAAAAGATTAGCAAAAGAGAGCAAATTCTAGGCTAAGGAATGTTGTTGTTTGGACTATATTCAATTATAGCATGTTTTGTTAAAAGAAAATTTCTTACCACAGCTTTGGCCGAACTTTCCTGCAAATCCCACAATAATATGTTGTTATCAGCCAGTGAAATAATCTTTTTACCATCTCCCATTGGCTCCCACATAACACTGTAAAACAGAAACAGAAAAAGAAAATAAATAACAAAATAACCCAACATTAAAATCCATCAGAATTTGAAGCAGAAGGCCATTTTAATCTGTGGATCTAATCTATATCAAAATATGTTAAACCATATTCCTTCTGGTTTCTTTTAGATGAAATCCATCATATTTTAAGTCAAAAATCTGCCATTAACTAGCAATTTGTAGCAATCATTCTGCATACACAGAAATACAACCAGAGACCTTGATGTACACTAATTTTAGAAGGCTTTAGTCTGAAACCTCAGGGTTGTTTATATGGAGTATCACACATCCTTTCTGAAGGTGCACCAAAAATCATAAGCCTTAGTTTTGATTCAACTCTGCAGCTGTCATCATGACTTAATCAGCATATACTTTTAACCTGTGATTCACTTCATGCTATGCAGGAAGGAATGCAAGAAATCAGTCCTCCTCTCTTATTCTATCTATGAAAAGCAGCATATTTCAGCCAGTCGGTATGGGCAGCTCAGTTAACTACACGCACTCTAGCCCTAACAAACTTGTTGGAGGTAACAGTGGGATTGAAACAATACTCTCATTTTATTTTTTCTAATTTTGTAACAGTTTTGTAAACAAGTTTGGCAACCTCCCAATAATCTTAGAGTAACAATATACCTGAAGGTAGAGATCACAACTTTAGTATCAGTTGGTTAATGGAGAAATTTCTTTCCATTTTAAGACTGAACCTTCAGCTATCTAAAAGCATTTGATATGCTGTTTTCATCTTCAGAGCCTAGTTCAAGTCCCACTGCTTGAAGTTTATCAGAAGTCCATGACTAGACACAAGTTTTCTAGTCATGGACTTCTCACAAGTTTCTTCCTTCTCATGGACTAATCACAAGGTTGTTTTTCTTTTTGTGTGAATCAATTCAGTAACTGGATGGCTGGAGACTGAAATGTTATATTTTATGGCTTAAACATCTTCATTAAAGACTTTTGCCTATTACAGCAAAACTGTATAAAAGTTGCAGAGAAAACCACTCAAACCCTGAATGGGGCCTTGGGCTGCATGTTGATGGAGATAAAATAAAGTGACTCAGGCCTGGGCTGGGGAAGAAGAACGCATTTCCAGAAGGATCCAGCTTAGCACCTTCAGGGACGAGACCACAGCCCAGGGCTGCCAGCTGCCAGGCTCACACAGACCCTCACACCAAAGGGTGGGGGGAGAGAGGCTTTGGGTGTATGGTGAAAAAAACTCTGGTGAGAGGCATTGAACGCCCATCCTCTGCTGTGCAGAGCTCAGCTGTGGGGTCCCTTCACCCTGGGAAAGGTGAAGGGGGTGTCATGGTCCCCCAAAGGACCCCCAGACCCTGCAGCAGAGAACTGCAATATGATGCAACAGACCCACAGTATTGTAAGGGACCCCATCAAACTTGCCCTCCCCAGGGGAGGCACATGGGCATTCCACCTCAATATTATAAACATTTTTTAATCCATTGCATGCCATTGCTTTGTGGTGGTAGTGGGTAGTGGAGGACCCCCACCACCAAGAAGCCAGATGGTGGGGAGCCATGAGATGTCACTGGGACCCTCAGAAGGCTGATCTTTCTACCTCACACCTGTTACTCTCTGCCTCCCAGCCCTGCACATCTCTTTTTCTATTTCTTTTCTCTTTCTAGTCCATTCTTTCTTTTATCTTTCTATTCACCTTGTTTTATCTTTGCCTCTTTTACTATTAAATAAAATACATCAAGTGTTTTGGCACCAACAGCGACCCTGGTTTAATCAAGTTTTGAGGTATATTTCAAACCATTCTGGGTTTAATCCATTTTATTCACAGAGACTTAGTTTTCCTTGCTCTTCTGTGTAAATTTGGACTGTAACAGAGGGAATAGTTGAAAGAAGGTTGCACAAATAGATGTAGCCTTGGGTAACTAAGCCAAACATTAGGCAGCCACTAGCAACCTTCCTAAGCTTGCACTGCACACTATGCATGCTTCTATTTTATCCCAGATTTTGCTTTACTCCTATATTCCTAAAACACTGGATATAATCTGGCTGACACTGGATATGATCTGGCTGATCAGATGAAGTTCCATCACTTGAAGTTCCCCAAGTGATGGAACTTAATCTGATCTTCATCTTATGCTATAAAACACATGGAAAAGAAAATAGGAAGTTGCAGGTAAGAGAAAGAAATGACAAAGTATCTTTTTTCATGCCGTTAATACAACAAAACTCAGTTATTCTGAGCTGATACCTTTCTCTCAAATTACTCTTGCTCCTTGTGTAAACAGTTTCATCAGTTTTTATTCTGCACTTTTAGTAAAACAAGCATCAGGTACACAAGTCAGATGACTGCACCCATTTGCTGTTTTGCAAAGTCTGGAACTATAAGTGAAAGGGTGCATTGGCCGATTCCTTACCCACTGAACTTTTCTGTAAGGCAACACAACAGAATAAAGAAAGGACTAACTTCTGCATCTATATTCTGCTGGAAGTATGACCTGCATCCCTTATTGTGTTGTCAATCCATGAAAATTATCTACCTATAAAAGCCTATTTGTAGTGAGTTTTCTTGTATTAGGACAAAATCACTACATTTAGTGCATTAAGCTAAAATCACGTTTTTAAATGTGTTTTACCAAGACCATGGTACTAGAACAATTCAATGATTTATTTTAAATTTGGCTGTTTTGTCTGTAGTATTGCCAATCTTATTCAACAATACACACTTTTGAAAAGTATGATACAACTTGGAAAAAGCTGAGAAGCAATTGAAAATGAGTGTTAATAATAAAATGATGACATGCAGTTTCAATTAAATGTTCAGTTACATTTTGCCCATAACAGTATTAAGAAACCAACTGGCACTGGCATGTGTATTTCAGAATTTCATGTAGTTGTGCTGCATAGATACATTAATTAGATCCTTCAAATAGATGAAAATATTTTATGAAAACCTATAAAAAGATAAAGAAAATTAACACACTATAACCTGCAGGTGATCACAACTAACCTTCCACAACCCGGTTTTCCAATATGAAATTGAAAGCTATCAGGATGGCTGGACAGGTAACTAAGAAATCTTCAAGTAAATTCTGATCACATTTATTTAAGTCCATCATTTTACTTACATATTGCTGAAAATATAACTGGTATTTGGTTGTATATCTACATATTGATCTATGTAGATATATTTTTAATTACAGACAATGAAATCTGTTTTGACCACTTAACCCTTTAAGAGTCCTTTCAGCCAGAGATCAGTATTTTTTATGCCTGTTGATATATCTGCACCTTTCCTACATGAATCATTCAATTTTTAGTTGCAAAAGCTAGATTGAAAACAATTTCTTTGATGTTTTCAAAGGTAGGAAGAAATTCCACATCTTTAAGCATCACTGAACTTCAAGGTAAAATAACTTTTCCAGCTGAATAGAGTATACTAATTAGAGCCAATTCTAACTGAGCTGACATACCTTGCAATGAAAAGGTCTCCAACATTTACTCTATCCTTGTGTGATGCCCATTTTACCTCTATTTTATTTTTCATTTATGGGTGTGGTTCTGGTGATCATTCATTCAGATTTTTTAATCTTAAGTAGATATTACTCAAATCACTCTTTGTAATATATTCAGCTACGTTCTGTACTCATGACTGAATGTCAACCATGAAATACTGTGGAAAACAGGTGCGCAGGAATTATTGCTGAGTGAAAAGAAAAAGTTACTTTTGAAGCAAGATACAAATTTTAGAGAAACTGAAGTTTTCATTTAGAACCATTTTCAGCATAGCAGAAATGGTGATAATGTCTACAAAGGAAAACAGATAAACCAGGCAAGTACTATTTTCCTCAGTGTGCCAACAGTTGCTGACGCTTACAGTTTTCAGAAATGGACAAGAGAGTTATCAAATTCACAGTTGCTCTTTAAATACTCTATAAACAGAAGACAAGCAATTATATATGTTGTATTTTACCCTATTTTGTTATATAATTCAGGATGGTTCAATTAAGTTTGTAACTCCTAGTTTTTAGTATAAAAAAAAATAAAATTAAATCCTACAGAGAACATTACCTTAGCAAAAAATAACAGTCACTCAAATGCACACATGAAAGGACCCCATTATCTTCTCCTATACAGAAAAGACAGTTCCCACCTTTATCAATAAATGTACAGAACTTTTACAAATTAACAATTCGAAGTCCTCCATTATAGACTAAGGAAGAAAAAAGCAATATGGAAACACTTTAATCAACATGAACTGCAGTTAAGCCACAAGTGTTGGACACAGCATGCATTAACTACTGCTTAACTGCAATTACAGAAGTGGCAACTGTTTATTTCTATAAATGGAAAAATTTTGCTAGACTGAAAACTCATGCACTGAAAAATGGAAAATATACCGATATATTTGGTAACTCAGCAGACCATCCTGCAGCTTCCACGTAGCCCACCAGAAAAATTCACATATTAAAAATGTAAATATTGTGCCTTCTTCACACTACGATGATTCCAACTTAAAGATCACTCTTGTTTATCAGATCATCAGGACATTAATTCTAAGAGACAGGAGATCAGACCAAGAACAGCCTGGAACCCACGATCTTGTTCCCTACCCAAGTGCTCTGTAAAACAGCCACATTTCTGCATGCAATCAGTTCTGGCTATGTTACAGTGTCTGAAGTCTGCTGCAGGGAACACAAGTTACACTTCATCTCAAAATTCTCAGACATTGAGATCTAATTCAGAATCCAACTCAAGATGTGGTAAAATGAGAACCACAGCTTCCCCAAAAAATCTAGATGATAATGTGAACATTTTAGCTAAAAATGTTGAGCAATGAGAATTAAGACATGAAGGGTTATTTTGGACAAGAATCCCAAAGATAGCTGGAGTTTATTGTGACTCTTGCATTAATATTACATTCAGAAAAATTAAACTTCTTTACAAGCAAATAAAAAAGCATCCAAACAAGGAGATGCCCCAGAAAAATCACTCATTTCTAAATTTTTTTTCATTAAATTATCATTGTGTAGGTCTCTACAACATGCTATGCACGGAGTAGCTGCTGCCACAGACACAATTTTTATTCTGTTGCTTGCTTGAACAGGGCTTTAAAAAAAACCCAAAATTAATATTATGGATATTCGACAGGTCAGGAAAGAAACATGTAACTGGCTTGTCTGTAGACCAAGTAAGGTGGTCAGCCTAGGAAAAACATTTTTGTAGTATCAGTGTCTGTCAGGAAAGCACACAGTTTTGTAAAACTCTTGCCCAGCCTCTGGAGGCCTCAGAATGACAAGTATTTTTTTCCCATGCACTAAGGCAAAAATTAAAGGCTGAAACAAATTTATTTGCAAAACAGTTGGAGTGATCAAAAACTCTGCAGACTTACTTTAAAGCAAATGCGTATCTACTTTTGAGAGGGACAATTTGAGTATTTTCATAAGGGACTTTTCAAAGATGGAAATATGGATATAGCATATCCTTACTAATTTATTATGTTTGTAACAAACTGTGTGGTTGGTCAGGGGAATAATACCTAACAAAGCAGAATATTCCTCTGAGTATATTTCTCCAGTGATTTAAAACATGTGCCTAAGATGATCTAGGTTGCCTAGATCTGCATTGATAGTTGAAGAAAATCACCACTCCTTCTGTTCAGAAGAATAGAATGCTAAAGTTTACACAGACCTCGCATAGATGTACCCTCTAACACCTCTAATCCAGCAACTGTTAATTCTGGGGGAATTTGAGATGAAGAGACTGCAAAAAGTAGCTGGGACTGTAATTAATGTGGTCTCCCTAACTTACCTCTCCATCACCATTGCCTGAGCCTGAACACTGGGATGGATGGACTGTGGGAGGCTGCAGGGCACCCCTTCAGGTCTCACAGACATTTTACCAAATAGATACACTTAATCACAAATGTACAAGGGTCAATTTTTTCATCCAATAAACATCCAAGAGACATTTCAAAACCCTGAATTTTTAACTATTATGCATGCAAGTGTCAGCAGCAACATTGCTACATCTATAGTCATGCCAGAATATTGTGCTGGAAAGAATTCTACTCTAAGGGATAAATATTCTAAATAATAAATACTTAATGGGGTTTTGGAGAGCAAACTGGTGTCTGATACCAAGAAAACAGGGGCACCTGTTCAGTTAGTTCCTCATGAACATTTAAATTTTTCCTGCATAACTGATTTTTTCACAGTTCTGCAACACTGTTTTTCTTTAAATTTCCCACTAAAATTTTAAGCAATTCAGTAAGACTGAACATAAAACTATTATAATAAATAGAATAGTAGTAGAATAAACAGAAGTATCTATCTCACTGGTAAAATCAGTTGAGGCAGATTTCAACCCTCTTTTTTAGTGGTGTGAATAGCTTAAGTGACAGTACAAAGAGGAAGAAAACCCCTTTTAAAAATAGCTCGATTTTCTTTCAGTGGGGAAAAATCTCCAGTAATTTAGCTGTAAAACTGGGGAATGTAACAGCATGGTGAGAACAGAAACTAAATCATGTTCAAGTTGGGACAGAAAAGGGAAATAGTACTCTGCAACCCCTTTTTTTGTTTTTACTTGTAGAGTAACACAATTTCTGTACTATTTTCTGTATCATGATTTATAAATCCAAACTAAACACAAATAACTGCAAAAAACTCATAAAAACTAATTTTCATTCAAGCACATGGAATCTATTTAACTTATTAGAAGTTATAATTTAACTGAATACATATAGTAAGTTCACAAAACTGAATAAATAAATATTTTTCCCTTTAGTATTTGCTTCAGTGTCAGATTTTAGCTTGACTAAGATTCCCTCCACTTTACATAAGTAGAGTCAAATAAATTCTGATTAAAAGCTAACATAATAAACAGGGCATATAATACAAAGTTCTATTATTTCAGTATCCAATTAATGAATCACATTTATTCCTTAGAAAAAGTGATTACATTGAAGAGTTTCAGGTTCTAAAATTGCACAATACTAACCACTCAAAATTACCACATTCAAGGGAATGAAAACGAGAAAATGAGCATTCAAAATTCCTCTGCTGGTTCTAGACATATTTTAAATGTAAGAAAATGTAAGAAAGACATCTAATAGTTGAACACTGAACATTTGTATTTATATATAATAAATGATGTTATTGACAATAAAGACAAATTAAATATTCAAGAGACCAAAATCCTGTTAAGAATTCAAGATCACATGGAATTATGAAGAGAGCAGAGCTATAAATACAGTTTAAATTTTTACCAATTTAGAAAGGACCAAATATAAAGGACATTATCAGTATTGATAAGAAGCTGTTAATATACATTCCCAGTGAAAGTTGTCACTTAATAAGTTAGTCCAAAAAATTGTCTCTATACTTACTGTAATATCAGAAGTGGCTGATGGAATATGTGGCCTGAACCAAGTGTGGAAGAATTACTCTTAAATGCTGACAATTTCAGATAGCTCTGAAATTTTGTGTATCGTGAAGATACAATTAATATCTGCTGGTCAGCTGTCAAAACCCAGACCCTCTCACCCCCATACCCAAAAATAGAGTTCAGTTTATACACCAGAATATGCAACTGACAGTCCTAACACTCTCAAAGAAGCTTTTATACAAATACCAGAGGGAGCTCTATCCTCACAATTATATTTCTGGTAGTGGGACATATGAAGTGTTAAAATAAGATAAGGTTAAAAAACTCACTATTGCATTTATTACATGTCTTTGCTATAAAACCTATCTAACAGTTACTGTTCCATATATTCAAGACCATATGATCCTTCTAAAAGTATTGTTACTTTCAGGTTTATATTAATTAGGTACAAACTATTAAATTATCTTTGACTATTTTTTTTGAATGAAACCCTAAGGTACAACTTTTACACCGATATCCTGAAGCCTACAGAGAGGTACTACAGAAGAAGTAACATTACTAACATCATAACAGGAAAGAGAAGTGATACCTGAATAACACATGAAAGTGTTATAGCTATTAAAAACACCGTTTTCACTTTTGAGTTTCATATTCTCTTACTTCTTGGTGTTTTTACTTGGAAATGTTTTGGGATTGAAAATGTTTGGTTTTTTTGTGAGCGTTTGGGTTTTTTTTTTAATAAATTGAAAGGCCAAAAAAGTAAGTAAAACACTTCTGCATTTCAGTCATCTGTCTTCAGGGCATCAATTATGAATGAGCCTAACTTCAATCAGGTGACTGTGTATATTAATGGAATGAGCATGATGAGGCAATGAAATGTTATATATTAAATCTCTACTCAAGTTGAAAGGACTATAAGAGCAAAATTTTGTACTTCTGTAAAAAGCCAACCTTAATGAGGTTGATTTGTACCATGTATGGCCAAGGAAGAGATGGAACTTCTCTGTACTCTATTTGGAGACCTAAGTATTTCAAATCCGTGGGAATACCTCATTTATAATAGCTTTCTCCTTTGTGAATTCAAAGTTCTAACTTAATATTTTAGTGATAAACATCCTGGAGTTCTTGAAACATCTGTGACTCTAAAGAATTTATAATTTCTCTTCCTCTCTACATTCTCTTAGATATGTTAATATTTGCATGTTCATATCTAGGATTGATTGAGTGGGATACAGCAAAAAAAAAAAAATCAACTCGAGCTAGTAGAGCAGCCTAATGAAGTAATCTATCATTATTACTAACATATTCATCCCTTTCAAACAAATTTTTAGCAGCTTTTGTTTTCTATATAAAACATGAATTCTTTATTTCTCACTGTTCAGGCTTCTCAGAATTGAGCCTCCACTTATATTGTCTCTGTAACCTCCATTCATTTTCCCTTTACAGTTGTATTTCACTGTTCATCTAACAGCTTCCCCTTATTTATTTTCATTTTATTCCACATTTACTCCATAGATCACAATCCAACTTACTTCAATTTTTGCCATCTCTTTTGAAGTATATACCTTAGTACTGAACAGGATCTACCCTATTTTATATCTTTGGGAAGCAAAAGTGGGATGCTAAGCACTGAGAGGCAAGCCCACTTCCAGCAGATTCAAGAGAAACTCCCTGCTGTTTTATGAATTCAAGATCTCACAGATTATACTTTCTCTTATGGCCTGAAGTATCTTCTTTCTCCAAGGACTATCCTGTCAAGTCTACTACCAAAAAAGTCTGCAGCCAAACAGAGAGAAGTAGAACAGGAGGTTAGTGTTCTAAATACTAAAATACAAGTCTTCAGGGGTTTAACAGACAAGAGTTCTGGGGATTCTTCCAAGATGCACCCAGAGGAATAATCAAAATCTCTTTAACTGCTGTCCCGTTTCCTTGGCCTCTCCTGTGTACTAGACAGTACTTTGGACAGTACTGCTTCTTGCAAGATATCCAGTGGCAAATTCCTTTAGTTGAATCTTACAATATTGCATAGATCAACATGCTTACTGTTATACAGGTTTAACTCTGTATAAATACATATACTTATCTACAGAAGGAATATATTGAAGAGACTTTTTCTTTTTAAACACATGAATTTCTGTGTGCATCTGGGGTTTTCCACACTGAAAGTAATTCACCCAGTATTTTTGCACTTGAAATCCATCCATTTTGGCTTACATGAGGAACAGCAGGCAGAGGATGAAAAAATCTTAGACCAGAATCAAACAGAACAACTAACAGGCCTACTTGTTGGCCTAATTTAAGCATCTGTTTAATTTTCTCTTTATGCCATACAAGAGTTTGAGTAAAAATACTGATGAGTCCCAAATACAAAGCTTGGAGTCAGTAAACAATCTCAGGAACTAAAAATGAAAGGTTATGCTTAATTTTTAAACACAGTAACGCATGCAATCCAGATAAAATGGAACTGTAGAAAAGCAAATTTCTTCTTCACTTGCCTGTATTGTCTTGGATATTAGATTTTTGCCAAATGTTTTGTCAAGACTAGAAAATTATTTCAATAAATCTTGAGCGGGCGGAGCACTGTGTTCAGTCACACACCAGCAAAGTTTAAGATTTTAGTCACAGTCTATTGAAAAGCTACTTTTGGTGTTGGTTCACAAAAGAGAATTGGTATTAAACATGTCTCTGTTGGTTTTTAGGAAGAAATTTCAGAGAAATTGGAGCACAGAATTCCATAAAGGAGAGGAGATAAAGGTAAAAAAATGCAGAATCAGATCTTAACATCAGTACAGAGTTGAATAAAACCAATACCTGACACACCAGACCTGGAAAAAATTCCCCCTTTGTGTTTCTTAGTGCATGATACTAGAAACAAAAATCTATGAGGCAAATTTCAGCTACCAGGCTTACCTTGAAAAAAGCATAAGGATGGAAGTAGAGCAGGGTAAACATGAGCAAAACTACAAACAAATAAAGCCCTGAGGAGGGTGGTAGGTGCTAGAATACATAACCAGCTGCATGTTCAAGATAGTTTTGCTTCTTTCCCTCATTTACCATCAAAATTCAATTACTTATCATCTGCAACCAGATCCATAAATATCATGAAGCATCTGTGCAATGGATACCAAGACATACAAAAAATATCTTCCTACAAGCTGCTCTCTGGGGCCACTATCACAAAGGTTGACACCAACATTACATGCTGCACCTCTGTACTGGCGACTCTACCCACTCTTCCAGGCCCAGCATATAAAGATATGAGGGAATCCCAGTTTTTTATTTAATCTTTTTTAGCATGCATTTTGACTAATAATAGTCAAAATTAACTTTAAAAATGAAGCCTGTATTCACTCACTCATGGCTGCATTCACACTGCTCTACTGCATGCTGTGGATTAAGCAACCCCCTTAAAGTACACGTGGTCACACTAAACTTGGGTCCAGCATTCAGCTTGCAGTTTTCCAGGCAAAACATAAAGTGTACGTAGGCTCTAATGGCAAGGCAAATAACAGATCCTTCTTAGTGCAAGTATATGGTACTAGACCACCACTGATCTCATAGTGGTTGTGTACTCCAGAACGCTGGTCTCATATTGTGGTTTGAGAAGTGTTGACACTTTGCATTGAGGAAAATTGTTTTTCTGATTTCTGTTTGGTTCTAACAGCAACTGAACCCTCAGTGTCTAATGGCTTCATGTTTTTCTAAGCACTTGAGTAGTGTAATACAAAGAATATTTACCTTGCTATTTGTAGCCAACACACCAATCTCAGTGGGATGTGGCCTTTAGGTGACATGTTTAGCACAAAAGGCCTAATTTACTCAATTTATGAGTTGTGTCCAATATGAAAGAGACAGGAATAGAAAAGTCTTTTCTAAAACAAGATCCTCTAACTCAGCTGTGCTTGCCTGAAATGATGTGAGGAGTACTAATGCCAAGTATTCTGTTTACACCTTTTATCTCTCTTCAACACTGAAGATTTTCAAATCTCTATGCATATATATACACACATGCACATAGGTAAAGGGCATTAAATAGCAGTAGATATTTGTAAGCACTAAGTACTGAACAAAATCACATAGCAGAAAACTGTGCATAATCTTGTTATAGGCTGTTATTAGAGAAAAAAAAATCTGGGCATTCATATAATTCACATCCCGATAAAAAGCAGTGATATGCCTCCTATTCCTCCTTTAGTGATCTGGCTACCATACAAAGTTCTGGCATTCCAGCATCAGATAGAAACTGATTATGGAGAACTATAAGGCAAAAGGCATAAAGCTTAAAAGAGTAAAATAAACAACAAAACCTCTTAAATTTAGCTTGGAATATTAATTATCAAAAAGTGTCCACAATAAAAAGTGAATTAAAATAACAAAATAATTACAAGGAGGAATACTCAAAATACGTAGCAAAGAATTAAAGGATGCTGAAGAAATTTAACACTCAGAAAACCTGTATCTTACAAAAAAGTCATCTATAAATTTTTGAATGTACTGATATGTCCTATCCTTTCAAGACCTGCCTAATAAATAGTACCTTCAATTTACCCTTTTTCTATGGTTAAATTTTAATCTGCAAGGCTCAAACTAGATATCTGTGGCTAGAAATGGATGCTCAAAACTTATTATATGTCCTCCATCTGGTCAGGAAGCAGTGGGAACATGTCATATACCCACATCCATAAAGCACCGTACTTACATTTGTCCACTGTGTATTTGCAACTTCCTCTTAAATAACAGAAAGAGAAATAAACCTCCGTAATAACCTCTGCTGTATTGTAGCTCTCCTTGTCTTGACTTATACAACAGATCAAGAGTACTTAGTTACACAGGCACCATGTAACATAATGAATTATTATCCTTATGAAACAATAAATTACTCACACTTACACTAAATCAGTTGAGTGAAGACTAAAAAAGAAAAACTTACGTGCAACATCAAATTTATATTCCAAAAGATTTAAATTCTAAGTATTATACTTCTGTGCAACAAAGGCTTTAGATGGGGGCAGGTGGGGAAAAACACATTCAACCAGTACACAGGCTGTTACTCCATATGTGTTTGAAAGATTTTAATAAATGTTTTTAATCTATGAAACATCTGGGACTAAAAATCCAATTTATACTTTTTTTTTTTTAAGATGGAATACTTTTAAAGTGCATAGCATAGTTTCTACAATATAAATCTGCACAAAACTAACAGCATGGGTCTATCCTTTAGGCTTTTGCTAGAAGTATAAAATATGCAGAATCCTACCAGGCCATATTGCCATGGGCTGTGTTGTCAAGGTGACAGAGTAGCTCCAGGGTTTGAGTGTTGCTTGATGAATCATCAGGGGATTCATGACTGCCTGATTCCAATTCCTTCGGCATCCTCCAAACAGCAGCACATGTCATGACTTTAGTGTCTGAAGCTAAGCAACAGAGAATAATGTCAACAGATCATTGTATGGGAGATGTATTTTGTACACACTGCACCAACATTTACACAAATCCATAAGCAATGCACATCTGCTGTTTGAAATATTTAAAAATATTATACCAAGATGAATTCAAAAAATGCAGAACGTGGCTACAGACACAGACCTCAAGTTAGAAGTCAAGTTGCTGCAAAACGCGTAATTAGCATGTATTTGACATAGGTCTCCCTGAACAAAAGCAAAATTAGGTGCTCATGAAAACTCTTTGGGATGCGTGTTTTCCAGGTTTCATTCCCCATACTGATGTTAATGAAAATGATAAGTTACATTGCTTGATTCCTTAACAGTAAAGATAGAGACATCTAAACACTTTTAACAGCTGTCTTCAGTTTAATCCAGAGTGTTATCTCATATCCTTTACTACCAGTAACTGTTTATTGCAAAATTAGGTTTTCCCAGTAAGTACGTGCCTCTAACCCCAGCAAATAAAAACAGCTCTCAAAAGACAAACTGAACTTACATACATATAGCAAAGTATTACAGTGTATGAAGAACAAAGCAACTGTAGATTGAGGAGAAAATACCATATGGCCTGTGCACATATGGCATTGCCCATCACCCAGTATAGCAATTTGTAGCAGTGCAGAATGGGAGGAGACCAGAGCAGCAGTGCATATGTTCACTGTGCTCCAGCCCATGGTCCAGGGTTCACTGAGAAGGAACGGGTCGGTGCGACCCACCCCAGCGGGAACAAAGGAACCAGCCACAGCCACAGGCAGCAAAAGCAGGGACACAGACTGCTGGCTGCAGGATGAGCTAAATGAGAAGGCCAGAGGACAAGCAGCAACAAATGATACATCTCTTCTGAGGGCATTTTAGAGGCCTCTATCTCCAAATTTTAGTCAAGAGCGTTTGATTACAGAGCCATGAGCAAATGTGACCAACTTCACCAGTGGAAAGGAAAGTGGCAGCAGCTGTATGTAATGAGAGTGTTTTCAAGAGGAAGCAAGGACACTGAAAAGGCCTTCTCAAGCTAAAATGGTACTAACGGAGGAAAAAGAATGTATTATAAAGGTCACCAATCTGGATATTCTATATGGAAAAAGAAGCATCCAAACAACACAGAATAGGACAAAAAGTAACTGATACATAGTAAGTCCTGAATACAAGAACAGAGACATGTTAAAAATGCAATCATATGAAATTAAAAACCCAAAAAAGGTAATTAGGTCAAACCTGTAGGAAAAAAAGGCCATTTCTGCAACAGGAAACAGGGGTAGGAGGACGACTTTATATGAATTCAGAACACACAATCACTGGATATTTGATAGATTGTGCTGAACATAAATTGTATGTATAATGCACATAACTGTTCTACAGTAATCTGGATATACAAATTGAATACAGTAAAAAGAGACCATACATCTAAAGATGATAGAAAATCCCTTATTTATTAACACTTAATTGAACTTTTGCTAATTGCAGAACATGCTAACTAAATAGATAAATTGTTTACTCCAGATCCATGTGCCATGGAGGAAGAGAAGAAAGCAGCAGTGAATGGTTAACTTCCCTTAGCAAAGGGCAAACCCCACTCACAGTGTGCTTTGTACACCATGCAAGTAATAAATAACTCAAAGTATCATATAGCTAAAAAAGGGGAGATTTATCAAATGTTTCACTTCAATGTGACAGAACAGTAACAAACAGTTTCTGGTAGATTACAACTACTAACAGGCCTGTACCACGCATATAAAGCATTATCTTTTTCACTATTATCAAGATCACGGCAGAGAACCATAAAAGCAAATAATGGAAAACAAAGTACATGCTCCTCAAGCCATCTTTCCTCTCCAGCACAGCACTACAAGTCTTATGAGAACTTTAAAATGTCACAAATAAACTTAATATTAGGAAACAGAGTTTAAAAAAAAAAAGTAGCCTGCACAAAACACTTGTCAATACACTGATAGGTCCTATCTTCCCCAAGAATTACCTAATATATATTACCTTTTTCTTTTTATTTGAAATTTAACCTACAAGGTTTCAATTAGTAATCAGTAGTGATTCTTAAAATTTGTGGTACAATTTATGACATAATTAAAAATTAAGAATCAACTATCACTTCTGAAATAGTTTTGGGATGGAGGGTTGTGTTTTGGGTTTGCTTGGTTTGGAGGTTTTTTGACATTTTTGGGGAGGGTTTTTTTGTTGTTTTTGACAAGCTAGCTAACAAATACAAATTTTTATGTAGACAGATTTTTAAAAGGATATAGAGACTGATTTTAAGTATTGTTCACTTTTGATAAATTTAAAATTACTTCTACTGTAATATATGTAAGTATAATGAGATTATGAAGGCCATCTTACATAGTAGCTGTCTGAACACAGAAACCAAAGGGGCCCTTTCCACTCATGTGTGACATGTACAGCAATACCCAACATTGATGTTTCATTATCCTGGTTCAGTTTCAATTCAGATTTCTCATTTCATTTAGAAAAATCTGGTATTATTCCACTTTTCTTAAAATTCTCTGATAATTCTGAAGCTGCCTGTACAACTTGAATGATCACCTCCTACACCATATTTTTTTTCTGAAAAGTTACAGCAGACCACATTCTTATGGTTTCAACTTTTTTTGCTAGTAGATGGCTAGGTGGTCCCAAAATTATTTCACGCTGTGGTTGGTAAAACATGGAGCAAATGTATTAATATTTCAATGCCCTGCATCTGTTCAAGAAGAAGTGAGAACATGTCATATACACACACTGATAAAGCACCAAACTTGCAAATAGACAATTGATAAATTTAACTTTCTTCTGAATACTAGAAAGGAAAAGGAAACAAATCCCTGTAATAAACTCTGCAGTACTGAGCTCTCCTTGTCTTGTCTTAAACAAGAGAAATGAGTAGTTACACAGGCAGCATATAATATGAATTCTCATCCTTAACAAACAATAAATTACTTCCATATAGGCCAAATCAGTTCAGGGAAGACTCAAGTGCAACATCAAATTTATATTCCATAGAAAGATTGAAATTCCAAGTACTGCTGCTTTGTGCAGTAAAGGTTTTAGATGGAGGAAGGTGGGGAAAAAACACATTCTCAAGATGTCTCTCCTTTTATCACAGTACCACAATCTTAAAGACAGCCTTGAAATTATATTTTTGCTTCTTCAAGCTGAAGTATTAGTTCCTCCCACAGTCAGATTTCCAGAGTGAAAACCCTAAAACAACTAAACAAGCATCATTTTGAAGAGTGAAGGAAGCCAAAGCATAAGTGTATATGTTTGTGTGTATAGATATTGAGAGAAAACCTCCCCAGAAACTTGAGGTAATTCAGGTTCCTATAACACTTTGGTGGTTGAAAAACTGAAGTACAGGTTGGTGCAGAATTTCATATGTGGAATTTTGTGCAGTTCCATGCCCGTTTTACTTCACTGGGACTAGTGGTGAAGGATAAATTAAATTGCACATCAGAAATGGATAACGCTAAAAGCCAACAAGCACAAAACTTCAACACTCAGCACAGACATTACCCTCTGCTTTCAGCTGGGTTTGATGATGCTCAGGGAGAGTGACAGACCACTTTCCAGCTGCTGAATGTCCATCCATCTTGAACAACTGTATGTGCATTGCAAATATTCTAATTATAAACTTTGGAGAAACTCTGGAATTAGATATATGGCTGAAATCTGTAGAACAAAGACTTTATTCAGAGCGCTGCTAACTTCTCCTTGGACAGTTCTGACACTTTGTATGAAACCAAAATGGAATTTCCACAGCTATCCACAGAAGTAATTTTGGATATGGCTGGCCTTAAGGAGGGATTAATTTACCTTTATATAAGGAACTTTTAAAAATATACCATTTTCTCTCTTGTAAAAGAGAGGGCAAATTGCTGTGTTACTCTTCTGATAGATGAAGTGGAATTTTTTCTGGGTCACAATTCCTCTTAATCAAATAACCACTAGCTACAAACCTACAGAAATCCACAAACACAAACAGGAACTCTCACTACATAGAAATCAAAGCCCCACAACAAGCTTCCCATGGCCACATGAAAAGCTCAATAACAGTATACAGTATTTGTGGCATTACCCATATAGCTGTATTTCCCAAGTGATCATATGAAAATTTAAAAATCCAGTGTTACTAGGTAATTTCACTACCACCTCTCTAGTGCCATTGCTTATCTAGAATGCCTACAGGCAAAGAGAAATTCCAAATTTCCCATATTTTACTACCTTCACATCACATTACTGCACATACACATACAAAATGACAGTGTTTTTATCTACTAGCTCTCATATTATCTCTTTAAAATGCTAAAAGACAAGTATGAAAGTAATATTTAAATGACAATGCCACTTATTCTGTAAAAGAAAGAAAAACAAGCTAAACACATAGTGTCTCCATGCTTCTATGCCTTCCTTAAAACTCTTTATATAGCTAGAAATAATTTTTGCATCCCTACTTCATAATTAAGTAAGTGCTTTTGTTTATGTCACAGGACTGGTGCAGAAGAGAACAGATAAGGTTGTGTTGAAGTTTTATCACTGAGTGTATTAACAAAAATGTTACAGGGTTTAATAAGCATTACTGAACTTTCATAGAGACTAAGTCAAAGGTTTGAAGCAGGATGTCCCACTGTATTCCTCATGCATTGTTCACATAAAATGATCCAGAAATGAGACAATTAACTATTCAATCTTTGTCATTATTCTTCCTCATTCAGGAGGGGCAAATATTTGTTCCTCCACATCCCTTATCTAATTCATCCTACATCTTCAGTATATCTTACTAGGTATAGCTTAGAATGCAGCTGAAGATACTTGTTCAACTGCAACAGCCCTCTGCTAAGCACCGTTTCCCCTAGTCCATAAATATTATCTCCTGGGCAGAGGATAGTATCTGCTAAAATGACTGCACATAGTTTCATCTACTGAGTTCTGTTGAAATGATCCAGGCTTACAAACAAGCAAAACATAATTTAAGAAATAAATAAGTAATCCCATACTTTGACAGCATTGAATTATGAAGTAGCTACACATGAAGCTGGTAGCAATAAGGGTACATTAATCAAATGTAGGAAATAAACTTTGCTAAGTTCAAACTCTGTTGAGTTCAGCCAAAGCCTAAGAGATAATCATGGCTACAGAACATGAGACCATCTCTGGTGTCTACTTTGCAAGTTGAGCAAGTGAGAAATCCCTCTGCATGCAGAGCTTACAATTTGCAAAGGGTCACAACATGGTCAGTCAATACCAATCTTTCCTGCAGCACTCAAAAGGACTTCTCAATGAGGACTATTTCCATGACAATTTTTAGCTTTATACTATGAGCTGGTTCCAACACAAAAAAAAAAGTAAAAGCTGTAGATTGGTGGGACATCCCATATATCTTCATCCAAACACTCTTCCCCTCGGAGAATTGCTCCAACTTAAATTAAGAGTAAGAAATAAGCCTGAGGAAAAAAAATATCTGCCTGAAATTTAAAAGTAACAGGAAGTTACTGACCATAGTTCAAAAGGAAACATGTCTGTAAGGTTAACTACAAGTACCTGTAACTCCTTGATAAAATTCCTTCACACACAACAAATCAATTTGTGGCACTGCTGCTGCTGGAACACAGTAGCCAGTAGACAGCCCTTAAAAACTACACAATCATTTCTGTACTAGATGCAAAAAGAAAAATCTGTGGATATAAGAACATTGCTGATTCCAGATGCAATACAGTTGTTCAGGACACTGAATGACTGAAAGTCATTCCTGCTGTGGTAGAAAATTAGCATTTTTTATGAACTGGTATTTTTTTAATCTAGAAGGGATGGCCTGTATACTTCACACCACTCTTGATTTCTCATCAGCTATTCCTACAGTTGGAGACTTGCAGAATGAAAGAAATTAGCTTTCCAGACTTAGACAAAAGAACTTAAAATATTAAGTAATTCAGAATTCTTATAAAGATTCCTTCAGAAAATGCCACAGACTGCAAAACTACAAAGAATATCAGATACCATAAAATCTGTTATACAGTCTTCTTAATTTATTCTCTTTAATAAATAACAGCTTTAAAAAGGACTTACATGCAACCTCAGTAAACGTACTAAGAAACCAATTGATATCTGGACCGCTGAAACAGTAAATCAGAAGAGTCAAACAAGAAACACACAGTCTAAATTGTCCCCAAGCAAACAAACAAACAAAAAAAACAAAAAAAAAAAAACCAACCAAACAAAAAAAAGGCAAAAAAGCCCACCTGAAACTACTTTAGAGAGACTTTCATCAACTGTTACTAAAATTAATATGAAATTTAAAAAATCCAAACAATATATGGAATATAAAAACCAAACCCGCAATGGAAGTGTGGATACTAATCAATATTCTGCAGTTTCAGCAAACGAGGATTAAGTACATTCAGAAACACATCAGCTCTGTTTGCCTTCTTGTTTCAGGTGTGGACAGATGCATATTTAGGACTTGCTAAAGTCAGTATTATCATTCACCCACATTCACTCACTGGAGCTGCTTCTGCAAAAGGGAAGCTACTATCTTTTGAAATGAATACAGATATTAGAAAAAAATAAAGGAGAAACTTATTTTAAGAAAAGTAATTAAAAATTATCTTTATTATTTCACAACAAAGTTTAAAACAGTATTTTAAGTTAGCACCCTTCTTAAGCAAAGTATTAAGTGGATATTACTATAATATAAAAGAAGTACAAGAAGAGTCCAACGGACATTTATGAACACCACCACCTGCCCCTCCCATCCCTCCACTCTTACCCAACACATTCAAGTGGGTCTTAATGCCAATTATACAGGTCCATATAGGACAACATTACAGGTCACTATTGCTCAATCATCCATCTTTCATGCATCTGGCATCACTTGCTGAATAAACCCCACCCTACTGCTGCAGTCCTGACCTGTCAGAAGCTTCCAGCAGACCAGCTATAGGTCCTCCATAGCCATATCATTTTACATACCACTTTAATATTTGTGTTCAACTATTCTTTATGGTCTTTCTTAATGAAACACATGATATGTTACCCTTGATTGCTCTTCCTTCTTCCAAAATTCAAGGCGATTATTGCTAACCTCCCAGCCTCTTTACGAATAATTCCAAAACACATTTTATATGTACACCAGTAATTTAGTATTTTAAAGTTAATTCTCGATCATCAATAGCTATACACAGCTGACTGCACTATCTACAGGAACAATGTTTTCATATTACTTTTTGCTGTCACTCTACTTCATTCCCCTGTGTTTAACCTTGAAAGCTGAATGACAATGCTTCCTACATCACTGCCTGCAGACATTCACACTGAAGCTGGAGGAGCTGAAGTATCAGGGCCTGACAGGGTTTGCTCTTTGATCAGCTCAGGTGGTGCAAAGCCAGCTGTCTGCAGTTATTCTGTTGCCCAGGGAACAACAACTGAAGTGTGTACTTCCTAAATCTGCACAGGAGGCCCTTCTGCAGCATTGCCACAGCAGCTCGTGCTGTGCAAGGCTGAAGTGGTGAGGCTGCTACAGCTACAGCCCAGCTGGTGCCCATTAGTGCTCTCAGTATGACAGGAACAAGCAGCTAGTGCTCAGAACCCTCCTCCCATCCACTGACAAACAGCACTTTTCCTTATACATCAATGTGAACATTCTTCTTTGAGCTTAATAGAATTAAGAAATAAAGGTATGCATATTTTGTTTTTAAAAAGAATATGCTTTTCATCTTTTTGAATCAATTAATAAAAAAATAAACTGTATTCTATTTATTCGACATCATGTCCCTCACAGGCAAAAAAAGAGGGGGAAAACAGACCATTTGTTTTCTGGGTCAGTAACTTCATCTTTTGTCCTAAAAGCCTGTGTAGTCAGAAAAAATTTACAATTTCCTGAAATACAGAGGGTGAGATCTATGTAGGAATAAAGAGCTACAAGAAGTTTAATTTTTCTTTCCATTACTTAAATGCACTTTTTAGCTACCAAAAACCAGAAACTGATTTTCCAAAAACCCCATCAAACAAAGCAAAAACAAAAAAACCCCAAACAAACCCACAAAACATGGAAACACAGCAGCAGCAGGTCACTCTTTATCCTAATAATAATATACGTTTGCATTGTATACACAGATATCCAAGGAGGTTTTAAAACCCTCACCTGCTGAACACTAATGCAGCTAGAACAGTCTAAGACTCTGCAAAGGCATGGGGAATGACATGGAGAGACAGGTAAATCATTTTCTATGGAAGAACAGGAAACAGTGCAGAAAGCAGGCAGTCAAATTGGAAAAGGCATAAATTGCACTTTTTTCATAGTCTGATGCTTCTTATGCTATCCCAAGGTGATTTGAGACAATGTTTCAGCACAGATCTTTTTTGACTATATACTCTGCAGATATGTATCTGTTTGAGGGAGGTCAAAATTTATTGATTGCACTTCTGGAACTCTGCCATACGGGGACAGCCCAAGCAAAGAACTGCTATACTGGTAAGCTGAACTCTGCTCCTCAGGCAGAATTTGGCTGCAATAATGTAAAAGCTGCAACAACAGTCAGGACCTCACATACGAAAAGGTATTGGCTGGCCATATAAAAATAATTTGTGAGATTTAACTCTGTGCTGAGGAAAGCTGCACAGTATACCAATAAAACTTAATGAGGGATATTTACATGTTGGCTTCTATCATCACAAAGGCGAGTGGAGCTGGACAGCACTGTCCACATTGCTACTTTTACACACGCAACAGTTGTCTCATGGAGGCACTGTGGCAGCTGTCAGTGAAATAAGGTGAAATGAAACCAATGCACTTAAATTCCCACTTGATATTTCATACAGTATTTAAAACTGCACTCCTTAACAAGTTGATGGAAACTGCAGACCACTTATCCCCCTATTGAATCAGGCACCTTAATAGACAGTTACATATTCAAGAGTATATCTATATAACATAAAGCATTCCCATTCTAGTCCATAGGAGTTCCAAAGATTAATATAACTTTTATAAAGTCTGCCTCAAGCAGGACAGATGCCACTCCATCCAATACGAGCAGTTTACGTGGCTGCCTCAAGCTTGACGAACCAAGCTTGACTAACCACTAGCCCCACTGGCAAAGGTAGGTTCACTACCCCTTACATCAGCCTTCCACGGTCTCCACTTGGTACTTCCCCTCAACACAAATCCAGATGTGTGGCCATAACCAGCAGACAAAAAATTTCTTCCAGCAATAACCTGGGATTCAAAGCTTAGATCTTGGAATTATCATCTGCTTGTATCTTTACATTAACTGGACAATTTGGGTAGCTAGGTTCCTGATGTGCTCACATATCAAGCAAAAGTAGTTGATGGAAGAAAATTATAAACAACTACTAGCTAGATACACTACTTTGAGATAAACTCATTAGGTTCTGCTCATTAGGTCAATTAAAAGTGCTACAATAAGAAAGGTATTTTTACTAATACAAGAAAAATAAGTAATGGCTGGGATTTTTCTTAGTTCAAGGTATCAACTACCAGCACATCCAAAAAGTCTACAGAAAAAGACTAAATACTGCCCTATGTTAGTAGTTTTCTCAACTTGGGGCATTCAAACAATACATCATGTTATTTGGCTACTAATAACTAAGCAGTTCTCATTTGTTTACACCTCACAAACACTCACAAGAGAGAAACCCCATGGCATTTTTTTATTGAACTCAAGTGCAGAAAGATATGTAGCTCCTTCCAAAAAGGCTTATAATCTAAGAAAAGTAAGTATGAAAACATAACCAAATAGAAACAAACCCAGAAATACCTTGGTGGTCAAATCTTCAACTCAGGGATAGGATACAATCCCTTTGCTAGTACTGACCAAGTACACCTTACGTTAATGTCAAATACAGAGTCTTATTGGTGTGTACAATCATTAGAGGGATTAGAGGTATGGATTTTTAGGAGGGATGGATCAAGAAGGTGAGAAGGGACAATCACCCTTTATGAACATCAGCAACCAGAGTGTAGGGAGCTCCCAGCTCAAATGAGAGATTATGGTTTAGAAGATAGACCAAAGCGGCAACACGCAGTTGGTGTATGCTAGAAGGATGAAACAAAGGGTAACATAATCTTCTGACAACAAGAAGGAGTTTCATATTTATAGTCTTGGTCCTTGTGTATGACTTTAATAAGCTCAGTGTCTAGTGTAGGGGTCTTTGCTATCCCAGGCTGCCAAGACCAGTGGGAAAGTCAAGTTAGGGAACACTTGAAGAAATTGGATCCCAGTAATGCATCCACAAGAACTAAGGAATGGACAATGTATTTACTAGGCCAGTTTCAATTAACTCTGAAAGGTCATGGTGATGGAGAGAGGTTCCTGAGGGCTTTGAGAAAGTAAATGGCATTCCTATATTTAAGATAGGTAAGAAGGATCTATACACTAGTCAGTCTCACCTCAGTCCTCAGGAAGGTGACAGATTAAGAGAATCTGAAAAACATTTCTAAACATAAGGTGACTGGGACTACTCAGTACAGATTTATGAAGGAAACATCATGTCTGACAGATATGATTGCATTCTGCAGTGAAAATTAAATTAAAAACAGGCTTGGTAAAAATGGGGAAAGCAGTTGATGTTATTTACCTTTAACAAGCCTTTGGTCCATAATATCCTCACAAACAAACTGAACAACAGGAGGGTTGGGCTCAAAACTGGATGAACTGCAATTCTCAAAGGGTTGTGGTCAGTGGTATAAAAGTCATCTGAAGCCAGTCACTACTGGTATGCCTCAGGAGCTGACAGAGTGGCCAACACTGTTCAGCATCTTCATTAATGACCTCAGGGAACATCAGAGTGACAGAAACAGGCTGGAAAAACAGAGCAACAGGTACCTCAAAGTTCAACAGTGCTCTGCAGAAAGAGCCCTGAAGGTCACGGTGACAGCAATTTGAGCATAAGGAACATAGATGGCACGTGCACCCAGCAGTGGATATCATAAAACTACGCTAAGCTGCAAAATAGTCTTCACAATATCAAAAGAGACATAATCTCAAATTCTCATACTTCCTGTAGCTGTCATTCAAATTGCTGCAGTAGGAGAAATGTCCTGTTTTGTCTAATGGTCAGAAACATTGATGCTTGTTTGATGACACATAAAAAAAACCCCACCCACATAAAAAAAAACCACACAAGAGAATTAAGGCTGCAAACTATCACTCAGAATCAGGAGAAAAATCTCAAACTAAAATACCCTCAAGACATTTTAACACGGTTTCATATGAGGACATGAAGATAATAGAATATGCTACAGAATTGATGTCATCATATAATTACAGTAACTCAAGATTTGCTACTTTATAAAAAAAAATTATAATTTTTCTAACTGTTTAAACTACTGCTAGTATTTGAATTGCAATGTTGATAAGTCAGCAAGAGGGGAAAAACAAAAGAAATAAGAAAAAAATCTTTATCATTCTCTTAAGGATATGAAGCAAGAGACACTCCCTTGGCCTCTCCAGCTTTCCAAGAAGGATGAGATAATGGAAATGAAAGCAGGCTATCTTTTCATGGTAGAAAGAACATCACAAATCATGGAATGCAAAAAAAGTGAGGTTGCAAAATGTCTTAACATTTACTGGAAGGAACTTGCACAGTATACTTGGCTTCACTTGCATTATTTGGGAATAATTCTGAAGTTTAATACAAAACTAGACTATACTAATAACTCTAATATAGAGAAAAGCAAGCCTTTAATTTTCAATTATGTAACAAACTCATTGCACAAGAATGCCTAAACACAAGCTATAAGAATTTAGGTGTTTCTCCAAAATGTTATTTAGTGCAACAATAGCATTGACTAGAGATGGCAAAAGAACACACTCTCTTGCAGTCTTATGTTAGTTGAGATCAGTGTTTGAAAATAGAGTTTAAAAACTACTTCAAATTAGAGACAGAAAAACACTTCTTTTGTTCTAAGCTAAAAAAAAAAATTAAAAAGAGGTAGAGAATTAAACCTCCTAACAGTGAAAGAGAGAGCAGTCTGATAATTTAAGAGATTATCCCTCAGTGACAGCCCTAATTCAGAAGCATTTTATCCACTTTCTGCATTTAAAGCACCCTTTTCAATATCAGGACCATTCTGTTACACTGGAATTTTTGTCATTTTCTCTCCTCCCTCTTCTGACATTCATTTTCTTTTGCTTCATACCAAAAATGTTGCAATTATCCTGATAATCACTGTCAAATAAAGATGATATCTTAAATCAAGGGAACAAGGATCTGTGCTTCAAGTTAATTTTATTATACATGGTCCATGGTTCCCCAGCTCTTACACTTTTCTCTGTGTATCTGCTCTTACACACTGGCTGAGACCTGCTGAGCTTTACTCCTAAAGCAGTCTCAGACACAAATAAGGTTATAGCACAGACTATGATGTGACAGCTACATTACCTCTCATCTGGACAGAACTCAGTATACATCTATGCATAGAGGCCTTCAAATTTGAACAGAATTAATATGGAACAATATCTCCAGCTGTTCATCATTGGGTAGCATTTTTTCATCACGTGGATCAGATAGTCAACCATTTCATTTAAAACCTTACTGCAAGTTATTTGTAAAGAAACACTGAAATGACATATAACAGCTAGAATTCCTAGGAAAAAAATGTTAAATGAACATTAGAAACACCAAGGGCATTTATTTCTTCCTTCAAACTATGGGAATAAATCTTCTTCTGTACATCCCACCAGTACTGCTGAGAAGAGGGAATATTTAAAGATGCATTCCACTTCTGTGCCCATTTTAATGACTGTAGCATATCCCATGGCTGTACCAATGATTTCCCTACACAGAGTGCTTTCATTACAGCAAGGCAAAAGTGTCACCTGCTGTCTTCAATACTAAGCAGATGAAGCATCACCAGCAGCATTCTTTCCAGTATCCTTACTGATGAATTTTCTCTGCAGAAAGTTTTTTTAATACACAAGTTCACTGTAAGTGCAATGCACCAGACAGCCATAACTCATTGTTGATTTATTGTTTTGAAATAATGGATTTTAAAGGCAAACTATTTCCAACAAAATTAAACACCAGTTTTGTGTTTGCATGAACTGAATCCATAAATGCAAGCTATTTGTATGAAGTCTTCATAACCACTGCACCAGGGCACCTATCTTGTATGAAAAAATCCAAGTGAAAACCAGGATGTGTGCACACATATGCCTGCCTGCATGTGGAAATTTGCAGGTAACAGCTTTGTCCTGTCACACTTCCTTTTGCCCTCTGGTGGCTTTCTATGTCCCTACACGAAACAGAAGCGCAGAACCTGTTTTTGTAGGAGTTTAAAAATACATTTGAACTAAGACAGAAATGTGTTTCCACATATGTTTCCATGGATTTGAATAAGAATTTGAATTCTTAGGAGAAGCAGGTAAGCACAAATACAAAAGATGACAGCAACATAGAAACTTACTAATTACACTCTTAAATTTAGAATAGAAAAATATTCTGCTTTTAAATTTAGTTTTACCTCTTCCTAGCAAAAGGAATTAATCTAGCTTTATCTCATGGATTTAAAACAAAGATTATCTGAAAGGCCAAAGTTAAAACCAGAGGAAGCATTCCTCTATGAGTTCCTGAAACAGCAGTATTAGTATAACAGTGTCAACTATCTAGTCTTGCAGACCTGACACTTTTAGGTAATTTCATGTCATGGAAAAGGTGAGAATAGAAGGACTCCAAAGATGAGCTCCTCTGTTTACAAAAGTTATTTAATGCATGTTAGAGAAAAACAGTTCAAGTCATCCCAACATGATGCTGTACTCTAAAGTGGTAGTTACAGTTCAGGAAAAAGCTCTTAATATCAAAACTGACAGTTTTCTGAGCCTAAGATGCAGCAGTAGATGAGGAAGTCAGCAAAACATCAGCATCCTTACAAAAAGCACTGAAAATAAAAGAGAAGTGATTGTTTCACAGCCCCGTGAAAACCTGATAAGCTTTTCTATGAACTCAGAAATCACCAAGCTGGCAAACTACTCTAGCTCATCATTTGATTCAGCATTTGGAAAAGAAGTACCTTCTTCAGAAGAAAGAACTAGTAAGAATTAAGACAATTATCATTGCTAGAAAATTAATTTTGCCTCGATGAATGCATGCATGTAATACCCAGTAATTAAACATTCTCTTCAAATTGAGCAGCATGAAGCTTTTGCTGTAATTCATCAAGATTCTTTAAGAGAACCTCCACAACACCTACTAATCATTATCACAACAAAACCACCCCATAGCACCCGACATTGTAAAAATGCTATACAAAAAAGGATAACTATTTCAAAATATCCTCTTCTCTAGAAGGCTGAAATTATCTCTAAAATGATTACTCTTTATTTTGTGGAATAAGCCACACAACAGAACCACTATATTATTGAGATCAGATCTTCATACCATAATTTATTTTATATACATCTTTATCACATCTTTAATCTAATTTCTGAAGTACTTGCATGTTTCTCTTCAATACCTTCTCCAAAACAGTCTCCGTATTTTACAGAAGTCTGCAATGAAGAATTATGATAGGTATTTTATTTTTTGGCAACTTACTTAAAATAATGTCAAGTACAGGTCTCCAGCCCTTAGGCCAGAATGCACAACCAAGCTGAATTTTTTTGCAGGCTAAGTTAAAAGAAGGAGGCTACACTCCAGCTACTGATGAACTTCCAGGACTACATCATTGTCTGAAAGTACACTGTAACTTGGCCCATACCAAAACTGCTCAGGGAGCACCCTCATAGTTTAACAGTAGGCTCTGCTGCAAGTCAGTCCCTGGGTCAATGCCATGGCCCTGTTCCAAGTTATCAGAATACATATATAACCTTATAATAGCCTAATATCCTGAGATTATTTATTTTACTCTACAGGTTACAATTTCCAGCAAAAAATTATCACAATATTGCTGTAAAAAAAAACAAAAACAAACCAAACAAACAAAAATAAAACACCAACAAACATGCAGTCAGCTGATTGATACCAAAACCTGATTATTCAATATTAAGACTTTCATAGCCAGCAAGTTCTATTCCTCACAAACTAGCAGGTAAGGGTTGTTTTTAAATTGTTTTCAGTGTTGATACAGCTCACACACATACTTTCCACATCGGCTTCTTCCCTTTACCTGACATCATTAGAGGAAATCATTCCAAACATCAGATTTTAATGCTGTTATTTTTATTGCCTATATTGTGACATACTAATTTTCAGGTTTTCAATTACATAAAAGTACTCTCGTGGTCATGAAAATACCCTTTGCAACCCAATTCACAATTGCATAAACAATCAGCATAATCATTCTGTTTAGTTTGTTGGCACAGTTTGAAACAGCTAAAAGAGAAGCTGAAGTCACTAGACCACTGTTCATCTTACTGCAACAAAACTATAAGTTAGATCCAACAATATAAGACATGGCAAATTATTTCACCAATCCTTTCAGTAAATGACACAGAAAGGAAGAAAAACAGGAAAATAGCAGAAGTTTCCACACATAAAGAAGAAACAAAATGCAAAGCAAGAAATGCTAATCAAAAACCAAAACATGTACACATTTAACCACAACAATAGATTTTGGTATGGACAGACCTTAATTGTCTGCTAACACCTAAGGATCTCTAACATTTCTCAAGCCTCCCACTGCCCAAAAGATATTTTGACTGCCCAAAAGACATTTTACCATGCCATACCTCATGTTCTCACATATCCCTTAGCTGTTTTTGGGATCTTCTTCCTTGGGATCTCCTTATTTCTCCAAGTCTACCATCACCTTAATTTCCTCACTTTGTCTTTCAGCAGGCATTTCCCCAACTAGAACTGTTACAACAACAGTACAACTGTCTACAATCATTGCCCCTCCAAGCATATCTTTCTTCTGCACCCAGGGTAGCTGCATACAATCACATCCTAAAAATTCACTTTTGCAATAATGGAGACCACTACCCAGATCCAACTGGTGGTTCAGCAGGCAAACTATTTTCCATCTATGCAGAGTTTTTGGTCGGGATCATTTTTCTGTTTCCTCTCCTTTATCTCCCCATCATATCATGCAAACCCACCAGCAGTTTGCCTTAACCTGTGACTTCCCAAACAATTTTACCATTGCTAATTTTTTGTAGAACATCTAACAGAACACAGTAACTACCCAAGCTGGCCATTATACAGTGTCAAAATCCAAACAAGCCATTAGTTTCTTTGCTGACATGCTAAATGGATTCGTCTGTATCTCACAGCAATGCATAAATCTGGGGTTTAATTCTAGCTTATAGGATATAATGAAAGTTATATTCACGGTTTGCAAATAATGCTGTATAAACTATTATTATATTTATAAAACATTATTTTAGAATTATAGATTTTTCCCCAAATTCATTCACCACGATCATTCATTTCAGCCTCTTTTACTTAATCTGATCCACAGAGACCAGATCCAAGAGTCACTCGAAAAGAAGTCATCCATTGCTGGCAAACTGGCAAATGGCTGCAGAACTCTTTAAACAGCTTACAGAAAAATCCCCCTGAATTCCCCCTTCCTTTAATGATGTAGCTGAAGTTTATTTTCTAAGTCCACAGGAAATAGTCTGCCTCAATTTTAACAGTATCCCAAAACTCTCAGCAGGTGAGAGACAGAGAGGGTTGTATAAACAAGGCAACAGATCAAAAATAAGTTCTGTATGAAACAAAGCAAATTCAAGGCATGACTCCCCCCAGGCCCCAAACCCACAGACAACCTGCATCCACCACTGCACATTCACCTAACTTGGAAATTTTTCAAACATCTCATAACAGAATTTATGAATTTAGTGTATGATAAGCTGGAATGGCAAAAAGGGCATCATCAACGTATTTCCAAGTATTACCCAACATCATATTAATCATTGTATCAATGCAGGGATCCAAATTTCTTCAACCATTCTAAAGCTGAGGCTTCCATCACCTACTTTACACACAAAATTATTAAATACACCCCAGCCCATTGACTGTTGGTATTTCTTGTTGCCTCAGAACATTATTAAAAGTCCATGAAACTGCTTTTTGAATTCCCCTGCTACAGCCTGAAAATTGAGGAATACTGAGACTGTATGCAGATAATTTTCCAATGGAGTCTAGCACTTTGTCAGGTCTCCACTGTTCAAGTTCCCAAGTGTGATTTAGAGGGTTTTGTCAATTCACTTTTTCACAATGAAAAATTATCCTAGAGTAGGCTAGGATGGTCTTCTGAATAATGAAGCAAGCTTCTTTCAAATTTGCAGTAGAAATACACATGTGAAATGATTTTCCTCCTAGCAGTTGAAGAGAGCACTTGGTTAGTTACCAAATTCTTGAAGACTAATTTATCTTCATTTTTAAACTTATTATATTTAGTGTACCATTATTCTTACTGGTTCATATCATTATTTGGAGGGTACGTTTTTGACCCTCAACCCACCCCATAATTCTTCTTTTCTGATATTTAAATGTGGATTTCTACTAAGAAATGCTATGATCTCCTTAATTATGTTGTCACCTTTCTTATTCACTTTTCAGAAGTGCCACTTCTGTCCAATTTTAATTTCATAAAAGTAATAAAAAAAGAGAATAGTCAACTAACTACAACTAGTCAGAACAGCAAAAAAGAAGAAAGGTGTAAAGTTCCTAGGATTGTTCTGACAGAGATTTTCCACTAAATACAGCATCCTCCATTTTAATTCTGGGCTACTGTAAAGCAAATTATATGATATCTGCTTTGCTGAACATAACTTTAGGTTATTAGTAAGTATCTTAGGCAAGTAAGCACATGTAAATTTTCAGAGATTAGGCATTAAAGAAATTATAATGCAACTGCAGCATTCTAGCTTATAGTCACTTTTATTATCATCACCCAAAACCCTCTCTAAATTGCACTGTCCTCTCAAGAATCCAACCTTTTAGTTTTTTTTAAGGCCTAATCTGTCTCATACTGAACTTTAACAATCTAATTTAACTTCTAAAGCTAGAAACTACCAAACTAATTTCTCCCCTTGATTTTTACCTACTTTAAAGCTGTCAGTAACAATCTTATTCTCTTCAAGAGGAAAAAACCTGAAAACAGCACCCGTTTTAATTCAGTTGATTTGCTGTAGTAGAAGATAAAAATGATGCATCAACATGTCACAAAACTGACTAATAGTGCTTGAGTTCTTCTGGATACCTCAGGTACTAATTTTACAAAGCCTTCCTCCCCTGTCCCTGAGATATTTAGACTATAATCCTTCTTTTCTCCTTTTATACCTAGCTTCTTGCATGTATTTATGTACTTTCTCTCTTCACTTAGGGAATCTGTGATAAAATACAACATTCCTAATTCTCGCAACATCAAACAAATGCCAAACACATTTGTAAAAAGAGGAGCTACTTCTCAGTGTCTCCTGAAGACACATCTTGTCTCAGCAATGTCAGTTACACTGGGATGGTTTTAATACATTTCTAGCACACCACACTGTGGAGTGAATTAGAAATGTGTAGCACAGGCAAGTGCTATGCAGCCATCATAGCAAATTCCTGATCTTTTCTGGAGGTTGGTTGGACAAGATTATACATAAAAAGTAAGCCTATATCACTTGAGAACAAGATGATCTTCCTATGATGATCTATCAGTTGCAACACTATAAAATTTCCTAAGTGACATATTTATGATAAGTGAGGGGGGAAACTGCTATAATTGAGGCAGGGACTGAGTCTAAGAAGTTCTCCCTCTGTAATTATGGGATTAAGTCAGTATTTTTGAAGTGTGTGCATGAGGAGGAGCATGAGGGGAGACATAGTTCCACAATTTTTTCTTTACATTAAGACAACATGTCCTAGAAAATGGAATTTCTGGTTAATATCCAAAGACACAATTGCTCCAATGCTACAAGAACCACTATTATTCTAGTTAATGTCATAAATAAGAATTAAAAAATACAAGGCTTTATTAATGATGCAATATCAAAATTTGACAAAGTTGTAAATACTGATGCTAACAAAAAAAGGCTGTTTCCTTAATCTTGACTTCAAAGTCAGGAAGGTATTTTCCTTTTTAAGACCTAATTGTACATTGATACTCTAGTAAAATATCTTGAACAAAGAATACAGAGCACCATTTGATTTAACTTTACTGACTGTTTAGAGACGATAGTTCCCAAATTACATATTCAGCAAGGATTTAAATTTTCCCGTGACTTCTTGTGAACAAGAAAGTTATCCGAGTCCTTATTTTTACTTTTTAGGGGGACCTTCTTTTCTTGAAAGCATAGAATGTAAAGATATGCAGAATCAATGTCAGTAAATAATAAATATTCAGATGGACTTTATGTAAAAGGGCAGTAAAGCAAAAAATATAAGTGGAGAGCCTGCATCCAATCATGGAAATATGCTATACTTGGCACTTGTGACATATTTTGTCTAGAGTTTCTAAAAGCAAAACTCATCTCAAAACAATGAATGAATTGTGGTTGCTGCCAGTTTAGTCATTTAGGGGCAAGAAATCTCATTTTATCAAAAGTAAGCACTTAAAACAATCTAGTGGACAACAAGGGAATTATTTTTTATTGACATAGAAGCATAGCTATTATGACTCATAAGTACATTACTTTGTTCTTCATTAGGTGTAATAAATAATAAATACATTATAACTTCTACCTCTTTCACTTACAAGTCAAAGACGAGTAAAAATATTTCACATATCCTTGAAGGCAGGAATAAAAAAAAAATAATCATGCTCCCAGAGAGTGACAAGGCTAGATTGTTTCTACTTCGAATGAGATTTCCTACCTGTATGATTCAGGAGAAAACAACCCATAAACATTTACATATCCACACACATGGGAAAAAAACCTTCAGATCTAAGCACGATGGTATAGGATTTTATAGAAGTAGTTAAAAATACTGTCTTTGAAATTAAAAAAAAAAAAAACAACAAAACAAAACAACAACAACAAAACCAAATCAAATGTAGGAACTTTCCCATATGAGAAGATTTTTTGAGTTTTGATTAAGACTTCTGGCATATCAACTGAAGGCATCTCTCAACCAGAGCAGTAAAAACTTCCAAGTATTATTACAACAGCACTCTTCTCAAACACACAGAGATGGCTTAAACTTTCTGTATGAACCTTGACCCCAGAGACAACCCATTGTGCCAGCTGAATGCACACACCCATTTCCCACACAGAATTCTTACCACTCACAAGAAATTATCAAAAAGCTTTACATATTACATTATTTTGCTAAGTTTTATCCCCTCATGAAAAAAGAGAAGCAAACCAGCACTTCATTTGTATTTCAAAACATAGAGCAAGATTGCTGCCATCTGTGACTTTCAGACAGTAATATTAACTATCAAGTAGTTAAGTAAAAAATAAACAAGAGTCTTGATGTCTCAATAACATAAGAGGAGATGATAACAACTGGATACCATGGAATGATTTTTCACTGCATTTAAAAACAGAAATTTATATTCCCCAAACTTCCTATATAAAAGGCAAATTCCTCTTAACAAAAATCAAGGAGCAGGACAAGCCGTGAAAAAGTGACCTTCTATTTGCACCTACAACACCTTTTTTTCATACCTCAGTTATTATAACTCTTTGCAAATACGCAAGAGTAAACGAAAACTCAGTATCTTTCCCAATATAAAGGATGAAATTTCACCCTCTTCCATTAGCTCATCCAGTGAGCTAGGAAATGGAAAATGTATGTAATTCCACTTCTCTTCAATGCCACATTTTATCACTTCTTTAAGCAACTTCAAAAAATAGCTATTAATAATGGACACATTTTACATGTCTTCAATCTCCCAATTTCAACAATGTTTAAGTCTTAACAGAAGTGCTGGGCCCAGACACATGGGATGGGCACAATACTTACAGCTGCTCCTGAAAGCATCATCTCATTTAACTTGCATTTCTATGAGAAAATGAGTTGTCTCTTTTTAAAACAACAAAGAAATGCAATACATTAAAAGTTGTAAAGGTTTCAATTGCTTAATTTGGTTGCATTACTACTCGAAATAAGTTGTCTGCTGAACTCAGTATCCCTTATTACAGACCCCTACACTGTGTGCTTTCAGTTCTATACATTGCCATTTAGAGTCAGTAATCACCATTTGAGAATGAGAACTTATTTTCTACAGAATGTTAATGGATGATAATTCTAACATAAGATGCATGAAGAATAAAAAACAGAGCTTAATATTAACAAATCAGATAAACTAGATCTAGAACACAAATAATGTGGAATAGAAAACATTCATGTAATTTATTAGGTCAAATAAAGAAAATTGGAAATCTCACAGAAAGCCTTTCAATCAAAATGCCCACAATAATTTCAATGAAAAATCTACTTAACGTATCTTCTATCATTGGTTTTAAAAAAATCACCTAAGACTTATGAAAGACATTCAAATTTTAGCAGTTTTATTTCAATCCAAAATAATTAGGAGAACTAAGCAATCCCGGAATCCTCTCCCTAGTACAACCAGAAGGCTGAACAGCAGGAACACACATCTCTACAACTGTTCATAGATGTACAAAGCCTGAAACTCACTCCTTAATTGTTATCCTTTTGGACTGCTTTTCCATTCAAGAACAGACTAATATTGACTAGACAAAATATTTATTTCAACTGACACCTCAGATTTCTTGTCAGAGAGAAAAATCACCCTCCACCCCAAGTGATGCTAGTGTATTTTTCAAGCCTCATGACAGAAAATCTTCACGCCTGTCTCACTCAGGAATTGCCCAGAGATCCTTAATCTCAACAGTAGTGCACTTATGGTAAGGTTAGACAAGGAACATTCCTACTGAGGAAATACTGAGATAAGAAGCTGTAGCTCTCTGTAGGCATACCTGCATTTCACATATGAAAACTAACATTACATACAAACTTCATTTGCTGTTTTAAGTAAAGCTTGATGCCAGCATATTTTGAAAGACATTTACTTGCACTTTCAAAAGCGAACATCAATAACAATTATACTTAAAGTAACAGGAATATATTTTATTTGCCATGCTTTGCATTCATCAGCCAAGCATAAGGTTCATTTTGCTGCTTTTCTTAATATGAATGCAGAAGTTGACTTCTAACCAAGGTAACCTAAGGATATGACAAAAATGAGGTAAGGGAAAGAGCACTGCAGATGTTTTTAGGCATCTGTGTTGATAATTCCAATTCAGAGTGTCTACACATAGCTAGAGGTTCAAACTTTACACATTCAAAAATACCAAAGCACTTGTACAAATTGAGCATATTTTAAAAGGACTTACTTTTATTGTAGCAGGTTGCAAGTACACCTTTATCAGCAGGACTTGTACTAATGTGCCAAATTTCACCCACTTGATGAAGGAGAACATTTTTGTTTATAATGTTATTTTCATCATCAAAATCTATGATGTGAATCTGCAAATACAATAAAATAGAACATTAGGGTCTTAATTATACACAATGTCTACATGGAACAATTTAATGGGATTTTTATAACCAATATCTACTTTAATTAATTGTTATACTAACAATTTACTATATCATTGATTTCATGGAGGATTAACTTTTCTAGGAAAACACAAGCAATTTCCCTGTTTGAGGAAATACCATGCTTATTTCTCAGTTTTCAACTTAAAGCTTGAAGGTGATTTTTCATTTTATGGCTAATAGTAAATAAGCCACATGTTACAATTCAACACTTCTTCTAGCAATAAACAAAAATAACAATATTACAATTCTTAGTCTAAATGTCTGCATCAATTCTGTATCCAAATCATATACTTCAAATCATCTACAAAGAAAGAAGGACAGAGAGGGAAAGGACTCTTCTTGGAAGCAAGTACTTTATACTCAGTAAGAAACTGCTAGTTCACTTTAGCGGTCACATATCACTACCAAGATACTAATCTACTTTTTTCATACTATATGGAAACAAAGTACTTAAGATGAAGAAAAACAACAATATTCAAATATATAGATAATATTTTTAAAAGACAGAACTAAGTTGATTTTTATTATTTTCATTTTTGTTTGTTGCAGGTTTCTTTGCTATGTGGTTTGTTTTTTTTTTTAAATAGGTCTATAATTTTTCTCTCCCTTTTTTTAGTCAGCTGTTTTTGCTATGGTTGCTGCAGAAGTACAAGAAATTTAAAAAGATTTTAGCCTGGCATAACGTACAGAAGGAACTTCGGTCATGGTACTAATTCCCCTAAGCTCAAGAGTGGGCAAATAAATTTAGAAGACAAATTTTGAAGAACTGTATCCTCATTAAAAATTAACTTTCAAAGTTGGCTGAACAATGAAGAGAAAAAAAAAGCCAAGAGTTATCCTATCATCATGTCTGAATCAAGTTAACTAAATTAACTACTGAATCATTGCAAAAATCTTAGCTATACAGAAGTACAGAACATTTTCTCAAAATACAGAAGCTGCAATATAAGTCTCAACTTCACACTTTTTTGAGCTCTTCCAGGGATGACGACTCCACCACTTCCCTGGGCAGCCTTTTCCAATGATTTACAACCCTTTCCATAAAAACATTTTTCCTAATATCCAGCTTAAACTTCTCCTGGTGTAACATAAGGCTATTTCTTCTCACCTGTCCTGTCTCCTGCCTGGGAGAAGAGACTGACCCCCACCTGGCACAATCTCCTTTCAGGTAGCTGTAGACAGCGATAAGACACCCCCACCTCTCCCCAACCTCCTTTTCTCCAGAATAAACAGCCCCAGCTCCCTCAGCTGTGCTCCAGACCCATCATCTCCATCACTCTTCTCTGGACCCCTTCCAGCACCTCAAAGTCTTCACTGCAGTGAGGAACCCAGAACTGAACACAAGGTTTGAGGTGCTGAGTACAGCAGATGCAATGCATTATATAAATAATGAAAATAAGTATTTTAAGTTCTAAGACACATGACCGAAAATAACTTGAAGAGTTCTGAGAATAAGATGAGGAAAGAATAAGTTATATACTTGGATATTTACAGTGCATGCAATAAACACAAAGTTTAGCAACAATGAAAGTACTGAGGAGAAAAGTTCCAAATCTACACCACACAGAACACTTAGTAGAGCTACTACTTAAACCACGTGCAGCATGGCTCAAATGCCAAGTACTATGCACTATTAATATGTCAAATATTAACATAATGTAACATCTTACAAAAACTTTCCTTTCCTTTGAAATACTAGTATTAATTATTACTAGGAAATTATTTTCAGCTAAAATATATTCTCCTATGAATACCTAAAATTGCTTTATACAGCAATACACCTCAATGAGGCAAAAGTTATCAGGCCAGCTGTAAAATTGTTGCTCTTTCATTTGCACTACACCTGCCCATGACCAGAAGGGAAAAAAATAATCTGCACATGATAAAACCTCTTGCTGTGCAGGACTTAGTAAAGTATTAAGTGTTGCAAGAAAGCTTATAAATTTGGTCAGGTAACTAAAAAAGTTTTTAAGCAAATGTAGAGAACCTAGTGCTGAATTAAGTTATAATGAGCTGAGCCTAGGGCACTTCTTGGGGATTGAGGAACTAGCTGAGAAGAAATTATGGCCTGAGGCACTGCTAAAGGCCAATAACCTCCAAACATTTGTGAATACACTTGAAATTGTCCTGCATTTCTATTGTTAATGTTATTCACCAGAGAAAGAAAAGCATACTCGAAGTTGAAACATATGCAAACATTCCCAAAATACATAGCATATACCCAATAAACTTACCAAAATGAGAAAATTTAAATTATTAAAGATCTGTTGGCTATCAACTGGTGAGAACCACTCTTCAACAACAATTTTGTATCAGGAATTAATTAGCTGAGCAAGTTGTAAAGTCATCACAGAAATCACAGTAACAAAAAAAACCACATTATACCAAATATTTGAAGAGTGAGAGACAGCACAATCAAAAATATAATTGTGTGCATTGAATTTTTAATTTTAATTAAGCATGTCTGCCACTTCTTTTGTTACTCTTTGCCCAAGTATTACTTGAAATGTAAATAAACTGAATATTCCATCCCCCTTATGCCTTAGAGTAACTTTTCTTGAGTCTCATCCAGTATTATCATTTAGTAATGAAGTCAAAACGTCACTGGGAATTGACATTTTACATGTCCCAAAGCTATAGTTCCAAGCGATTTTGTGCAGCCCATTACAGGCCATTTTCAAAAGAGTTGGTCACTCCATTCAATGCCAGGGACTTCTGTGGTGGGTGTTAGCCTTAGCTAACAGACTCCCACCAGACACCTGCTCTCCCCAGGAAAGACAGGGGGAGAAACCAGGAAGAATGAGAATGAGATTGTTTATGTGCCAATCTACAGACAGGGAGGTCATTTACTAACTAACATTCTGGGCAAAACAGACTTGGGTGAATGAATTAGTTCACTGGCAGTTAAAATAAACAAGTACCTTCTCTCCCCCACTTTCCAGGCTGAACTTCAACCCAGACTCCTCTGCTCCTTGCAAATGGGGCAGAGGGATGTGGGGCAGCAGTGGTTATGGGTGCTCTCTCTCTGATGCTCTTTGCATCTCACTCAGCTCCTCTGCTTCAGCACTGGGCCTTCATGGGAAACTGACTCACCTGTGTCCTGAAGTGGATTCACTGGAACCAGCCATGTCTGGCACAGGCAACCCTTGGCCTCTTCTCAGAGGCCACCACTGCAGCTCTCCTGCTACCCAAGCCTTGCCACCTGCACTCAGTACAACCTGCTAACCCTTTCAGCCTCAAGAACTTGTTTCAGTATGATTTCTACTGAAATTCAGTCACAAAAATCAAATTTGCTGTAAAATTACAACTCATACACTTAACCTCAGAAGAAACAGCCTAATAGAAACCGAGCCATGAAAGTCACTCAAATTTTAGTTTGAATTGTCTGAATGATCAGAAAGGACATAGCTGATTTCCAGTAATGAATATTGAAAAATCCAGTTTATGAAGCATCATGTACACTGAACTGTGCATGTATCAGGAGTCCCATTAGAAGCAATTAAGGCTTAAAGACTTTTGCTTTACTTTGCATCTCTTCAGGGATTTAAAGATAGCTCCAGAGCATCTATAGATTCCAATTAACAAAAATATGGCAGTTGCTTTACTAAACCAATCTGATTTAGTCATACAATTTAGACAAGAGATATGATTTTCAGAAAATACACACAGCTTTCATTCACCTCCCTTTCCTACCAATGTCATTACATTCTACCCACAGAATCCTTGAACTTGACTATCAATGCCCATGCTCAACAGAGGGAGAAAGGAAAAGGGATGATATTGGAACAATGTTACAAAAAGTGGTAAAAATTACAACTGACATTTGATGGAAAAATTACCTGATTATCATATCTAAGAGACTGTGTTCCAACCAAAAATCTTATTGCATCTGTTTCTGCTGTCTGAGGCGTTAAAGCACGTGCCTAGGGAAGAAGAAAGCCATTAGAAAAGTACAATTAATAAAATCCATTAATTTCAGCAAAAATCTTGAAACTTAAATATCAGTTGTCATTTTAAGCATTACATTCTTACAAATGGCAGATTTTCTTGGCCTTTATGCCCATTTTGCTTAATACATTTTTTGCGCAATTTCTCACACTTGTGAGGATTGAGGAATAACAGGTGCTAAATACACTATCTGATCTTCATTATAACGGGGATACATTAAATGCAGCATCTCTCCCAAACTCATTTTCCTTTATCATTTGAAAAAACTCCATAGAGCAGTGGACAATATTTAACTATTGTTAAAAAACAGTATGATATCCAAGGAAGAGGCAGGAATTTTCACACCAGTCAGGTTGAGTGTGCCTGTATACAAATTAATTTTTTTCTCATCATTAACCACCAAGTTTAGAACCAAATTAAAAACCAAGCCTCCTTTTTTCTGCTGCAGCCCATTAGAGATAAGGAGTGTCTGAATGATGGGAGAAGTAACTTTTAATTTTATCTTTAAAACTTTTGTCCTAATGTTATTTCTTTCTTGCTTCTTCAAGTTATACCAACCACAGTCTTGGAAGAATCAAAACCAAGCAGGTAAGGGCCATGGGAGACACTGATAAATAAAGCACAGCTTGAACTAAAACCACAATTGCTAGTTTGCACTAGTCAGTAGTAGAGACTCTTAGATAACTTCGAGTAAATGGAAGGTAAATGAATACTCAAAGGCATTTTTAGCAACTATGTATTGTGAGGAATATCTGCTGTTTCTCCATGAAAAAGATACCTTAATAATATTGTTTAATATCGATTTTTTAATCTAAAAATAAATCTCTGCAATTCACATCCTATTTGGCATAGCTCAGAGCTCTCCAGACAAGTATTTCAGGCAAAACTGATGAAGGATTCAGGTGACTGCTGAATGGCCCTTCTTACTGCCATCCTGTTGGGCAGCTTGTTACCCTTGGATTCAGGAAGACTTCAATATCATTCTATTTGAAACTTATTTTCAAATTGATATTTAAAAGATGTCTAAAAGCTTGGAAGGGAATATCTGGAATATATTAGATCCCAATCCCCAAACTTAGAGCAATTTAATTCTAGAAAAGCAACTTAAAGATATTTGACTTTCCTGAAATAAAGCAAAGCCATGCATGGCATTGTCTGGCAATAGCAGTAAGGAAAAACTAATTTTTCTGAATCATCTCTGGACTTATATAGAGTAGATACTTCCTTCCTGGAATCTGAAATGTGTAACTTAAACAGTGTAATATTTTGTGTAAGATAGAGCATAAAAAGTTTAAAAATGCAACAAGCTCATAAGTAACAAGCTACTAGCCTATACCTACATTTATAATATCTATATAGTGGGGAGAAAAAAAAATAGAGAACATAATGAGTAGTTTGTAGTCAAAATACTCATGCAGATCAAAGATCAGTGGGAATCCATACCAATATGCTTTACTTTCTTATTTATGCAGCACTCATCTACAAGTCTAGAGTGCTCCTGATTGACAGACACAACTTTAGTCCATCAAGACGATTGCAGAAAAACTTTTGTCTTTAACAGAATTTACATTTGCAGATCTTTGCAAGCATTTCTTTTCATTTGCAAGCATTCATTTATTAAAATATCTGCTTTGAAGTATTTTGAGAAAACACTAGAAATGAGCCAACAGCTATGTATCTCCTTCAATCAAAGAAGCTTCTGTTGTTTTTATACATCAAAGAGAAGTAGAGACCTCCAGGATCTTTAATAAAATAAAGAAATAAAAGAGGTTTCCAGCCCTTTCAAAGCTTTTCATGTAGGGCTGCTTTCAAAAATGCATAAAGTTGGACACAAAGTGCCCAAAATAAAATTATGTAAATACATAGCAACATTTATATCATCAGCTTCTTTAACTCTTCCTTAAAATAATTTTCCATTTTTCAGAAAGAAAAAAAAAGAGCATAAGAAAAAAAATATTTAGATACATTTCACAAGAAGAAACATTATTATTTATCCCCTGACAAAACAAACCCTGCAACATCCATACATCAGATTCAAAATTTAAATTCATGAAGCCTTCATAAATTAGGAAGACTCTGATTCATAATATCAATATCAGCACAATAGACTTCCATGTGTCTCCTGCACAAAAATATGTCAGATTTTGTCTACTCTGAATTACTTTGAGAGAAAAAGAAGTTCTTTCAACAGATGAAGACACCAAGTAATCCTTGTAATGAACAATAGATCTGAATCTGGAGTGCTTTCAAGATCAAGGAAAGTGCCTTAACCCTGTCATCTTGCCAGAGCAGGTTGCAAATAGAACCTTCCATAAAGCATCCTGCCTTATGACTACAGCTCATAGATAGAAAATAAGCAAAAAAGTATAGTAAAATGAATATTGATTAATATAAACCAGGGGAAATTACTAGTTTTCTAAGTCTGCACCTACAGAACACAGAACTGCACATAGCCCAAAAAGAGTTTAATACCAGGCTTATTTGGAAAGGGATTTTCCACAATGGCACATAGTGATGGGATAAGGGAGAATGGCCTTAAGCTGAAGGAAGGCAGGTTTAGATTGGATATTAAAAAAAAAAAAAAAAAAAAAAACAACATGGTAAGAGAATGGTAAGGCACTGAACAGGTTGCCCAGAGAGGTTGTGGACTCCCCATCCCTGGAGTTCAAGACCCAGCTAGACTGAGCTCTGAATAACCTGGTCTAGTTGAAGGTGCCCCTGATCATGGCTGAGAGAGGAACTGAAGGATCTTTAAGGTCTGTTCCAACCCAAATCACTGTAGGATTATACCTGAGATATTAAAGTATTACTTACTAAAAAAATGGCATAATGCATGAAAAATAACCAGAATACACATCTGAAAGACACAAGCAGCAAATTAACAAGTAATCTTTACACATGCTCTCAACATCCCACCTAACTGATTGTTGCATTGTCTAGCACTATCTATGCAATTACATAATTTAATTTTTAAAGAAGGCCTAACTCTAGGAAAAAAATACTAGGAAGCAAAGTTTAAAACATTGTGATCCACAAAAAATTTTTGGCTACATGTCCAAATTTCAGATTTATCAATAGCCCTATGAGGAAATGTGCATAGTTTAAAGCAAGAGTTTTATAAAACAGGACAACAACTGAACTGCAAATCCACTACAGTAAATACATATGCAAAGGACATTTAAAACCCTAGAACACAAGCATGACAGACAGCTGTATCAAGATAAAGCAAAAGAAACAACAATCATTGCAGCAGAATGCAGGTAAGACTGGCTGGAGACGGGGCATCATGTCTATGCCTACACTATGCTCAGTGTGATGCTGGGCACAGATCACCTTCTACCTTGCCCTTGACAATTTAGGCCATCTGCAGAAAAATAAAAACCTTGGATAAAAAGAAATAGATTAGAGTCTATTGTACTTGACAACACCAAGAGATCATCCAGAAGAACACAATGACAAACCTCAAAAGGGGTAAAGAAGGTTGGTTTAAACTAAGTGCATTATGGAACTGCAATGCACTGATTCCTTACATGTTCATAATTTCTTCTTAAAAACTTTCACTCCTCAACATCTTTTGAAATACCAGCCAAATGCACAAAGTTGTGGTTTGGTTTCTTGTTTGTTTTGCTCATTTGACTGTTAGGGCATTAATAGACAAACAAAAAAGTACTTGTTCAACAAATGTTGTCGTGCTGATGCATTGCACTGGTTTGTTAATAACAAACAAGAAAACAAACAGACCTCAACATTTGAATATTTGTATTATATTTAATACAAGCAAAAAATATTCTTCAAACCAGGCATCATTTGAAATTCATACAATGAATTTCTACTACCATATCGGGAACTTACAATGCAAAATGTAAGAGATACAGTATTTGGCTTGCAATCCCTAAATCTGAATTCAAAGTTATCTGACCATCTGCTTGTGCCGAAAACCAGGACTAGTGTACTGCTACTTATTTGGGGTGAGGAGCTGGATTTGCTGATGCATCATTCTGGAGGCAGAATACAAATTCTCTGCTCCCCTAGACAAGCCCCAGACTGCTAATGTCATGAATGTTATTTTTGCCTTCTGGCACAATTTCAATTTTCAAGTACACTTTGATTTTTACTTAGGTAAGACAGCCTTGTTTCTCCCACCACAGTAGGAGGCTCTCTCAGTGACTCTAATAAGCTGCAGTGACTATCAGTGAAAAGGTTGGCAGCACACATGCCCAGGTTACCTTCAATGCTCTCAGACAGCTGTTTTTCTGAAGTCTTTCACAGCACAAGAATTCCCACTACCAACATATTTAGTGCATTGACCCTATTCTAAAGCTTGACGGAATCTGTAAACCCTCACAGAGATGAATGCAATCCGTTCACTAACACCTGCACAGCACAGTCATCCTAAGAAAACTCATTCACTTCTCATGAAGGTAACAATCATCATGGAAAAGTTCCTTCAAGTTCACCTCAGTGTATCTTTATATTGTCATTTTTCTGTACCACACCTAACACTAGGAAGATCCTAGTAATTGCTTAAGGGTCCTAAAAATACTTTCCAACTGTTTCACTTCATGCATTATGAAGATCTTTGGGGGATTAGTTAAGAAAGCTTTGCCACTTAGCTACTTTTGTTCCTCTAGTAACACTTTAAACCACAAAGGCTTAAAATATACAGGATTGGCATTCATGAGGCAAGCAATCCTAGAGAAGAAAGAGAACTGACACAAAAGCTAGGAATTTTAGTAAGACATTATTAGGCAGTTTCTTAAACTGATTCAATTTTCAAAGTCTTCCAAAGACATTGCTAAAGCTGGACCAAAATAATTAAGTACATTCTGCTTGGGCTGTTCTCTCTGAGCCCACAGGAGAACACAAAAGCTTCCCCCAGGGAAGAGAACACCACTGCCCAGAGGAGCTATAGGCTCTGCACTCCCATACTGGGAACAGAGCCAAGCCTGAAAGCCAGCACAGCTTTCCCTGGGGAGCTCACAAGCAACACACATTTTCCAGGGAAGACCCCCTTCACCACTTCTAGTAAATCTACACCTGGCTTCTACTCCATCACAGGTAAGTCAGCTGAGCTGGTCTCAATAATACTGATGACAGTAGGTGTACACACATTGGTCACAGTTCTTCCACAGTCTGTTTCAGTTGGTATTTTCCTTTAAGTTTCTTACTCTAAGAAAACACATTTGGCTTTAGGGAAATTAAGTTTCATCTTATTCTTGCAAGCAGGCAAGTTCTAAAAAATCAACTGTCTATTCAGATTCATAAAACCTGTTAACATAGACAACACAAAATGGGCCAAGCATCACTTATTCAAGAAGCACAATGACCACAATGCAGAACACTAACTCTATCAAAGCATCAGCACACTTTTTTCAAGCCTGCTTCAGCCAGACCCTGTCTCAGGATGCTGCTGGAGCTGCCCATGGGCACTATGGCCCTGTACTCAGCCAGGCAGCTTTCTGTGGTCCTTGCCTCCTGCTCATTGTCCTTCTTCCTCACATGTCCATTTACTTTTGACATGCAACATACAGTAGGAGTGTGCAGCATGCTGAAATTCAGCTCAGTGTTGTGGTAACCCCAAAACTCATTAAATGTGCTAAACACAGGCTCCAAAATGATCACTCTCTGACATATGTTCCTCTTCCTCATCTCATAATGCTGGCTGGCTTCTGCATGCTTTTAAACAAGCAAGATGTAGGCTTGAGCCAAACGCCTATCCCAGAGAGCACCTCTTCCCACTGTTCATTTCCAGGGATATAAATGTCATCCAGTCAATCTTACACTAAGTCAAACATGGTATTTTAAGACCTTCAGTGTTGCTTTCACACCTGTTTAAAACATCACTGTTTAAACCCTCAGGAAAAAACATGGGGAAAATTGTGACTCCCTGAAAATGAAAGCCAGTTCAACATGGGGTAGACATACCATGTATTTCAGGTTAGAAAATAAAGCCCAGGTCAACTCTACATGGGACAAGAACAACATCACTTCACTGCCAAAATACAGCATTCAGCAATATTCCTGGGACTTCATTCATTACATTCTTAAAATTGAGGATATTGATTATTTCTACCAAGATTCCTTTTAGAAGAACCACCTTGGTATTTAAATGTTCTGCAGCTGCTGTTGCTTGGTATTCACCATCATGAGCCACAGTCACATCACTCAGTACCTCAATTCAAGCAGTATCTCTTATTTTCATTCACCACCCACTGTAATCTTCTCATTTTTAGTGCAGTCAGACAAGCAGAACAACTATAGTGAGATTGTCTATTTAAAAGTCACAAAAAATGTCATTCACACATCATTTGCATGTCTGTACAATGTTCATATTATGTACAGACACACCCAAAAGAGAAAAATGTATTTGGTCATTATTCTAAGTTACCTTATATATGTCAATACATCAGAACACATTCTGTACATCAAAATGAACAGAAACCATGCACAAATAATATTAATTTAGTTGGTGGATAGTGCCTAGGAGGAATCAGCTTTATGTTTCTGTAAACATGGTCACTTAAATCAGATTAAAAGCACATTTACACAACTACACTTTCTCCGGTGGCCAAAGATGGACTTTTGCTGACTGCTAGAGCCCAAATGTAAGAAGCAAAACCAAAATTTTTAAAACTTAGCTGAAAAATTAGTCTGAAGAGGTGCTTTCAGACAAAAAACAGTAATTGAGATGATACAGGTAACCATTATTATCTAGTGACACAGAAGAAATGATGATTAAAAAAAATAATCATCTTTCTTGTTAGAAGACCTTGAGATGGAAGTTGGAAAAACCAGATCAGTTTTAGGTTACAGTTTCTATATTAGTGTCTCCATTTTCAGAAGTACAGAGATGCAATTTGTTTTAAAGACACACTGGGAGTTAATGAAGATCAGCAACAGAGCCTTCATCTCTACACTCCCCTTCTGACTTACACATAAATCATCTCTTCGTTCCTCACCCTCTCCCTAAGTGACCTGTATTAACAGTAATTTCCTTTTATTACAGCCACTTTATTTTTCCTTTTGCTTTATCCTCCTGCCAGACACCTTCTTCTGTCCTGTGAAGTATGTAACTTGTTGAAGTGTGTAGCAGACATATGGTATGGGGGGGAGCAGGATACAGAGGTCCATGGAGGTCTCAGACAACACACACTAGTTTTCCCAAATTCCTGAAAGATAGATTATATGAGACTTACTAGAATTGAGCTATGAATTTTATTAAGTACAGGATATATATTCTCTTCTGCAAAAGAGATTTAAGTAAAAATTTCATTAATTTTGAAGTACAAGTTACAGACATCTCAAGCCAATCTCAAAATGCAATCAAATACAAAATTTGCTAATGCAATCTATTGGTACAGTCAGGACTATAGAGCACACTATTCAGTACATTGGAAATTTGTTACAAAAAACCTGTGTATGTTACTTTTCACAAATACTTTAGCAAAGGTGCCAAAAGAAAAAAAAAGTGCACGTGTAGATATTTCTATTACTACATCTACTGTAGAATGAACTGCTTTGTTAGGAGGCACTGGTTTGGTTTCCTTCTCAGGTATTACTGCTAGAATGGCCAGTGATGATAAGCCACATAACAGCTACACATAACAGCTACGTAAAGCCCTTGGGCAAAAGAGGAATGAATTAGGGTCCCTCTCACTCTGCTTTCCCAGAACTTACAGAAACCTCATTAAACACCACACCTGTGTTCCTCTAAGAAGAGGCTCAATAAGTTTCTGAGTTAGACAGTTCCGTTTCGTTACAGCCATAAAATACAGATGTGATGGATAGATTTGTCGCATGGGACAAATGCACATACACACACAGCACAGGGAGATCCCACAAAGCTCACGCAGACATATGGTAGGGTATGACCAACTAAAATTTGTAAGTTACTGGAAACAAGTTTCGTGTTCTCCTTCAGAAAAGCAGTTTTTAATCTTTTTTTCTGAGAAGGCAGAATCAGGGATTTCTCGGACAGTACTTTGGTACCGGTGCAGCGCCAGACAAAGCCTTTTGCAGCGCCGGAGCGGGGAGCGCTGCCCGGGCAGGAGCCGCGGGGGACGGAGCCTGGCCGGGCCCTGCACACAGCGCCTGGGGCGGAACCACTGCCGGCCGCCGTCCGGCCACCTCAACCCCCAGCGCGGCCGCCAAACGCCGCCGCAGCCCGGCGGTGCCCCTGGTGCCCCGGTCCCGGCTCGGGGAGCAGGCAGGACGCCGCTCCCCCCGGGCGGGCTCTCCTCTGCCCCAGTACACACACCCGGCGCCGCGGCCAGCGCCTTCTCGAAGGCAGCACCGGCACGCGCCAACCTTCCCTAAGCCTCCCTCTCGCTCACCTGGAACTCCAGCCCGTAAATCACCGGCGCGTCGTCCTCCATTGCGAACCCCCCAGCCCAGCCAGGCACCCGCCGTCGCCTCCGATGCTTTCTGACCCTCGGCGCGGCCCGTCGCCGGCCGCTTCCGGGAGCTACGCTGGCGCAGCCCCGCCCGGCCCGGCCCGAGCGCAGGCGCAGTGCGGGGGAGCGGTGCCGGACGCGGCGGCGGCGGCGCGGAGGTGACGGGAAGGGACAGAATGGGACAGAATGGGATGGAATAGACTAGAATAGCATGAAATGGAGCGGCCGTGCGGCCTGAGGGGCGTCCGGGTGGGCGGGTGCTCACGGGGCTGTGCCCGGAGGAGGCCGTGGGGGAGGCCGGGCTCGCCCCCGCCGCGGGTGTTCCGGCCGAGGGCTGCGGGGGCTTAGCCCGGCAGCCGCACCGTGACCGCCCTCAGCCCACGCTTCGCCCTGCTGGGGGCGGGACCTGGCGGCCCGTGCGACCGGGAAGGCGCGTGTTGAGTCACTGGAACCGGTTGCCCGGGGAAGCTGGGGAGGTCCCAAACCTGGAGGAGTTTAAGGCCAGGTTGGATGGAGCTCTGAGCAAACCGGTGTAGTGGAAGGTGTCCCTGCCCATGGTAGGGGGTTGGAATCGGATGATCTTGTAAGATGATCTCCTGGATAAGAAGATCAGATTATCTCCTTCCAAACCAAACCATTCTCTGATACCATTCTATGATAATGTTTCAAGTGTGTTTAGCGAGAAGCATTTGGTCTTCAATCTCAATAGTTTTACGACATGTAGAAAAGATAAAGAGAAAATATTTTCAGAACTGATTCTGTGATTAGACGTTAAATGAAAAATGTCAAAGGGGAGATGTGAAAAAGTGAAATTACTATTTTTTAAAGCAAGGATTTCACTATTTGTATGGTACTTAGGAGTTTCGCTGTGACACCTGAGCATAAACTAATAAAACTAATTCTTATTTGGTGGTGTCTTCTCCTTTTTCAGTTACTATGGAGAATAATGAAAGCAATGCTAAGAATGCGAAGAGCACCTCAGGTGAAGATGACAGCAGAGACACAGTTCAGCAGAAAACTCAGGAAGAAGTTCTCTTTCATGAGGAAACCATTGATCTTGGTGGAGATGAATTTGAGTCTGAAGGGAATGAAACGATATCAGAGGATTCAAATAATTTTGTAGATAAACTTAATGAACAAATGATGGAGAGTGTCATTATTTCTGATTCCCCAAACAATAGTGAAGATGACACAGGTGAACTTGGTTGTCTTCAGGAGATAGTAGACCAAATGGAAATTAAAGATAATCAAAAAACACAAACAGAAGTGTATAAAGAAGAGTTTTTAAGTAATGAGAGTGAAACAGAACATGAAGAAACTCCTAAAGACATTTCTGAGATTGGAACAGATGATCAGGCATCTTTAAAGGAAGACTCAATTCAGGAAGCAGTGAAGGAGGAACCAAAGCTGGGAAACAACGTTCCTGTTGAAGCAAAACCAAATAATGATGAGAGCACACCTGAGGACCAAATGTTGTCACCCAGTACTACCAAACCATCTTCTGAGGCTGAGCCCATTCCTGTGTGCACCATCTTCAGCCAAGCAAACAATGCTAGTTCCCAGCCACAGTTGTTCTTACCTGATGGTTTTGAGCCTCAGATGGTGAAATCTCCCAGTTTTAGTAGTATAATAGAGACTCCAGTGAAGTATAATCCACAGGTGGTTCAACCAAGTCCTAGTCTAAGCAAGTTCTTTGGTGATACTGTTAACACTAATACTTTAGCCTCTGATTTTTTTGATTCATTTACAACATCCAATTTTATTTCTGTCAGTAATCCCAGTGCAAGCTCTTCAGTTCCAGAACAAATGTCCTCTCTTTCTAATGGTGGAGATAGTTCTTCATCTAACCCTACTTTCCCTGTGCAAAATGGGGGACCTGAAGCAGGTGGTCCCCCATCGTCTCTAGAAGTATCTCAATCCCCCAAGCCATTCTCACAAATCCAAGCTGTTTTTGCTGGGAGTGATGACCCATTTGCCACAGCCTTAAATATGAGTGAACTAGATAGAAGAAATGATGCTTGGATTCCTAGTGAGGAGACAAGAAATGTTCTCATTTCAGTTGCCACACAACAGTACAGCACCGTGTTCATAGACAAGGAGAATCTCACCATGCCTGGATTAAAATTTGATAATATCCAGGTAAGAGTCTATTACTGTATCTTCCTCTGTGATTATATTTTAAAAATAGTGTAGAAGATCTGTCCAATAATCTGTATGTCATAGTACTTCATATTGTTGCTGATGGTCACCTTGTATGTCTTACTTCAATTCTAATTAGAAAATGCAGTGTCACTGCTGCCTTGTACAGGAAGAGGCTAAAACCAGATCTCATTCATAGTGACATTTGTTTGCTGCATTGAAAACCAGTGTTGACAGTTTCTGTAGAAGCCAAAGCTGTTTGTATTTTTAAGTACATTATTTCTGGTCCTCTGAGTTAGTAAGATAATACATTTGGAATATATACACACCTCTAAGCAGTGCTACAGAGTCTAAGCAGACAGCTTTGTTTGTGGAATTCCCTGTTGTGATCGAGAGGGAAATAATTTCATTCATGTTCACAGTGGTCTCAATACTGTTAGCACTGACTGAAGTGGCATCATTTCTATCTTCCCTAAGCAATGGAAAGGTATAACCTCTAAGAAAGATTGAGTGCTGCAGCAAGCTGCTAGGAAGGCATAACCCCAAAATTAAAAGAAAAAGACTAGAGGACATCACAGAGCGAACAACATAGTAATGAAAAGCAATTTTTTGTCTTCTGTCAATTTCTAACAGGTGAGAAGGCCTAAAACATTTTTTTCAGAATTTGGGAAATTTTACTCACACGTACCCAGGATTTCTCAGTAGTTTTATCCCGGCTGCTCAGCCAGGCTAACCATCATGATGTTTTGGCTTTTTTCTTGAAACAGGCAAATCCTACTCTTTGATATCTATGCCTCTGGATAATAGAATTGTTGTGTAGATAGATGGTGTTTAGAGTTTGGATGCTTTAATCCTTAATTATGCATAACAAAGACCATCAGTCAATAGTCATATACAAGCAGAGAGCAGTCTGCAATAACTTCCCAATCTGTAGGAGCTGTCAGAAGAGTTTCTGGAGTGAATCAGGTCCAGACTTATAGATGAATTATCCGAAAAATCTTGGGTTTCTGTCACAAGCAATAAATACCAGTTTAGACATACACCACACTGCTGCTGCCTCTTGGGTTTGCTTTATCTTAAAACATTAGCTTGTTATCACAGAGCCTGATAATTAGCGTGAAACAAAACACTGTAAGAGGAAGCTATTCCTCCTCCAGTTGTACCCAAAATATCCATTAGACCTTGATGAGTTATTCCAGTGTGTACTCTTTCTCTCCTGACAGCTAATCAGTTAGACAGATGGAGTGATCCCTTCTGCAGTCTCCAAAGCTGATGGCCTTCTGTTTGCAAGCTTCCTTTTTTACAATAGTTCTCTTTCACCTTCCTCAGCACAGTCAGGGATTAAAGGCTTGTTTCTGCTGTTGATTCCCTAAATCTGGGCAAGTGAAAAGATGCAGATCTACCATTTAGTATATAATTGAAGGGAGGATGTTTGACAATGTCTGTGTGATGTATTTCTACAAAGGACCTGATGTAAAATCATCAGTGGATTTAAAGGAAATCCTAATGCTTTCTTCACTGTTTAAGAATTACAAGAGTTTTCTAGACATGTCCACAGGGACAAGTTCTGAAGTGCTTTATGTTTAGAAAACTTTGCTCACTTTCAGTTACTGCTTTTCTGTGGCCTAAGTGCACACCTTGACTGATTTGACGTCTCCTAGTTTGGTATCATTGTTCCATAGTATTTCAAATTGTGCATTTAACTGTAACTGTAATTGTGGAGTGCTTGAAATATCAACTGAAACATTGGGGGAGGTGTATTTTCAATGTTAAAGTAGCTTCCAACAAGGATCATTAGAGCTTTGGTATGAATAGTTTGCTAATGATGAATGTTAATGCAAGATGTTAAACCAAGCTACACGCAGTGGACAGAGAAGTTGGTTGAAAATACATTTGCAGTGAGTGAACTCTTAAGTGTGCTTCAGGGAAGGACTGAAGTTTCATATTTATGCATTGATGAGCTTGGGACTTTATTTTTTGACTTGCTTGCTCAGAAAGTGTATTGTAAGACAAGTCTTAGGTAGATAAATCACACCAAGAAAAATACTGAATGATTTTTATTTCAGATGCATGTTACTTTTTGACAGTCATTTAAAAAACATTGCTTTTTAAACTTACGTTGGGTTGTGTATGGTAAAGATTGTCTGTAGCAGTGTTCTCAAAGTGACAGAAAAATCTGAGTGCTGCTTTTTATAGTCTTTCCATTACACCTTTTTTCATGAGTTCCTCTCTTCTGTCATTGTCCTTTGTTTCATTACATTCATTTTTTACTATTTCCTACACCAAAGGACTGCTGGATCAAAAGTACTGTTAGGGGGATTTAAAAATTCTTCTGTATTTATGTCATTTTGCACACACTTTCATTTCTTAATTCTTTGGGCTCTTCTGTCAGGCAGATCTGTTGTTTATTCATAGGGTAAGTGACATCACTAGAGGTAAAAAAATTCCATGTAGTGAAACAGTAGTTCTCATTCCTTAAGGAGCTAGACAGAAAACACAAACGTATTTCCCATCACTGTCCATGGAGAAAGTTGAAACACTTAAGGTCAATTGTCTTGGTCATAGCTAAGCTCTGCTGTTACTATATGCAGTTCAGTCTCTTTTTAGGCAGCTATTGAGCTCAGACAGCCCAGTTTCTCTGACTTATGCGTGCAGCTAGTTATTTTGAAACTTAAAACACTTGTTGAAGGGTTGCTGTTTACTTTGGTTTATGATCTCTCAAAGTTTATTTTCTGTGGCTATTTAAGGCTCACTTACTGTGTGTGCATGTTTATTTTTGATCAATATATTGCCCCTTTCAATGTTAACATACATTACAAAAACCTGTTAAACTTTCTGGTTTTTATAAGATCTTTGAGGAACATTTTATAAAATTTGTGAATGAACTTACAAATGGTCTTCTACAATAGTAGAAGAAGCAAATAAACCTGAATGTGTCAATGCTAACTGAAACCTATCCATGGAAGAAAAAATATAGCAAATTATGTAGAGTAAATGTAGAAGTTTTCATTCCAATGCTGTATATACACATGCAGTTATGTTTATTACACACGTAACATAACATTTTATTTTGCTGAAATAATGTTTTAAAGAGTCTTGTTATCTGTTTTCTTTTTCTGTTCCATGAACACCAAGGGAGATGCAGTAAAAGACCTAATGCTTCGCTTCTTGGGGGAGCAGGCTGCAGTGAAGAGACAAGTTTTAAATGCCAATTCTGTAGAGCAGTCATTTGTAGGCTTGAAACAGCTAATTGTAAGTAACAATCCTCATATATATTTAATGTTGTGTTTCTCTCAAGATAATTGGGAGCTACTGACTGAGGAGAAACTGGGAAAAAACCTGTGTATTAGTCTGTTCCTGACCCTTCAATAGTACTAGCCAAACTAAAATAGCCTTTAATGGGAATTTAACTATATGGGGTTTAACTATATGGGTTTAAATCACATAGTAAACATTGTTTTACATGCAAAAGTTGCAAAAAATTATTTTAAGTGACTGTGAGTTTTTATGTAATGGTTGCGAAACAGATTTTAATCATGTTTTTGTTAACCTGTGTATGTACTTATGTTTTCACCTGAATGTTGTACAAAAAGACATACAAGTTGTAAATGGCAAGCCAAACTGCTATGATAATTTCAACTGCCTGATTTTTTACTTCAGTGCAAAAAACTAAAGCAAATTATTTCCAGAATAAAGCTGAACTTAATCCTTTCATTAATGTAAATATTTCTGTATGTAATGCTCCAAAAGAGATGACTTTTTTGTCATGTTAGGAATAGTCTAGGGGATCTCAGCAAACACTGTTAAAGGAATTCAGAGGTAATTTTAGAAACTAAATATGAAAAAAACATATTGTGATCTCCACCCTAGACAGAAGTTTTTCTGTTTTACTTGACACCTGTTTCTCAGTGTTTTACTTGACTTGAGAGGGGAAAATAATCTTAGGTCAAAGTCTTGTACCCATCAGTGTCTTAAGTAGGAAAAACTTTTTTTTCCACACTTGCTTTCCATCTTCTGGAAGAGAATTTTTCATGTGTGGGAAATGCCTTTCTATTTAGCCTGGTAGTGGTGTCTATGCGAGATGTTCTTCTATGCTGCAGGCCATCTTGTACCTTAATTAATATGCTGCTGCTGACACTGTTTGATTTGAGCCTGCTCTTAAGCATCAGAACAGTAGTGTTAAAGCTTTTAGACCCAAGGCAGTGAAGCTAGGAGGCAGTCTGCAGCTGTAGGATATTTTGTTACTTATGGCACTTACTGTTACTTATGCTTTGGTTTTGTTTTTTTTTTTTTTAATTGCCTTATTTAGAACAGTGAGGCTTTTTTATAAAATAGAAACCATTCAGGTAGAACTTAGAATGTTCTTTGGTTTACAAGGTGTTCAGTCATTAGCTGTTGACTGGTTTTGAGTATGCCAAATAACTTTCTTGGTGTCATTTGTAGAGCTCATTTCTTTTTATGATGAGAATTAATTGGTCTTTCTTTGTTCTCTGCAAACATTGCATTTCTTCTCAAAGTCTAAATGTGGAAAATTTATTTCTGATTGACTATAGTCTTTAAAGAGACTTTAGACTTAAAAACATTGAAATCCTATGCTAGATGATATTGACTAAAAAGATATATGCTTTTTACATACATAATAGGCCAGAATGACATATAATAACTACTCTGTTACTAGTGACAAATTTTACTTTCTTTATGAGTGAATTCGTGACCAAATATGTTCAGCAAATGAATCTTTGAATGCAAAGGACAACTTGCAGGCAATATTTATATTAAGATCTAGTTAAAAACTTGTGACTATTGGGAATATTGCTGTGCAGTTTCCATAAAGTTAAGATTTGTTTTCCTTAGCTGTTTATTTGGTATCTTTTTGTGCTACACATGAACATGAGATTTTTTTGTCAGCCAATTCAATCCCTTGCAGCAACTCAGAAGAGTGTACTTTGAATGCGTTTGCAGTGCAGAAGAGAAATGCTTAGAATTAGGATAAATTTCACCTTTAAACTGATATCTCTTATTTAGGTGTTTACGTGTGAGTTGTTGTCTGAACTCTTAAGTCAATAGAGAACTAATAATACAGTTCCTTATCACAAGCTAAATTTAGATGGGTTTCCATCTAAAAGTCCCAACAATTATCATAGACTGTAGGAAGACACTAGTGACAGCTGAAACCAAAAGTGAATGTTTAGTCCTGTTATAAAGAAATTTGTTAGGATAAAATCCTCAGACGATCTTGAGCAAACTCCATTGTATTATGGGGGAAAAAATAAAAACAGTATTCTAAGCCTGTCTGCTTCAGAGGAAACTGCTTCCTTAGTGTCTAGTTACTATTTTAAACCTGTGTGGATGGAAAAAATTATTTCACCAGTATACCAAATCTTCAAACCACAAGACTTCAGCTGCAATTCTCAAGCTTTCCTATTCTACCATATGATTAATTCGGTTCGCTTATTTGGCTGTTTTAATAAATACAAATACACTGCTTGTGCTTTCAAAGGCTATTCCAGAAGTTCATTTAATCAAAGGCATTCTAATCAGTCCTCCCTCAAAATCTTTTTTCTAATCAAAGCTAAAGTTGTTTACAATAATTTAAGTGTTTTGGTCTTATGTCGCTTTTTAAGTAATTTTGTTTTCCTTAATATTTGCACTTTCTCCCCTGCTACTTTGTATGAACAGACAGCCATGGCATTTCTACTTCTCAGATTTTCTTTTTAAAGCAAAAAATAACCCTTCTCTAGCCATCTCATCGTGGATGCCTTTGTAATCATCTTTGGAGCTCTTCTCAGATGCTCTCCCAATTGAAAATAACATGTTTTTGTTACCACTTCTCACAACTCAGCGCATTACATTGTAAATGACATAAGCCTTGTGTTTTACCTTGTCTGTTGTTCTGATATTGTAAATCATCTGATCCCTGTTTAGTGATGTGGTCCTTACATATTGACAATGCCACCTCCTAAGTTACATCTACAAATGAAGATACTACCTGTTTTAACCAGGGCCACACAGGAATACCTTATATTGGACTGTTTCCAAGGTGTATTCTCAAGTAGTACCTTCTCACATTCCTGTAAAAGTTCCAGTAAGACATTTAAGTAAAAACACTTCTGTGGGTAAGATGCAGTTAGTGCTTGCAGGAAAGAATTTTGGAGACTGATGTTCTTTTGGGGGGATCATAATGCAGTCTGCAAAAGCTTCCTCAAGTACAACTAATTGTCAGAAAACAAAATTTATCAAGAAGGTGATAAGCTGAACTTCCAAAGGTGCACTTTCTCTGATGAGATCACAAACAATAGCATCATGTCTAAGATGAATAGTTTTTCACCAGGAACTGAACTCCAGGTGTTAAACTTGGTAAACAAAATTGTTCAGCATCAATTTGGTCTCCAGATGGTTTGAATGAGATTTTTGCTAGTAAGCCAAAGATGGTTTATTGAACAACTATACTTCCACATTTTCAATTTCTTCTATGGGATGGGCAGCAGTGAATTGGAAATGCTCTACTGGTAGCAAAATGGTTTGGAGGTGGTGTAGGTGAATTAGTTTTACAACTTTGGGGCTTTAAAGAGATGAGGGGCTGCTGGAGCAGTTCTGCACAATAATTCTATAATAATTTGTGAATTGAGTTATATATATGTACTGGATACGTTTTTCTATTTCTTAACTGAAAACAGAAAATCTGGGTTTTCAATTTCTAAAACATTTTATTAATCTGGCATAGGAACGTGCATTTACACACGAGAGCAAATAAATGTAAGCAAGATCTCGTCACGGAGTTGCTTTGTTTTACATCCACAAATACAAGGTGCAAACTGCAATTATGTTGGTTCTTGTTATTCCATATTTTAGACTGGTTTTTTACCCTCAATTGAACAAATAGCACAATCTTGCTTACCAGAGGCCCTTCTGATGTTTGGAGTTGTTAGGTGCCTGCAGCCAGAGGAATTTAGTCTTTCAGTGTTATTATCATACTTACAAAAAGAGTGCTGTATCTTGCCAATGTAAATATGTAATGTTTCCTCTAAATATGGAATAATATCCTCAAGCTGCTAGACTAAGAAAGGGTTACTAGCTACACTTTCTTAACTGATGTGTAAATGCTCTACCAATGTAATTTACAGGGGAGAAGCATGTCATAGCTAGTGGAGGAGGACATTTTAATCACTTTAATGGTGTTACATTGTAGAGTTAATGACTCCCTTTGAGTCCCTTTTATAAAAGTCATATATTGTTACTTTTGCAAGAGTAATGTTGTGCTTTTGCATTTATTTTCAAATATAACAAACCTGGATACAGTGGTATAACATACATATTCACTTTAATAAGTTATAAATTATCCTTAAAAATAGGAGAGGGGATTGTTTTTTTGTTTCTAAATCAGTGAGCATTTTCCTACAGTTTTATGGCTGATTTGAGAGAAGGTAGGAGCAGCACAAACTGTAAATATGTGCTTTTGGGAAGAGGTTGCATTTCTGTACTAAGAAGCAACTGTTTATTGGAGAAAATGCCAGCGGTTTTCCTGAGAGACTGAATAAAGTTATAAATTGTCTTTGTGTATCAGAGAAGTTCCCTTTTCATCACTGAATACATTTTCTGTAGATTTCCAGTCTGCATGCCTCTCTTTGCTTGACAGAAGAATTACATTTGAAATCTGTTTTACTGTGCAGTTTCCCTGTCTGTATGTAAACCTCCCCCAGGATTTCTGGGTTTTTTGAAGAACAGAGAAGTTCTTTAAGGACTGATGCATTGTCTGATGGGTGACTGATCTGCTTGGCCTAGCTTTGATGTATGTACAGCAGTCAGTACTGAGATGGTTTGGATTTTTAATTTTTGGTTATATATATGGATTTTTTTTTTAAATCCTTTCACTAGATCTAGTCTAATAGTGTTTAAAAAGTACAGGAATCATGCTGGCTGGTGGCTTTCATTAAAACAATAACAGCTTCATACTTTTTGGGGGAGTGGAAAGATGATACTAACATTGTGTGGAGCGTAGTTCTCTTCTTCGAGGCTGCTGCTGTGTTAGTGAACTATTTAGCAATAATATTTGGCTGACAGTATTTTTTCTTAGAGAAATTAGTGTTTTCACACCATTACAGCTAGACAACCATATCCTGATCATCACAGAATAATTTTTTTTGTCTTTGAGAATGTTCTTCAGTATTTTTAATGCTGTATCTGAGGCTGTATGTCCATATTTGCTTTGAGCCTCTACTTATGACTTACAAACAAAATTCAGGTATAAGGAACCTAGATTTTTAGAACTGTGTGATTGTAGATCATAGAAAGCACAAAAATGCAAGACCTACAAGGTTTTGAGGGATGTTTGAAATGGATAAAGATTTCTGGTTGACTGGCAACTCTTAAGTCTGGTACAATTTCCCTAAGACAATAATTTGTCCAGTTAATGTCAAATTAGAGTTGTACTGCCAGCAGTCTTCTATTAAGATTCCACCGAGAATTATGCTTCATGACCAGCAGGCAGCTCTAATTTTGAAATATTTTCAAATATTCATCTTCCAGCAAAGACTGTTTTCACAATAATTGTCACGCTTGTTTCTCTTGGCTGTCTTGTTCAATAAAGTATTTTTTGTCCATGCCTGAAATAGAATTTAAAAGACTGTAGCAACTGAGTTGGTCATAAATGATCCATTATTATTTTTTGATCCTAACTCTCATTTTGGAAGAGAAGTCAAGCAGTTTTAGTTTAGCAGTTTTTTAGGTTTTGTGTTTGCTCCTGTTCAAAGGATCATAAGAATGTAGTTTGTCTCTCCAAAAGAGGAGTGAATTTCAGGTAATCCATGTCAGTATCATTCTTCTTTTCTAAGTTGATACAGGTAGATGTTGAAGGATATAATATAATAATCACTTCCTGCTCTTCCATAAGAAAGTAGATGGCTCAGAGTCTGCCTTACTGTTTCATGGTCTTGCTGACAGCCAACTTTTACATTTCCAGTGGAACTCAACTTTATCTGGCATCTGACAATGCAGAGAGGAGAGGTGAAGTGGTTAGTGCATGGTGATCTCTGTTGTGGCCTGTTTGTGGCCTGTGTGGCTGCAAAATCGGGGCCAGAAGTTAGGAAAATTCTTCAGTTGTTACTACTGTTTTTTCAGTGTGACTGTTTGCTGTATCAACACGTTTTCTAAAACATTGGAGTGAAATTAATAAAATACCAATTCAAGATTAGTATCTGGACTTTGCAATGATCAATAAAGATGTATTTTATTCCTTCACATTTCATCAGACAACATTATTATTTTTGATTACAATTATATTTATGTATTAAGAAACTATTTGAAAAAAATATTATTTTCAGGAATAGCATATATTTACAACGACCTGCTGGATACATGTCTCTTTAAAAACTCCTCTGTATAATAGAAAAGTATCACAGCTTAAAACCTGTGAAGCATTAATCTGTGTTTTAAATTTTTAGTTTGTTGCATCAGACTATACAAGGCAGAAATATTGTATTATTGGGATATTTCCATTGAAAAATTGATTACAGTGTGAGAGTATAGTTTCATTTGTATAACTAGGAATGTTTTTGTTCTATGAATAAAAAAATAAGAGTATTTTGAAATTAGTAATTCAGTGGAAATTCAAATGTTTATGTTTTGTAGGTGAAACAGTAGTTAATTGTTCTGAATTTCTCTTTTATGCATTGTATTCTTCCTTGTTCTTTGTTTTTGATTAATAGGAATTTTGTATCCTGAACAATGCTAAAAGTTTATTTTCATTAGGTGAACTGTACTAGGGGTTATAATCTGAGTTTATAAATCAGTGAGACAAGAATGAGCATTGAATACTTTATGACCATAGAGTAACTTTGATATTATTGATAATACATGGGTGGCAATTTTTTTCTCCTTTTTTTAGGAGAAAACAAAGTTTTGAATAATACGGTATATTCATTTATATAATCAAACATGATCTAGCTTTAGGTTTAGAATTCCATATGCTATTGTATATTCATTTGTTTAAGTGACCTGGTGATATTAATACTTGATTTCTCTTTTTGCCTAATTAGACATGCAGCTTTGACAAATGACATTCTGCTTCTCACCAGCCAGCTCTCTTGACCTTGTCATTATTACTGATGGGTACATGTCGCTGCTGCAGGCAAAATAAGCACTTGTGCATTTTAGGGACTTGATGATTTTGCTACTTATTGTTTTCTTCTTCCCAGAGCAGTAAAAACTGGAGGGCAGCAGTTGACTTGTGTGGGCGACTTCTAACTGCACATGGTCAAGGCTATAAAAAAAGTGGACTACCTGCTAGCCATACAACAGATTCTTTACAGGTATGTTTAAATATGCCTTTATCACTTTTTTTACCAACAATATTTATAGTGGCACTTTTTTTAGCATGATCAAACTCCTTTTCCTAATTGTAACATAGAAACTGAGGTTGTTTAAGTACTTTAGCAAGATACTTTTTCTGTTTGCTGATGTAAAGTAGGCCTTCATTTAAAACAAACTTAGTTTTTTAAGGAAAATCCAGTCTTGATTCTATGTTTTTAAAGGTTTTTCCATTAGTAAAATGGAATATGTTTTGCTGTTTTAAAAGACTCACTCTACTATAGTTCATGGAACTATCTAGATTGTGAACTTTATAATAAGATTCCACGTTAGAAATGTGTTTCTTAGAAGATAATAATCCATATTAATAAAATATTGCAAGTGATTCAGGTGTGTCCAGACGAGAACTCATGTTTTTGACCCTAGTGATTATAAAGCTCATGGAGTTTCACCAAAAGATTTTAAGGATATCCTTTTAAAGTTGGAAAAGCAATTAAAATACCAGGTTGATAATTCATACATGTTAACTCATTTCAAAGAGAGATGTTCTAATTTTGAGGCAGGCTAGCTTTTAAACTTCATCTTTGAAATCTTGTTTATCTTTGTAAACAATTGAACATCAGTCCTCTGAGCTTTGTTTTAATGATTTGTTGAAAAGTACTATGTGAAAGAGCAAGTAAATAAAAATCCTGATTCTTTTCAGTAACAGAGTAACTTTTTACTCAGCTTCTATCAGAAAAATTGTATTGTATGTGGCTTTTGATTGAAGCTAATAACAGACCTTGTCTTTCCCTTTTTTATATGTATTAAATTTTAGCTGTGGTTTGTGAGACTAGCACTGCTGGTAAAACTGGATCTGTTCCAAAATGCAGAAATGGAATTTGAACCATTTGGAAATTTAGACCAGCCTGATCTTTATTATGAATATTACCCTAATGTATACCCTGGACGTAAAGGTAAAGCACTTGATTTATGAACTACTTTTATTTTTTTCCTTTTTTAACAGTAAATATAAAATATTGGTTGGATTCAGGGGGGTTTTAAGGCTAAAGCATTGGAGAGTGATAGATTATGTTGGTTTTGGTTGGGTTTTTTTCCCCAGAAGAACATGATTGATTAGTACATTATTGATGGCATTATGGAGGTAGTGATAAGAAGTAACAACAGTTAGAGTAATATTGGTAGGCAGTGTATTTCATGATGCTGCTACAGGGGAATGTTTTTAACAAGTAAGTATAATATTTTTGTTCTATGATACTGAAATTAAAAACTACCAAACTTGAATAGTTCATTTTACCCAAAATCAGGCTTGAATGATGATGAGAGTGTTTGTGGAAACAGATTCTATAAGCTTTTTTCTCTTCAGTTCATCCATATAGTATCACTATGCCATTTTTAATACTTGCACGTCCATATGCCACTGCAGGTGTTATTTCCTGGTTTCTAGGATTAAAAGAAAAAAACTGAAATTTAGAAGTAAGTTAATAATTCTTCATTGAAACGTGATTAAATGTAGTATTATTTGCTATATAATTGAAAGTAAGTAAAATCAGAGTTACTCTGTGTCTTATTATTGAAGAGAACAGAAACACCAGCTTCAATTATATATAAGCAGTTTGTCTCAAGTTACAAATGCACTATTTTCCACTGCTCCCAAATAATCCATAGGTTAACCTCATAGTTCCACTACTCAGAATATTCTAGTTCTCCGGAAGTCTGGGTTTGAAAAATTGCTATTTTTAAGAGCAATTTTGCTCTTGTTCAGACTATTTTGAAATTTTATTTTCTCTGTATCTGTTATTTAGGAAAGAATAACTCAGTGATGCAAGTACACTGTGGAGTGTTCTTAATGTTCTTTAGCTTTCTTATTTGAACCACAGTGTGTAATACAACATTTGGAAGAAGCAGTTGTTACAGGCAGTGCCACTCTGAAAAATTACAGTCCATTTTACATGAGATGCTGGTAGCCTTGATGGGGTAACCTAGAAAGATAGAAAATTTTGAGGTTTCTGAGGAAGGGAAATTGGTGTCCAACAGTTCACAATTATTTGCAGATTATTTTGCATAGTGATGTAAAAGATCAGTTGCAGCCCAGCAAGGCCAGTGTGGACTGTCTAGGGCAGCTCCCTGTGACATTACTCATCGTCCTTCAGGTAATCACAGGCAATCCACTGGGAAGGAATTGTGTCATCTGGAAGAGTGAAAGTAGTCCTGGTCATCAGGTGGAACAGCTTTTTCAGTCTGGTGTTCTTAGAGCAGCTGCAGGCACGATGCTGTAGCAATAGTAGTCTTCCACAGACCATATGTATGTCTCCACATCTTTTTCAATATTCAAAATAAGCTATTTTGTCTAAGAAAAATCCTTGCAGGTCATGTCAGTATTTGAGGTACTTGAGTGCTCATGCCACAGATGATGCAGGAAGCAGCAGCTCTGGACAGTCTGGCCGGGTGTTAAATCACCTGTCCTGTGACTGAGCTTTGGATGCTGGAGCAATCACTCAACCACTGTGGCTATTTCATTCGAGTTATGAGGATACTGATGGTGAAAAAAGGTGAGCTTAAGGAAGATAGTCTATTTCATTATTATATGCTTCAGTTAATTTTTAACAGTTGAACATACCAGCTGGGACCATAATCTGATCACTTTTAAGGAAAGTATGATCAAGGTTGGATGAAGCTGACCTGCTAGATATCTCATATACGTCCAACGTGATTATTATGTGGAAACAGCTATTAAACATTCTTTACATAGTTTTGAGGAGAGAGAAATAGCATTTTCAGGGATGTAGGAGAGCACAAGCAATTGTTTTTTGTCTAGCCTTAAACTATGCTATGCTGGATAATGGATAAAGAAATTTAGTATACATGCATTGTTAACCAACTAATTTAAATAATAAAATACAGATAAATCATTCCTATATTTTGGTTGAAATATATTAGTATGAATACACAATCCACTGCTGTTTGGCAATTTTGTGTATCATTTTGTGGTGTAATAAGCCTAAAAGAAACTGCTTAATTTCAACATTTTAATTTTGATTCATGGTATATAAATGAAGTAAGCACTTAAAAGTCAATTTAAGAAGTGAGAGTATAGATATAAATTATGGTCCCATTAATTGGGATACAGATAATACTTTGCATAATTTCTTTGTATTCAAAAGATTCATAATAAATATAGTACATTAGGAAGTTTTCTGGTTTTATGCAGGAAGTAGGGGAAGTTCAAAACTTAGAGCAATGAGAATAGCCTTCCATCCATTAATCTCTGAGAGATCTATCTCAAAGAATTTAAATTACAATTAACTGTATGAAAAGTGGAAGATGCTTTTCCATTAATGTAACTTAATATGACCAATATAGTCCTTTTAATTTCCCTCTGAAACTCACCTAAAGCTGTTTCCCTTTCAGCAGTGCTGCTAATCTCCATTTCCTCTTTGTATTTTGTATGGCATTTGCAGCCATGGTGTGCATTGATCCCACTATTGTTGTCTTTATCATGGCTGTAAGATCTAGTCCTTCTGGAATCTTCCTGTCCTGGTTTCTATGGGCTCTTTGTTCAGTCATCTGCATTTCCTGTAGGAGTGCAGCCTCTCGGGACGCTGATTCTGCAGGGATACTTGTGGTGGCCAGTGGGGCTGGTTAAGGCACTCATAGATCATTCCTGATTGATAAGGAGCAGAGAACAGACTGTCCTCATTTTCTAGTAAAATCTTAAAATTCCTTAGTTGTAGATTTAGTTATTTTAAATTCATCTGCATAAAGAAGCTAAGTAGTCCTATTTTTACATATATTTTTCTTTCATAATGGGTAGGTCCTTGGGTCAGAAACCCTGTTTCAAATTGCTTCCTGCACATCTTCATTGTTCGGTGTGGGATACGTAAGGCTGAATTTTTGTCATAGGTCTCATAACAGATGGATTTCAGGACTTTTTTTAGGGGTTTTAACTTTATATTTACACAGTCTGACCCACTTCTATTCCTACCATTTGTGTCTGTGTTCCTTATGATACATAATAAACTCTCATATGATAGTTTGTCTAACCTGAGACAGTGATTCCATGGGTAATGCCTATGTGTTTCTGAACCTGTGAGAGCAACAATTAAAATGGAACATTAACATGCTATTTCATTCTTTTATGACGCAATTTGGTCTTGCTTCTGGTTAATAGAGCAGTAAATTCCAGAAGAGTTAATGCTACCAACATGAGTCTTCTAAAGCTACAAAATTTGTGAATCATTTATTTTGTATTTCAAAGGAGGGAAATATAAGCTATGCATCAGTAAAAACTTAACTTCTGTTCCCCTGATCAGAAGTTTATGTAATATGGGGTGGGGCTTCTTTTTCTTTACCCTTTTCGTTTTCTTTCTGATGATGCAGCATCATCTGTATTCCTCTAAATGAAATCAGTCTTCTATTCTCTGGTGGGAAGGGCCTAAATTAAGAACATGGCATTAAATATCTAGTTGTATGTGTTCTAGAAACTTACTTCATAGTGTATTTGTTCCCTTGAGCTCTGGTTTCAATGCCAGCACAAGTTTTTAGACGTGTGGCAGTGTTGTGAATAGGGATACACTAGTGTGTCCTGCAATAGGATGGCACTTCTGGGTGAAGACTGATTATTTAAAAAAAAAAAAAAAATTGTATATATACATAATATCTTTTCTAGATATAAAAAGTAGTGTAAGTCTAGATATCAGAACTGCTTCAGCATTTTTCACTACTAATATTTTTATGACATTAGTAATATCCACTGTATTTAGAATTTTTATCAGAAATATATGAAGATAGAAAAAATGTGTGTGTGATTTCATTTTTAATGTGTCCTTAGTTACTCAAGCTGTGGCCTTAATTTGTTTCTTTTATTCAGTTTTGAAATTCCAGATGTTCTAAAGGAATCATAAAATATATGGTCTACAACTGTCACACCCAACCCATGCTGTTAACAAGTTTTCAGCGCTGATGTCTAAGATGAACTGTAATAATAGTTACTACATTTTGTAAGCTTATAAAATAGCAAAAATTGTGGTGAGAAACTTGTTTTATGTCTGTTGATACAGAGATACTGTGTTAATTGTGAAAACACTTATCCAAAATATTTCTCTAATACCCACAAAAGACATTTTACAGGCATCTGGACTGTGTGTAGTGCAGACGACTAAGTACAGGTGAAAGGTCAGCCTGAAGCTTGGTCCTGTTTCTGAATGTCAGCCTGTGCCATTGTGCCTGGCTCTCAGTGCCACGGGATGGAGGCTCCCGCCGGCTGTCCCGCGGTGGCCGCAGGCAGACCCCGAGCGGCCGCCCCGAGTCTCTGCCCAGGCTGGTGCGGGTGGCGGGGATCGCTGCGGGCTGGGGAGCGCAGCAGGGCACAGAGCAGGGGAAACCGAGGCACGGGAATGAGGGAAGGGCACTTGTCTGACTCTCCAAATGTTTAATCTCAAAGTGGGGCAGAGCAAGTGACAAATCTGAACATGAAGTGGCGACTTTTAAGGGTGGGGGGAACACGGGGAGGACACAACCATTGACCAACAGGAGGGCATCAGGGGAGGGGTGCAGGGTAAGGGCTCCCCAAGAGAAGCCAACACGGGGAGGGAGCAAACCCTACAATCCAATTCCACTCCAAGGAAGGGATGAGGGACAGGGAACATTCCAGAACCAAAGGACTATGCTATCTTTGACAGACAGGGGTAAGACAAGGGAACAAGGGCGGTATGCAGGTGGATTGACGTGGATTGACATATATTTTGGTGGGGAAAACTGTGGTAAACAACTCAGGACTGAACCATTAGGGAAGCCAAATGGGATACATAGAATGAACCATTACAAACTTAAAACAAGGAATATTAAAACATACTACAGAAGAAGAAACAGTAAAATAACAGACTACCACATGCCATAAGTAAGGACAGACTTGGATTGGGGAAATTCTCTCTTTTATGTGATGCCTCTGCAGTGGTGTTTGACCATTTTGAGTTTGCTGTCTTCTCTTTTGCTGCTTTTTCTCTTCTACTTGTCCATGCCAGTAGAAGGCAGGCTGGCTGAAGCTTCCTTTTTTTTAATTTATGGAGTCTGATGATGCTATAAATCATCCTTTTTTCCACATTTCTCAGATTTGGTTAGTGGGATAACTGTGGCAGAATGTGAAGTGGTGTGGGGTAAAAAGATTAATAATAATAAAAGGATTAATAAATAATAAAAGATTGTGGTAGGCAGAGAAACAAAAGAAAATCAATTTAAAAACAAAGAGAAGAGAAGAAATGCACAGGCTAAAAAAAATGTCTTAGAGAGTGCTCCTCTTTGTTAATAAATTTTGCAGGAAAGTGGGAAAAAAATACTCCACTTTATTGTTACATGTGGTACTGTTTTTTTTCTCATGTGTTACCACAAATACTGCCTTAAGTTAACACTCCCATGTCAGACTGATTGAGTCTTGGCAGTTGCTCAGGCGAGCTCTTCATTCAAGCTCACGTTGGCAGTAAATAACATTAAAATCTCTGGTGGAACTGGTTACCCATTATTTTGTTGTCATGATTGTGTATCTCTCCACTGCCTCTTTAAATTCACTGTTCTGTTGCTTCAGAGCTACTGTAAGTTCAGCTAATACAGCTTGAATAAATACCACTCAAATGTTGTGGTTCCAGTTGTTCAAGCTTCTCAGACATGCAAATAGAAATTTTTCTGAAATAATACAGATATTTTAGTTAAGAAATGTATGTATAATCTAATGGGGTAGAGTACTGCTAAAATACTTAATTGTCCATTCTTTCCCAAGGCTACATAGTCTCACTGAAAATAGTGCCAGCTTTACACAGGATTTCTTAATACTATAAGCAAGGAACTAATTCTGCTTATTACAGTTAAATTCTAAATTCTAATTTCTGCCTATTACAGTTAAATTCTAAATTCTGCCTTATTACAGTTATCAGTAGGTAAGATTTAGAGTGGCCTCTTTGCTGCAGGGCAGTTTTTGTGGTTTTCCTTTCTTCAATGCAAGTAACTCCAAATTACTGAAAAAGTATTTTTGAAACTTTTTAGTTTCAAAATCTGATCCTGATTCAGAGTTTGTGTTCTTAGGTCATGTGCAGTTAAATTGTAAAGTGTATGGAAACATGTAATTTCAGATAAAATTTTCAAAACATGTTCTTTAAATGGTTACAAATATTTAGTCTCCTATCTCCAGTCTCTCTGGATTGAAGGAAATAAACAAAAACTTGGAAACCAGTCTGTTGAACTGGAATTTTTAAGTGTACTTTTAATTTATAGTCAGTAAAGTTAGGATTTGAAGTTCACTACATTATCCCTCCTAAAAATCCTATAATTTACAGAAATGCACTGTGGATACAAGTATGTTTGTGCATATAAAGGCAAGCATATATACATCCCTCTGTGTGTGTATATATATATATGTGTGTAAAGCAGAATATTTTTCAGAAACTCAATTTTGTGTATTTCGCTTTTACCCAATGAAGGAATGAATTGTTTCTTTTGGTTTGGTTTGGTTTGGGTTTTTTTACTGTTATAAAATACCACTTTATCCTTTCAGTAATTGATATTCTGCTCTTCTGTTTCTTTTGGGCATTTAAGATGTGTTGAATAAGCTTTAGAAGGGAGATCAGAAAGCATTTCTGGTTACTGGTTTGCAACAAGAAAATTCAAGGATAAAATAGCTGGTCATTGGCATATTCTTCTCTGCTCCAAAAGGGCTGTAGATGAGGGCTGCAGTTTGAGTTTGATTGACATGAGGTGATGTTTATGTTTTGACAGTTATGAAAATGTGCAGCTGTTCATAAAGAAATAGAAATTGAAATCTGTGGTCTTAGAAAATTCTACCTGATCTTGCTCTTTCTTCCATCTGTTCCCATGCTTTCAGTGTATCCATTTTCCTTTCAGCAGACCTTTTTTAACTTTTTAGTTTTGCCTTTTGTATGATGATAATACATATATATATATACATACGAATGAGATTAATTCATGTGAAAGTGACAAACATCACATTCTTTGAAAAAAAATCTCCAGTGTATTTAAAAATAATTGCTAAGAAAATTGTCCTAAAATTAAACCATTTACCACTATATATTTTTTATCTATTATTGTGAAACGCCTAAAGAGGAGCTACAGAGGTCAACTGTAAAACTTCAAGCTAGAATAAGACCTGTTTAACTTAAAAATAAAATTTCAATATATAGCAGTAATTGTAGGGTATTGCCTTCTGTGGAAATTATCTAAGCTTAGCTGGCATAGTTTTACTGTGTAAGAGGACATTACTGTTGAAACTGGAAGTATGAAGTAGAGAGCAAAATCCATTCTTCTATGCTCTTAGCTAAACATTTTAATTACAGGATATGCTAAATGTTTTAAATACTTCCTTGACATGTTGCCCTGTTAAATGCAGTGCTGAGTGAAATATAATAGAGTATATGGGTTTGATTCTGAGTAGTTTTGCAAAAGACAGTCTATGATAAATTCAGTGTTGATATAAAATTTTCTTGTCCCTAGTGGGATGCCACAGGAATAGATATGTATGCCTGCTTATAATATAAATCTGTTACAAAGAAATATGTCTTTCCCTGCATGCTTTAAGTGGCCTAAAAGTGAGTAGGTGAAACTCTTCAGACAAGATAATGTAATCCTTAGTCTAACAAGCACATATATTATTTCTGTTACAGCTGAGTGTTAGTGCAGTCAGTTGTTCTTTTTTTTTTTTTCCCAATATAAATGTGTTCATTGAGGGAAGTATAGTTTTTCCCCCCACTAGTCTTTTTTTTTCATTAAATTTTGTACTCCAAATTCTGCAACCTGCCTTTCAGACCTTCCTAATACTATTATTATTGATCTATTCAGGTTATCAGCAGACATAATTTCCTTCTTCCCAATTTTCTTGTTAAACCAGATAATGCAAAATGAAAATCACAGTGTTTTCTGAAAATCTCTTTTGCCTTTTTTAAGTCTCACCTCTTGTAAGTTCTAACACAGCTGCTAATCAGTTACAGAATTACATTGGTGAACAGATCTCTTTGCATGCATTTTTTGTTACTGCCGTGTATTTCTTTTTGAGAAGTGTATGTAAACTGTATTAGCACTTTATAAGTAGCACTTACTGAAAATTTTATCAAATCCAAGTAAATTTATGGCCTTTTTTTAACCAGAAAATCAGATTATTACCATAGGAACTGAATTAGATACATTTCCCATACCTCATATAATTTAACTAAAAAGAAGTTTACTTGTAGACGGGAACGTATCTGGGAAAATGCACTTAACCAAAAATCTCAAGATTTTATAGACAGTGTATTTAAGGTCTATATTTGGATTGAGTGGCTTGCATAAGTGCTGCAGGTTTTTTATGAGCAATTTGCTCATCTAATTTGACCTGAAATTATACAATACTGTTTACATGGACTGGTAAGAAAGCCTTACCAGTGGTAAAAGGGTGTTTCTTTTCTCCTTTCCCCAGCTGTCACATTTGTATGAGAGCACGTGTACAGTTTTGCCCTTTCTCCAAAAAAAAAAAAAAAATCTCCAGCTATTCAGAAGGATTACAAGGACTCTGAAGAAGAGGGCAGGAAGAGTAGTGTTTTTGATATTTTAAATTAAATTAGTAGGTTGCTTAATAAGCAGTAAGTAACAGACATTGATTGGATGGGTTTACCGTAAAATTTCTTCTGTGTATGTCATGAGTTTCAAAAAGAAAGAGAAGAAACAGATGCTAGAGTCTTAGATGCTCCTGTGAGAAATAGTAATTCAAATTCTGGTTTGAAAATTCTTTACAGTAACTAGCCTTACACCCCGAGACAGCTTTCTTCTGGTTTTGTTTGAGACGTGTCACCACAGTTGATGTACTACTGAGGATCTCACTAGAATGTTTTTTGGTCACAAGCTATGAAGGAAATACTAAGCAATTGAGAAATAATACATCCATATAGTACATTTTGAAGTAATATAGTTCTGAATGCCTATTACAACGGAGGATTTAGTTGTAATAGGAAATAAATCATATTCTTATGGAGTCTAAGTTGACCTTGAGTCACATTCATCATTCTGACATCCTCTGACACCACTTCTGATGATGTACATTGGTAGTGGGTTGTTCTTTCCTCTCACAGGGATTGTAGTAGAGTGGTTTCATTCAGCAGTACATAAGATCAATACTTTAGAAAATACAGAATTCCAAAAAACTGTATCACAAAACATTAAGTAACTTTTATTAAGAATTGCTAATGTGAGATGTTTCATCTGTGCTCCATTAAATACCTGTCTATTTGTATGATGAGTTCTGGTACTAATTCAAGTTTTTTGTATGAGTATTTATTGAATTGACCTTTTGTTGTATTTTCCAAGAGGATGTAAACATACAAACTTGTTCTAAATTGACAATACTGCAACACAATCAGTAACCAAAATGTTGCTAAACCTTTAGGTTTTTCTTCAGTTTTTTACATAATTTTCTTCTCCCTTTTTTACCTTTGCCTCAGAATTCCCATTGAGTGAAGCAGAAGGTGCATCATCAGTAAATTAAGACTTACCTAGTCCAAAAGAGCAGTACCAAACTAGGCTGGTTTTAGGCACTGCTTTTTCTAACAGGATTACTCCTGGATTGTGGAGCTATTAGAACTTGGTCATTGGAGAGGTGGTAGAGCTAGAACCAGCCAGAGTTCATATTTGCTTCCATAGGTTTACATGCAGTTTGCATGTCTGCAAAGCAATCTTTCTCTGGTATTTTGGCACAGAATTTACCCTTAAATGATTTTCAACTTTCTTTTTGTTGTTGTTCACTGCCTACACTGACTGTGAATCTTCTGTCATGCTTGGCACTATTCAGAATACATACATTAAATATTCCACATCTTTTGTGACTGATTGAATCAACTCCTACGTGTCTCTTAATAGAACTTCAGATACAGTTTTATTTTCTTAATGTGTTTTGCCCATATGATGATGCATGAAACTCGTATGCATCCATTACAGGAACACAGCAGTCAGGAAAGCCATTGGGAATAGTTAGCATCAACAAAAGAGAATTTATGTAGACATAAGTGGCTTACTGTGAAGGTCATAATTAGTGAGTCTTGTGATTAAAGTTTTGTCATCCTTTAAAAAAGTCTAGAAGCAGTGTCTCATTTTGTATAGCATTTACCTCTTTGGCATACAAGTCTGTTAAGAACAGGTGCGAAAATCTATTTAGAAAGCTCCTGATCCTATTTTTGAGAAAAGATAAAGCAAGAAGTAACTTGAGAGAGAAATCCCCTTAGAATATGTGTATAGCAAATGTACATATTAAAATATTAGAAATATGGTGATACCTTGGAGTGGCTACCTAAAACAGAGGCTAGACAAAATTAAGAGAATAAAAGTGGGTGTTTATTGAAGGCCTTCAATAGGTACACCTTGGGCAGTCAAAAGCCTCTGAGGGGCTACACCCAAGATGGACAGTGGTCACAAGTTTTTCACACAGTTGTAAGTTTGGTCCATTTACATATCAGGAGTTAATCTCCAGTTACAGCTTCGGGTAATTAAGTAATTTACTCCAAGTTTGCCCCTCCCAATTCACTGTTGTTTACATCTCTTGGGGCCTGAGACAATAAGATGTCCCTTAGTTTCAGGCCTAGAGAGTAATTGTTTTGTCTGACTATAATGAGAGAACAGTAGCTGACAGGCTGTGGAGTTTTAGAGTTGTACACTAAAGCAGTACAGATCTGAAAAATATAAAAGCTAAATGCTAAGGCATCGGTGGCATGGTATTTTGCAAGGCCTACATCCCCATTATGCCAGGTCTGGTTTCAGTAGTGGTGTTTAGTTTATGTTTGGTATTGTTGTCTGTGTATCAGGATTATGCAGTTACCTGAAAGCAAGATGTTGCACACATTGGAGTTTGGGTGAACTTCTGAAACTGCCTGTGAAGTCAGCCAGGATGCCCATAAACATAGACAATGAGGTCTTTGGCAGTACTACTACTACTGCTAATGATAATTATAATAATTTAACGAAACCAATAACAACAATGGTATTGGTAGTAATAAACTAGTATGAATTTCTTTTTCTCCCCAAATATTGCTTAAAATTCCCTATTCTTTGATGTTTTGAATGAACCAGAATTTTCACAAAAATATGCCAAGAGGTTTTTCATGCCCCAGTTATAGCTCTTTCACAAGCATACATTGAAGGCCAGTAATTTCGTCTTACTTCTTCTACATTGGTTGTAAAGTATGCATAATTATTAAATACTAGTAGTAATGTAGCTGCAACTTAAGTAGATTTCATTTTTTTAATCCTTCATTTTAATTAAACAAATTTTCAATGAAAACATTGTATTTCCCAGTAAAAACTTGTTTTTGAAAGTTTGAGTTAGATGCACCTTCTTTTTGCCTTCTCGAATACGGTTTACTTGTGTTTCCCTACTTAAAACATTTTAAACATGTCACATGATATAGCTGAAAGGTTTTCTATTTTCTCATCTTTTACATTTTTCATCAGTAGAAGAAAAAGATACGAAGGCAAAATGGATTTTGTGATATAAGTACTATTGAGACATACCTTTTTTAACATAGGCAAATCACAAACTGATCATTATAGCAAACACACTTAACAAAATTAATTGTGTTTCTAGGTTCCATGGTTCCTTTCTCTATGCGGATTTTGCATGCTGAGCTTCCTCAGTACCTAGGAAATCCTCAGGAATCACTTGACAGACTGCACAGTATGAAGATAATCTGCACCAAGGTAACAAGCATCTCTAGGCACTAACATTTCTTAATGTTTAAGAAATAAATTTTACTGTCCTTATAAAGAACATTAAGTTTCAATTATGACATTTTTTACTCCATCTTGATGCAAATAAGAAATTTGCTATTAAAAGTAATGAAGTGCCTCTTCCATTTTAAGAGAGATCCTTCTCTCTCTGTGGTAGCTCTGGCTCAATTGAATAGAACAGAGGACAACTTTCATGCTTTTGCCAGACAAGTGTGGAGCACAGTAAGCAGCAAGAAAGACAACAATATCCCTATGGTCCTGGCAGCTTCCTCTGAGGCAGGATATGATAGCCAGGATAAGCTATTGTCTGTGCTGATGGATGCTTCTTTTTAAAGTACAATAGACAGATAACTACTAACAAATAAAACATCCTTCTTGGAAATATTTCTGATCAATTATTCTAGATACCTCATTCCAGATTACTTAATTTGTTTGCATTCATTTAAGTACCTTAGGTTTTGGAGCAATTCAAGGACAACTGTAGAAAGAAGATTGTGAAAATGGACAGCTTGTAAAAAGAACTGTGTTTTTAAAAGACAATTGGAAATTAATGGTAATTTAACCATTTGGAGTCAGGGCTGGTTGATAAAAAACATTGTTTATATATGTTCTGATTTTTGTGTAGAATACTGTTTGTCTAACAATCTTGATCTCAACTGGAATGTTCAAGAATATGTTTCTAATACTTACAAAAACTCATGGCATAACTGAGAAAATAACATAAAGGATGTACACTCATTAGTCTTAATATTTGTATGTGACACTTGGGAACCATTTGGGTTATAACAGAATTAATTGGGAAGCTTTCAACCAAAGCCTGTAGTGTTTTACCTCCCTATTTTAAAAAGTGGAAAAATAATCTTTGGTCATCCGTATTTACCGAAGGGCATACACATCATCATTATGCAAATTAGATGATCTTGGAGTCATAAAAGCTAGAAGAAAGGAAAGACCTATTAGCTCACCTAGTCTGTCTCTCTGCAGTGCAAAGTTGTTTTGTAGTTTTTAATGAGCCAGCCTATGGTGCTGAGGCCACATCCCCTGGGAGGTTATTCCAGGCTAATGGTAGTGCATTCTGATAATAAGAAAATTTGTCTTTCTATTTCATTTCTCTTTCTTAATGAAAGGGTGAGGTTTTTTTCCTATCCAATACTTGCTTTTAATCTGCTAAATTCTTTATTGCTTTTTGTTGTATATATTCTACAGACACCTGTCAGCTTTAGATTAACCATTCCATTTAAAGATGGAACGGTATTTATTTTGGTTACTTGGTCTTTACAGCCTCCATCTACTTACATATCTCTGGTACCTGAAGGATTGGAGGTTGGGTGCAAAAATGTTATTTTAATTTTTCCTGAATATATGTTTCCATATATATTTTTCCTGCAATAATGTTTTTTACCTTTTCCAGTATTCCTACAAGTGTCTAATTGAGATCTGGTTAGATATTTTGCATCTTCTTCTATATGAACAACAATTGGGAAAGAAATTATCTGCAGTGCCAGATGGGTGTTATAGGCTGGGAGAGGAGTCCAGTTAAATTCTTGCTGTCTCTGTTATTGCTGGTCTTCCCTCAATGATTTGTTGCACCTCTAAGTCCGCCTTGAAATAAATGGTCTTTGAATAGCCAGGCAATAAGAGTAACAATAGTAACTTAAATCAAAAAAGAATTTGTTATTTTCAAGTGTTTATTTAAAAACATAAGCATCATCACTTTAGTGCTAATAATGCTGAAGACATGCTAAAAAAATGCTTAGCTGGAGACCAAAATGTGAAAAGGAGAACTAACTATCAGGTTAAATCTAAACTCCTCTTGTTTTTAAGTACCTATGCTTCCCTAGATGCTTCAGGGAGAGCTCCTGGAAATTTACACATTTCATTTTATATTTCACTTTTAAACCCTAATCCCTCAACTGCCAGAGCCATACTGAGCTCTTCTACCAGGTGAGTGGAGCAGGGGCAAGTGGGTTAACACTCTTGCTTCCTAAAAAGGCCTCTGCAAGTGTTACCTCTGCAAAACTTGTCAAAAGTACTTTGTGCTATTTGCCCATCAGCCACAGCTTCTGTAGTTCCACCACTCTCCTTCATGAGTGATTATGTTCCTCCCTGGCCCTTTCATATACGCTCTTCCATATCTCCTGGCCTTCTGTTTTACTCCCAAATTGGTAAACTTTTCAGTCTCTTTGAACATTTCAGTCTCTTAGGTTTGATTACTATAAGCTTCTAGTGGCAAAGGTGACGTAAGTTTTTGTAAGTCACTTCAGTCTAGAGGGTATTTGTCTTGACACCGTGTTTGTTAAGTTCATAGAAACTGTCATGACCAATCTGAGTGCCCAAAAAGCCAGAGTTCCAGAGGCACCAAAAAAAGGCTTAATGGTGGTATGCATATATTAGAAATTCTGGCAATGATAGGGAATGAAACAGAAAACTCGGTGAAGTAATACTAGCCAGTGAAACTAATTAGTGTGCATAACAATAAGGGTTCAAAACTAGAAAAATACTAGGTCATATATAAAAGTGATTAATTAAATGGTAGAAGTGTTCAGTCATATTTTTCTTCATAGTAGGGACATGAGTGGTTAAAGCTATGCCATGTGATATTGCTAAAATAAACAGTTTGCCCCCTAAATATATCATGTTGATTAAATGGAATAATTTACACTAAGAAGCTGTCAGAATCATTAATGCTACTATTAAACAATTGTTGGAAAATGGGGAAATACCCAAATACTGGAAAATTGCAGGTGATGGTTTTGTACTTAGGGGCAAAAGAGAGATAAACCTAGGGAATAAAACAATTAGCCTCAAATTATCGTCAAGCTCTGTTTTAATGATGTCGAGCTTGAGGTCACAGCTCGATATCCCCAAGTAATGTCACAGAATGGTTAATGTAGTACTCTAATTGTATGCTAATATCTAATTCTTTCTTTTTTGATTATGTTACTGAGAATGTTTTCAGAGAAATCCATTGTCTTTTTAAACAAGACAGCATGTTGCCTTGATGAAGGCCCCTCGTTATGTTTATACCATTAAAGAGTAGGAACTCTGGGCCTTACTGAACCTGAGAGGAAATCACTAGATACTTTGTAGGGGAAGAGAAAGATCAGGGTTGTTAGACCACAGAAAGTGGATTATAAAGTGGTTTGGATTTGTGGGAGACAAGAATGCGGGTTTCTTTCTCACAAGGTATCTTATTATACACTAGGCGTTTAACACTGAAAGGCGGCACTAAGTGATTTCTAGGTGGCTGCGCTGCTTTTGAAAGCGGGACTGAGACTCTGTCTTGCAGGCGTGCCACTGCCAGCTCATAAATTGCCACCTGTCAGCTAAGCTACAGTATCTACTGGTGTATGCTCATAGCCTCTCAAAATCTGAGGTAAGGCAGCTCAGTCTAGCCCTCTGACCAAAGTTTACAGTAAACCATATTACCTTGGTTGTCATAGCCTAACAGTTCTTACCAAGCAAATTAGCCTGGCTCAGCTGGCATGTGGTAAATGTTCTACATTCGTTGTATGGTCTCTCCTTGCTCTTAAGTTCTTTGTAACTGAATTTATGAACTTCAGAACTTCACTATAGTGTGTGAAAAGAGCTTGGTATCTCGTAGAGCAATTTCTTCCAGCTTAATGTATCTAAAGTTGGTAGCATGAGATGACTTTATGGGGGTGCAGATTATCTTGATTGGCTGTAGAAAACACCAACACACTTTCCAAGACCAGATTAATTCTATCATTCTTCTTTTTTGAGGACTTCCTGTTTTGATTTGAGGTATACCTTGTTGGTTTGGAAAAGACAACTACTTCTTACACTGCCAGAAACTGGAAGCTCTTCATTTGGAAGTGTGCTCAGTCCCCGGAAGAGGCAGTGCTTTGTATTTCCTGTAATCACAGTGGCTGATTAAACAGCAAGTGGCCCTATTAGTTTATTGAAGGAAATCTCAGGCATTATTCTACAACCAAGTTATATACATCTGTAATAAGAAATATAGGGTCATCTGTGGGAATTGGAAAATTGTAATGGAATTAGGAAAAGGAAAGTTGACTTATGTTTCAAATGGACCTTTGCGTGCATACTTAAAAGTGCTTCAAACACAAGCTTCATTAAGCATACATTTCCATTCTCCCAATAAAACAACAAATGTTCATTTCATTCACTCAACAATCTACATGATTTAAAATCTATGATAAATTAAAAAAAGCTATAAAACCCCAAGTTTGAGAAGGAAATTGTAGTAAGACCTAAGAGGAATACTTCATTGAAGACAAAAACATGGAACTAAAGAAACTAAAGCCCATACTTAGGGTGAGGAAGTCAGGAGGCTGTGGCCGTCTCTGAAAAAAATCAGTTTTGACTTTCATAGTGGTCATTTTATTTAATGTTCATTCTTTGGTGGAGCATATTTACTGTTCTACCTAATAAAATGTGTATGACCCTAGAGTGTGCTGACATTTAATGTTCTGTAAGTATCATAATTTGAACTCTAACACTTCTACAGTATGATGACTTTCTTACTTTGTGCAGTTGATCTAGCTGTGGTAATAACCAGTAATTTTGAACTGTACCTAGGTGAAGCACTCCTGCATGAATTGGTTTACACAGAGACTGTCCATTGTAGATAATTTGCATTAAGTATATAGTGCTGTTTAAACTCATGTTGCTACTTTAAAAAAATTACTACAGATACTAGAAAATTTGGAACAAGGCTTAGCTGAAGATGGAAGTATGACTAACGTTACCCAGGAGAACAGACAAGGTAGGTATTAAACATTTTTTTTCACAGACATTGTGTTTTTATTGCTTATGTAAGTATGCCAGAAGTTTTCACAAGATGGCCCCAGACTGGTTAAAACTATATTTTTCTAATCTTATTGCCTACTCAGCCCCTGAAATTATATACCTTGTACTGCTTTTTGCTGGAATTAATTTTACAGTTTTGCCCTTGATCAAACTTGTGCAATAAATCAATTATTTTTCTTACTTTGGAGAAACAACATGGCTGTTATCCTTTAGTGATAAATAAATAAATGTTTTGCTATTGCAGCTAGATAGCCTTGGCTGACTGACTCCTCTCAAACCTCATGTCTGCCATCCACTCAGTTTTTTCAGATTGAACTACCACCATACATTGGCTTCTCTGGCTTAGGGTGCTGCTGCACAGATGGCTGAGTCTCTCTGTAACTGCATGGTACTTAGACTCCTGAAATATCTAAGGCACTCTTTAGAATAATATTTAGATTATATTGAGCTACGTCATAATTTTCATGATTGTATATCCAATTATGTTTTGTCCTGTTCCTTCTAGCTTAGTGATGTTGCTTCAATAGTATAGGGCAAATTACTGCACAAAAAAGGGCGCTCAGAACAAGCTTTTTTTAAAAAAAACAGAATTTATACATATGAGGTCATTTGAGTGTACTTGAAAATTTGACAAGAGGAGACATTTTATGCATTGCTCTGGGATTGTATGGACCCCTTGTGATGCCTAGCAAGTTCCAAACACACACCAAGAAAAAAAAGCTTCCACCTCTAGCTAACAGTCTAAGGAATGTTACTAAGTTCTTTCTAAGAGACCGTTCACACAGAGCCCATGGAATGTAAAAGTCTGGCTCTGAGATAGAAGAGGCTGGATAGAGTTAATAGCAGAAAAAAAATTTAAATAATTCTTATAACTGTCTGTATGGAAGAGTGCTGACATGTCTGAACTTTTTTTCTACCTGGTCTTCAGTTTGAATGGATGTGAAAGTTACTTTAAAATGTCACTGTACCTGACTCGATACACCTTCTGAATGCATCCTAAAAACACAAACACATGTGAGCAGCATATATAATAAAGATATTTGCACATATAGTCAAAAGAATACATTTACTACTCTTCTCAAAAAGTTTAGGAAAAATTGAAATAATGTTACATTGAAGTTAGACACAGCACTTCATGAGTTTCTGTTCTTTTCTCTTGTATCTAATATTCTTTATGCCTCTGTTCACCTACTTCCTTTTCCCTGTTAGCATTTTCTGGCAGAATTTTCATCCTTATCTCCACATCTTCTGTTTCTTACAACTTTAAAACTAAGGTGTTGATCTCCCTTTAAGGTACAAGGACTTTTTACAAGCGCTATCATAATCCTGTGTCCTGCAGTCTGCTTCACTGATGAATTACTGGCTCCTGCTTTTTCTTTATGCTTTAGAGCTCAGATGGGCTCAGAAGGAGACATAGTTAGAAAAGTAGCAGCTAGCAGTTATCAAGGGCATGGAGAAAAGCAGCAGGTAGTAGTTATCAAGGGACATGGCTGCAGAAAATTTGGAATGATCTTTACATGTATACTATGCAGCTGCCTCTAGGTTTAAGACTGCCAAAAAGCCCACGGGACACTTGCAGAGGCTGTTGACTGCTGTTGTCTGTGGAGGTCAGCCAGGTCTGCTCCCTCTCTGCTTCGTCTCTGCATTTGGAGCTTCAGGAGGCCGATAATGGGTTTGCTTTTTCTCATTTGAGACTTGCTGAAGCAAACCTTATTAACTTTATGTTAAGACAGCCCAAATTCATTATGGGGATTATGCTTAGGATGTAATTTCCATGCTGCTGATGTAAGAAGGTGCAATACCAATCAACTTAACATGTGCATCTATAGCCTGGAACAGAGCACCTTATTTGCCAGTTTTTCAGCAGGCAGAGAGATTTAGCCATTGCACCACTTGCCTGATAACGTATTCTGCAAGATGCCAATTTTGTAACTTCACACTGCCTATTGAAATGAATGGCAGTGTGGCATACAGAGCCCTTGATGAAATCAAAGAAAAGCAAACGCTTTAGAGTGGAAGCATGGCTGCATGGACCTGCAAAGAGTGTTTCAGGCAACTCAGTAAAACACGGTGATCTGCTGCTGGGTTTTGGTTTTTTTTTCTGCTTTGCAGGTTTTTTTTAACCCCTTTCTGCCAGTGCTGAAGCCTCATCACACAGAGGTACAGAATTTCCAGACCAGGTTCCTTTTCAGTGTACAGCACAGGCTGAAGACATCTGGTTTGCCTGCTTTGCAATCCCTTTTTTGACAGATGTAGCTGGTGCTATCTGATTGTTAACATGAAATGTGGATGTCTCCGGTGTAGGAATCAACATCTCCTTTGTTGGCACCTAAGTCCTAAAAAAACTAAATTTGGTTACCAAACTATGAGACATGCAAAAAAATAAAGGAGAGATTTACTTAAGTGAAATTATGAAGGGCAGTTATTTAATTATCTTCAGATTTTACAGATTCCCCCCTCACGGAAAGAAAAAAAGGAAATGTGTCATGAAGTATTAGTTCATGGTTTACAGTATTGTCTCCATTAGTAGCACTAGGGATGTGTGGTCGCGAGGGCATTTCTAAAACAAAAGCTAGAAGTAATGAATGATTGTAAGGTACAGTGGATGAAATGCTGAGTTCAGTCTTGGACCCTACATTATAACCCTCTTTTTGACATAGATAATGTGTGAATATTCATGGATTGGATTTTTTTCATTTTATTATTGAAGAGGATGGAAGGAGTTTTTTAGGAAAGGTGATCGACATTTCACCAAGCTCTTCTTATTTGTAATTATTTCTTTGTGTGCTGAAAGAATTATCTGTCTTACCTGCCATGCTTTCATGAGTGACTATATTAATGATACAAATGAGTGGTCTCAGTTATCACAATTTTATTGAAATAGCCTCTTCTCCCTTCCCCCAATCTCTTTCAAATCATTACAATGACCTTGACAGCTGATTGACTGATATACATGTATTTTTCAAATATACTAAATGAATAGTCCTAATGTTTAATTTTGAGGATTAGAGAAATATTTCTAGCATTGATCAATGGTACTGTGACATGAGGGAAAATAAGGGTCTGTGTGAACTGTTCTCTTACAACATCAGGACTCTGTCTTGAAAGCAAGAGGGAGAAATCTGCTGCAGCTTTTAATGCCTGCAAGCTCCAGGAGAATAAGGAAAGCAGACAAGCTTGGCAGATTTTTTTCAGCATATCTCTCAGCCAGAGGCAAGCACAAACAGTCCCAGACTCAGACATTTCTCACTCTGCATGTTTTGGATCTTAAATGACATTCTAGCTATGTTTGATTCTTAAATTTATCACATTTAATGCTTTAGATTACATGTTTTTAAACTGTTGCTCATTACCACTTGAATCCTTTTATGCACCTTTTGTTCTGATGTTGGAAAATGTGTGGCTTATTTTGGCGTTTAATATTTGGCCTGAGCTGAGAGCTGTGTGACTCTATATTGCTCTGCATTGTTGCTTTGTGTATGGTATCCAGAGCTGCTTGAGCAATTCCCTTGGAGAGATGCAGAATTCTCTGATGCTGCAGCAGGGCTGAGGATTAAAAATTCTAGGCTAAAACCCAGTGGTGTTAACGAGGGGGACCTTTCAAAATCATAATTCATAGGACCAATAATTGATGGCAAGAAAGAACCTCTAATTTATTTGTGCAAATTCACAAGCTGCTCTTATTTTGCAGCCTCTGTTCAGCTGTGGAGGTCACGTCTGGGCCGGGTGATGTACTCCATGGCAAACTGTCTGCTAATGATGAAGGTACGTGGGTGGCAGAACTGCAGAGGTACCGTATATTCCAGAATAGGATGTCAGAGAAAATGCAAGTGAATTACTGGTGCAGAGATAAGGGAAGACTACCTGACAGTACATTAAGGTTTTGCTTAGTGAAGAATTAATTAGGCTTAATAATGTCTTATTTAATAGATAGCTATTTGCAGTAATGTTCTTTGGGAACATATCTGTACTTATTTCTCCCCAAATCATCCTAGAGAACATGCAATAACAATACAGAATTTGCATTTTTAAATTGAATTTTTCAAACACTTAACTAAATGCTCTAATTAAAAGCAATTATGTGCTCTGCCTTTTTCAAACTGTGCACTAGCAATGTTGCTCTGTTTGTGCGGTTTAATAACACTGTAGCTTTTGTATCTGATAGAGATCCAGAACATCTGAATACATCCTCCCTTTTCAATTGATCTCAGTTGTAATATGTCTTCTTTCAAGTTTAAATCCTCACTAGTGGGTAGGGGTGGAAAAGAAAGCAATAAAAGCAAAAGTGACTAGCTGTCACTGCCTTGATTCCTCCTTACATTTTTTAACCAATTGTACTCTGTCTGGTGCAACACTCTTAGCTTCTCCTTGTATTCAGGAGGTAGAAATAAAACAACTTCTGTCGATCCTATTGTGGTCAGGAAAACAGGGGTGTTGCCATTCTTGCAGCAAACTGCTGTTACCCTGAGCCTAACTGTGCTCTACAAATCAATTAGCAGTTACAGCCTTGGAGCAGGGATGTCAGCAGTGGAATCTTCACAGGCCAAGATTTGCACTCCTGGCTCCCTGCACTTCAATTACCAATGCCAGACCTGATTTTCTGATGTTTACTGAGCTGCTTCCCAAACAAGGCTCCATTCTTAATATCACAGTACCTCAAAAAAGTATGGTTTCTTCTTTTTTTTTTTTTTCAATATAAGAGCTATCCATACAGCTTTACTTGAATGGAATATTCTTGTTGTGGGAATTAGGGGAAACACATATTTATTTTCATTATTATATTGTAATAAGAACATTTCTTTCTTGCATAGAAATAATTGTTCATTAAAACAATTTGTCTTTTGAAGTAGGTATGTGGCATAGGTTAATTTTTTAAATCATTCTCTTTTTCAGTAAACAGCTGAAGAAAAGCATGAGCTGCTATCCCAAACAAAGTAGAATATATAAATAAAAAAATATTGGTGTATATTTTCAAGAACTTTACTTTTTGCTGTGAATTCTTTTTTAACTCATATGTTTTTCTTGTGAACACACAAATCTACATGCATGCACAGTTCTCACCTTCCTCTGGTTTGATCTTGTTAGTGCTATTTTCTTTGAGTAACAGAAATATATTTGTGAATTCCAATTTTCATCGTTTTGGAAATTATATTTCAGAAATACGGAAGCTCAGATACTTCTTAAAACTGGTTGTATTTAGGGCCTATTCTCACTGCTGTTAAATTAGAAATTTATGGTTCACAATAACTTCCTAATTACCCACAATTGCATATTAATGCGTAATTACTTCCATCTGAAATTTGCATTTCAGTGCATTGGCTATAGGGTATTTGTGAGTCTTTCAGTTTTCAGGAATATCCCCACACCCTTCTAACATGCTGCAGGCCTGTAGTTATCTTCTCCACCTTCCAGAGTATTCAGCATTAATCTATTCAGATTAGTTTTAAACACAGTTTTGTAAGTTCTCCCATGAACAATTATATCAATTTAACATGATTCCACTCTTTTTTGCTGTTGCATCATATACTTTGAAAACTGCATTTTTTTTTTCGAGTGTTCCAAGTGTATGTAATTTAAGAAAAAACGGTTTCGTTCTCCTAGTCAGCGCCATCTATTGCCATCTAGTGACCATGTACAATATTGCAACACTGCCTGATCCCTAGGTACTGTTAGGTGATGGAATACCTTGGGCAAGTATTTGATGATTATAATAATAATTTGTTGAAGTAAAACTGTGTGATTTTGGTATGAAAAAAACCCCAAACATATTATCTGACTTTTACTGACCTCTTTCTTTCACCAAAAAAAACTACAGTAGTATTTAACAGGGAACAATCATGTCAGGATTGACACTTGAAAATTTTAAAAAATTTACTTTGATTAGATGTTGGCCCTATAACTATTTAAACCTAGATTTGTTATCTTCAATTCTTAATTAGGTTTATTTCATGTAATATCTTTTCTGCATTACTTGCCTAAATCAAATAATTCTGTTTATGTAGTACAATGATTTCTGGTTTTTTAAATATGCCTCATTTGTTTCATAGTTAAACACCTCCTTAAATTTCGAAATGGAGGAGTATCTTATTTTGGGGTAGAGAGTGAAGGCAAAGTGGTTCACCCAGACACAGGAAATGAGTCATGTCTCCTACACACTGGGAATGTCTTTGCTAGGTACTGAACTCTGCCTGCTGTGTCCCTTTATCCATGTGACCAATGACAGTTTAGTAGTATTTCAAGGCAGTCTTTCTTTCCTGGTCATCTCCCTTTCTTTGTATAGCCTTTCTTAAATGGGTTCTACCTTCTTTCTGTGTACCACTGTTGGACTTAACCAAATGACAAAGAAATAGTGGATCCCAGTTGTATCAGCTGATATCACACAGCTTTCCTGCTTCCCATGAACAAGGGGAAACTTCAGGAAAGATGTGGAAATACAGCAGGAGGAGAAGGGGAAACCATATAACCTCTCAGTGTAGACTTCCATTTACAAGAACTTTGGGCTTATGGCACTATGAAAGCATATCCTGAATATAGCAGCGTGAGGGGAGTATTAATTTAACAAACAGCTGATGATGTGAATTGTTTCATTTCAAAAGTCTATCTGCAAAATGCTTGTCACTTTACTAAATCACCATGGAAGTGTCTTAAAAACTTTTTAAGTTCTTTTCATCTGACCTAAAATCGCTTTTGTCATTATCTTACCAGATTTTTCTCTTTCTAAGGAATAAACACTTAAGAATTTTCCACACATATTATAAATGCACTCTAATTAAAGGCACATTGTGTGCTTTTTAGTTTTCTTCAGTGTTGTGTTAGCTTTTTTAGAACTTGCCCTTCATAAAACAAAAGCATTAGAATTGATTTTAATCTGGAGATAATACAATTAAAACGGTACCAAGAAGTAGCTTGTGCTAGTGACACAAGGGAATGATACCTGTGGACTTTATGTTCCTGTATGATTTAAAAGAGATAGTCTTTTGCCTGAATGTTTCATTACAGCTCTCTGGATTCATAGCACTATGAACCTCTGCTTTCATAACCCTTCCACAAATGCACTAGATAGAGAGGAAGGATAAGTTATCCCTGTCCTCTCTCCCCAAAACAAAGTATTTATGAACTATCCACTCCTTGTAGCTAAGATTTTTAGTCATGGTTATTTATGCTTATTTCTAATTAAGTACTTAAAGGTGGTGATGAAGGAAATATGAAAATGTGTAATGCAGTAACCATGAAGGGAAGTACAGTTATACTGTGGTGCATTAGAAAAAACATACACCAGCAAGTAGGTTTAGTGGCTTAATAGAACTATTTTATACTATTTACTATTATTATATACTGTTATATTTTATAATAATATTATTATCAACTATTTACTATTACTATACTATTTACTATTTTATACTATTTACTAGTATATGTAATGTTAGCCCCAAATTTTCATAATAAAAGAGGTATTGAGTTATAAAACTATAGGCCAATTCGCATTCATATCCTAAATAGTGTAACTTCAGATCTTCTTTTGGGATGTTTTTACAAAGGTGTAGAAAACTGGAAGGCTCTTAATCTGTTTAAATTAAAGACCATGACAATATGTCAGCCCCATCTATAAGTCTTAAGATCACAAGCTGTAGTCATTGGGGTTTTTACTGGCAATAATATGTTTTACTCCTCACAACCACACCTTCTATGAATCAAGACTTCACTTCTCAGAGGATGTGTGTATTTATCATTCCATCAGATAATCTTTATTGTATTATGTCACATCAGCAAAACTTTGAATGATAACAGTCTTTAGTAAGTGAGACCAAATATCATCTATTTTACAATGCACTCTTTCAGAAGGTACTGTCAGATAAGATGCCTGTATAACTCACCACAGAATAGTATTATTCTGTATCACATGTAGGATATTCAAGAAATCTCCTAGTGCTTTCATCAGTGTGGGGAGAATAATAAATGCATTTTAAACTCACTGAGGGATCCACGGGTGACCACAGAATGAGGTTGTATGTAAGTAAGTGAGCTTATATATGATGGTGTTTCACAGTTTCATCCTGGGGCCATCCTTGCTTGTGCCTTTGGACATACATAATTTAGTCTCTTGTCATCTCCTGGAAGACATGGGTCCTATTCCTGTGACAGATGCTGCATGGCATGTGGGTAAGCACAGATGTGAGGTGAGGTGCTGTGCTGTTGTATGGAAAGAGGGTGCAGTGACCACCAGCAGAGTGCATAGACTCTTAATGTTCATCTCTACTTTCACATTTCAAGAGCTGTCAGTGTTTATGTACTTGTAATGCATATGGTGTTGGAGATATGCATAAGGAGTGCAGAAAAGGAGGAGGGTTTCTTTGCCTGTCTAGGCCAAATCTCTGAAGCAGCTACAGCATGGGCCTCTAAGACTTGGCTGCTTGTACACAAGGTAGCCTGTGCTGCTGGGATGGTGCAGACACTGCCCATTCACGCAGCTTCTTGTGGCTGAGGCTTTTCTGCAGTCAGTTAATGCTAAGCTGTAAAGTAAGCTGGCAGAAGCACTTTTTTATCAGCTTGCTGCATGGTCTCCTGGGAGTTGTTTCTGCATCAGTTTGGGGATGGGACTGCAGAGCTGCAATCACTCATGGTTGTGCTGTGCATCTTTGTTGTGTAGCCAGAGCCATAGAGTGTGCACAAGAGTGAGCACTGTGTAAAGGGCAGCTTTAGACCACAGAATTTGATAAAATAAAATTATTTCTCTAATGACCATATTTGATGCTTGAAGGGATAAAAATCACAATCATAGACAATGCTTCAGATTTAGTAGATTATACTCTTAGAAGAATTAATAGGTACTACAATCATGACTGGGGTTCCTCTAAAGAGCTAGATCAAAGTGTCCCTATTCTAAGTTTTTTATGAGTGCCTAACACAGTCATACTCCATGATCAAGTAAGTCCCTTACAGGTGTTGCAATGAAAATTGAAGTTTTCCTAAATCATTATCTTGTGAAAAGTTATGGTTGCTTTAATTTCATCACATTTGAGTTGTGAATGATAAATCCAGCAGCATTTAAATAAACAGACTTGTGTATGCAGCATGTTGATTTTCCTCTGAACTCTTTTTATTACCTGTAATAAGTGTGAACTTGTCATGGCACATTAGAATTGTAATAAACTCTAAATGTTAATAATTAATTGTTCAGAATTCATCATTATACTCACAGTATACAAGTTGTTTGCAAAAAAAAAAAGGTCCTGCAGAGGGCTTTCCCTTTTCCTTTTTTTTTTCCTCCTACTATTGCAGGACATGTAATTTCTCTCATACACAGATCAGACTCCAAAGACTTATCTTGACTTTTGTTTGTATAAAACAGTATGTTTCAAATAGAATGGTTTGGATCAGAACAGACCTTTAAAGGTCATCTAGTCTAACCCACCCCTGCCATGCACTGGGACCTCTTGAACTGGACTGGGTTACTGAGAGCACCAACCAATCTGACCTGGAATGTTTCCAGGGATGGAGCATGCCCCGTATCTCTGGGTAGCCCCTTCTAGTGTTTCATTGCCCTCATTGTAAAAAATTCATTCCTGTTATCTAGTCTAAATCAACCTTCTTTTAATTTAAAACCATTACCCCTTGCCCTATCACAGCAGGCCCTGATATATAAGCCCATTTCAGGTACTGAAAGGCTGTAATGAGGTCTCCCCAGAGCCTTTTCTTCTCCAGGCTGAACAACCCCAACTCTGTCAGCCTTCCTTCTTGAGAAATACTCCAGCCCACTGGCCATTTTTGTTGCCCTCCTCTGGACCTGCTCCAATACATTCATGTATTTCCTGTGCTGAGGACTTCAGAACTGGATAAAGGGTTTACTCCTTTTAAGTGCATCCTCAGGAAAAGAAATTCATTACACATGGGGAACATTGCTTCCTCAAACCAAGCAGGAGATGAAGAAAAGCAACCTTTCCTAGTAGCTGTGATCACATTAGGGACAAGTTAAATGAGTACTTTAATTTGACTAAGACTAATGGTAGGGCTGAGTATCCCAAGATGTGTTGTAGTTTTTTAAGATTATTTTCCATTGTCCTTTGCTTTCTGATGCCTACCACAATTCTTGTATTAAGTTGAAGGGAGGACTGTTGGGAAACACTGAAGTGTTACAGCACGGAGAGTCCTCAGCCTGTGCTTGGCCTGGCCTTTGTAAGCTAAGGCAGGTGCCCTCTGCCTCTGCTCACGTTTCTCCAAGCTGCAGCAACTGAGGCTGGTACAGCCCTGGGCCAGTGGATGTTCCTACAGCTACAGCTGGTCTCAGCACAGAGCATGGGCTCCTCTCACCTCTGCCTGCCAAGCCATGTGGCCAGCCTCTGAAATTCCTATCCTGTCAAGGTCCTTGAATTACTGCAGTTCAACCATGAAACAGCTGAACTGCAGGAACCAGTCACATGGGAATTTCTTTCCAGTGGGAAATGGGACCCATTTGTTTAATCTTCTGTCACTGATCCTTACCTGGAGGCTATACTGGCATTCCATCTTGAGCTGGCATATCTCAACACTGCCCTCTGCCAGCATGGCCTTTGTGCAGACCTTGTAACCCTTGAAAAGCTTTCTGGAGATCAGAACCAGTCCTCCCCTCACTTAGTTTTAGCCCAAATACATCTTCTATTTAGATTACCTGCTTTTATGCAGTAAGAAACCAAATTCAGGTGAAGGAAGGGAAAATGTCTTGTTTCCCTTACACAGTAAAAAACCCAACCATTCAGGTGGAGGAGAGGAAAATGTCCTGTTCCCCTTGGTAGTCGTGCTAGTTTGTCATCTGAAGATGTGTAGGAATTGCAATTTCTGTCATCTGATGTTTTTCACAAGAGCATGTGCACAGGCACTTCAAAGCTATGGGATATAGTTTGTTAAACAATGTAAATTATACACATACTTGGAACGTTGGACACTTCTGAAGTATGTATTCCTCCAGTCACACCAAAGGTTTAATCCTAAATCATAATCTAAGATAAAGGATGTTCAGACTTCTAGTTTGTGGCATTTAGGTACAAAAAGAATATGATCCTCTTAAAAAAAAAAAAAATCCCTTGTGTATGCAGTTCCAGTATTACTGAGAAAAGACCAGTGTAGTCAGCCACTAGTGCCTACAGTGATTGATAGAAATTCTGTCCTACTGACAAGTTGCAAATACTTTAATTCTGTTGGAATATGTCTTTACAAAGAAGGTGACACAAAGGCTGAAGTATTCTGAAGTTAAATACCTGATTGTATGCTTTCCACCCTTAGGACTATGTGCTGGCTGTAGATGCTTATCACTCTGTCATCAAATATTTCCCACAGCAAGAGCCTCAGTTGCTGAGTGGAATTGGAAGGATTTTCCTTCAGGTATGCATTTTATTCTAAATTTACTAGGTAATACTGCTTTTGATAGCTACATAGAGAATAATCATTGCATTTAAAACTGTAGCTGTTTTTGTAAGGTATGTAAAATGCATTAGCAAACAAATAACATGCTGTAGAAAGTTATGCTAGTATTTTATTCAAAAAGTGACATTCTGTTTTCCCTAAAATTAATGGTAAAGGTCCTGTTGATATCAGTGAGACAAAATTTCACTAAAAATCTCATGTCCCACTGCCTAAGACTGTATACAACTCTCAGTCACACTGTATAGCTGCCATCTTCATGTAGAAAAAATTCAAGTGTCCTTCTTTTGTCTAGATCATATCCCTGAGGAGACAGGGGAGGGCACCTTAAAAGAAAAAAAACAGTATACAGGAAAGTGTAATAAATGTCCATGTACCTGCATTTAATGGCAAATAAAAATGGATGTGTTTTTATTTTTAATAAAATGATGCATTTAAATAGCTATCTGATTCTTTTAATTTTTAGTACCTCACAAGTTCTTTGCAGTTCTTTCATATTTCTGATACTGATAATTCAAACTTTTCCTCTTTTATCTACTTACATTTATTATTAATGATAAATCTAATTTTGGATTGTCAGGTATTTACAAATGATCTTATTTGTGACATTCCTGTAATAAAATTATATTGAAATTGAGTAATTTACTCTTAATAGTTATTAACATTGCTTGCTTGAAATCATAGAATGTCATTCAAATTCGTTTATAGATTTGCAGTTCTCAGCTGGAGCATGGTTTCACAATGTGTTAAACATGTCTGTCTTTAAAAGTCTCTAGTTTTAAGTGGATCTCCATCACTATGGAGCAATTTTACGATATTGGCTGTGTGCATTAATTATTACCTAAATAGGGAACATAGTAATTATGCATATTAAAGAATGGTACTGTAAATATGCAAAATACTAAAGGAAATACAAGTTATTAATAGTTCTAGTCTTTCTGGAAAAATGACTGGGTGTGTTACTGGCACTGCCTTTGTAACAAAGAGTGTCTGCCCTGATGTCACACCTGAAGTCTGTTATTCCATTTACTATGGAGAAATTTTCACTCCCATGAGGAAAGCATCTCCTAACTCACAGAATCATTTGAAATTACTGACCTCCACAATGCTGGCTGTAACAACAGACCTCCAGTTCTGAGGGTTTTATTGTCAGATCTGGAGATAGCAAAAGGGGTTATGAGGAGTCCTTGAGAGTATCATGTGACCTAGATAGAAGTTAAAAAAAATGGTCTCTAAATGCAAATATTTTCCTTCCTTTCTTCTAGCACCTTAAGGAGATAAGGTTTTATTGCTTGGCTTGCTGTCTTTTTCTGTCACAAAATTTTCAGCCCTGTCTGAGGGATCCTAGTGCAACAGATGCAAGATTTTGATATATTAAAATAGGCAGTGTCCAGTTAATCAAAACAAAGCCATTTGAATTAAAGATAAAAGTGTTGCAGTCCTGGGCATCATCATTTTGGTAGGATCACTCTGTTCTAAGTGTGCACTATTGACAAGGCACTCTCTGGAAAAAATAAATAAACTGTCTTGCAGGTAAAATATAAAAGCAGTTTTCTCATATTCAAATGTCACAAACAAGTGTTCTCAAAAACAAGTAGCAATTCCCAAATAACCTCAGAGTGTGCTGCTATCTTTGGACATTTACCAAGAGAGGCACAGGGGAGCCAGATTCCAGTTGCTTACGAGTCACAGACACTGTTTGACAGTAGACGTCACACACATAAAACAAAACAATAAAGTATAATTCAGGAGTTTAGCAGAAAAAAAATGCGACCTTTCTCAACTTGTAAAACTTCTATTTATTTATTTTACTTTGATTTATTTTTTCTTAATTAAATTGAGCTAACTAGTCTAAGGCATCATGTCCTTTTTATCTTCACATGTAAGTGGAACATAAGGAGGTCTAGATCTGATGTACAGTCTTTGGCTATTACCTTAAAGAGTGGGAAATGAGAATTATAGAAATGCAGAATGGAGGTTATCACTATGAAATTTTCATAAGGACTTTAATTCTTTCAGCAGTCTTTTCTTTCTTTCTGTCTTTTCCTTCTGAGCTGTAAAACAGAAACAATGAATGAAATAGAGAAACAGTAAATACATTGTAGTCTCTAGGATTATATTGTGTAGCTCTCACTGGCTGACCTATCCAAAATTTTCATTTGAATAAATACATTAAGAAAAAATTCTAAAAGCTGCCTGACATTCCCCTCTGCAATAAATTGTTGCAAAATTGAGTCAAAAGCAATAAAAAATTCTAGAAGAAAAATAATCTTGGTTTCCAGACAAACAACAAAGTTAAGTGCATAGCATATTGGAGGCTCTTTGTTAGGGACTGTGATTATTTGAGGTTAATCATTTTTATTTGATGTGCTAATTGTTATTAGATACTGAAGTCATACTTTCTGAACTAAGTTAAACAAGTGATGAAGTGATAAATAAGTGAATAAGTGATAAAGACCACTTAAGTTGGTTAAATTACTTTAATAACGAATTAAAACTAATGATTTCTTTTAAATTATCTTTCCCATAAAAAAATTTAAAAGTAAACTGTTTCCCCTCTGTGGGAAAAATGAGATTTAAGAGTTTGGCATGTTTGCTGAGAAGATACGAGAAGCTGCTAAGAAATCGGAACCATTCATGATCCCAAATAATATGTAATTAGTATCAAAGTATACTAGATTTGGACTCATCAAGCTCCCAGGAGAGCAAACTGGTAGCTTGCTTTAGAAATTTTCTCATGGTTAAGGGATTCCCAGGCTAAAAGTACTCGAGGACAGATTCAGTTACACTTTGTCAGCATTATCCTCTAGTTAAATGTAATTATTTTCTTGGTGATTTACATCTTTAGTGAGATTTATAGAGAGAAGTTGTATCCTTTGTCATTACAAGTGATTGTATGGTATTTTAGAACAATTAATATTTGAGTCCAGTTATATAACATCTGGGATAAATGCAACTGTTTTGTTAGAAAAAACTATTAATTGGTATTCCAGAAATGCCTGGTAGATGGACAGCAATTGACACTACTACATCTTTGACTGCAGTGTTCAGTTGGATCATCTCCTAAACGTAAAGAATAATTTCCTTATGTTGACATGGAATAAGTTTTGTGGTTAGAGGTGAAGCAGTATGTGTTGTATTAGTGGTGTTGATAGAGCTTTGGATACTGCCACTGGGATATTCCCATAAGGAAACTGGGAAGAAATATAGATGAAGCCTTCAGATGGATGGATGTTTGCTGTCTCTGAAAAGTGCAGTTGGAAAGTCATTTGCTGATGACCAGAAGGACTTGCTAAATTATCTTTTCCACAAGGATCTCTTTAGGGTTTGTTGTGTTTGTATTTTTTGTTAGGTAGTACTTGTATGATAAAATGTAAAGCATGCTTGTAAAATGTACACATGATGCCAAGCTGGGAGTGGTACAGACACTATGAAGGGCAGGATCAGAATTCAAAATAATCTTGACAAGTTGAGAAGCTGAAATGTTAAATTGGCTGTGATTCAAACAGCAAAGGCAAAATGCTACCACAGACTGGGAGTAATACACAAATACAAAATGAGAAGCAACAACAAGCCTATTTTCTGTAGAAAGGAAATAGGCTGAGAGTAAGAAGACTACACAAAAGGGTAAACAAATTGGACTTCCAGATACTTGGCATAAAAGCAAAATTTATATTCACATGTGAAACATAAAGTGATTCCTGCTTCTCACTGCTGGTGATAGATCAGTTGAATTATGGAGACTTCTTATGTGGGCACTCAGGGAGGATGTGAAGTAACAGGAGAGAGTTCAGAGAATCCAGAAAGCATTATCTATGAGAAAGGGCTAAACACTGCTTTGCCTGAAAATTGGTTTTCATTCTAGAAGGGGAATAAAAATTTTTCAGGTATACAAAAGACTGTAAAAAAAGAGGAGTTGTACATTCTCCCCTACCACTATGGACAGGACAAAAAGCTGAGGCAAAAAGTGCAATAAGATAACAGATATTTTCTAATGCTAGGGCAATTTAAGAATTCTGGATTAAGTTTCCTAGTAAGACTCAGATTAGTAATATCCACCACCTAAGAACATTAAGGAGACTTCAGCACATTTGTCACAAACATTTTTCATTGTGTTAAACAAATAGGTGGTCTCTTGAGGGCCCCCTTGAATCTCTCCACCTGAGGACTGCCTGGTTTCCATGGCTTTACACTTCTGAACTAGTTTAATTTTACTCCTTTTGATAGATTTTGATAGATTTGTTTTACCCAGTAGTAACTTTTTGTCTTCTTCCATCTCTCCAGCCTGAAAAATAGGCTGGTAATTTATTTTCCAAATAAGTGGTCTTCTTCAAGTATTTTTTTTTTCATCTCAAAGAGCAATGTATGTGACACATCTTTTGGTGAAATGCCCTTTCCTTTTTAGAAATCCCCTCCCCCATTCCACTCCCCATTAAATCTGTACTTCTTTATGCCAGTTTTCAAATCTCTTATTCCTTCATCCTGCTTAACTCACTTTTAGGTATTTTTTTAATCTGCAAGTGGACCATCTTCCCAATATCCTCAGTGGTCCATTGTACTGGAGTTGTTTTCTGACATGTGGTGTGATGCACTGAAGTTTGTCCTGTGGCCCCTGGCTACAACCCAGAGGCTGTGGGCTAACCAGGTGTGGGTCCTGTGCTAACTGTCTTCCCTTCCTGTGGACTAATTCCCCATTTCATTTTAAGTAACTCTGACCTTTTCTCATTTTCAGCTACTTTTTTGAACTGTGGAGTCAGTTACAACAAAGGAGCTAAATGAGGATATGGGGCCTCCCTGCCCTACAAATGCTCCACTGTCCCCAGCTGAGAAACTGCCTTGGGCAAACTGCACATGCTTTTGGCGTGGCTCTTCAAATACATTGTTTGGCAACAGGTGTTACCCAGTCACCTTGGTGTAAAGAGATGGATAATGGACTTTGATATGTTGTATATGTTTTTGTGTCCTTATAAGATATAATCAGCATGTAGCTTTTCTTATTGTGGTAACTCACTTATGATTTTTCCGTCTAGATTGGAGACATAAAGACTGCAGAAAAATATTTTCAAGATGTTGAGAAAGTGACTCACAAATTGGATGGACTACAGAGCCAAATTATGGTTTTAATGAACAGGTAGGTAATTTAATAGCTAAATAAAACTTCTTAAAATGTAGTTCTAAAATTATGCAAGGTGATCATTAAAGTGCCCTTGAGACAATCCTGTTCTCTTTCTCTCTTTTATGGGACTTCATCTGCCATAGGTGAGACTGAATGGCTACAGACTCAGGCGATCTCTATAACTTGGTACAGTCGTACCATCCTGTATTGAAACTGATCTTTCAGTTGATTTCACAAAGCTTTTTCTCATTCTTTCAGGCACTGCATATTTTCACCGTGTTTTTTCAATATACATTTGCATAAATATCTCCTAGTAGAGGAAAAGTTATTTTGGGCAGTTATCCTACAATCAAATCTGCCAGGAAAGTACCACCCAGTAGCTTCAAAGGATGCTTGAATACACTTAGTAAATCAAGCTGTGTGATGGGGAACTCACTTTGTAATGGTTAGCACATTGGCTTAATATATTTAGAAGATACTATTCAAAGGTGCTCTGAAAATTATATGGCTGATTTCCTGAAGAGAAATAATTCTGGGAAGAGTGTATCTGCATTTAAATTAATAAAACACAATGAAGACTGTTGCTTTCATAGGCAAAAAATATAATAGCTGAGTGATACAAGTTGTCATTCCATTTGTCTTTAAATCAGTGTCTCCTTCACATTGCAAAGAACAAGTGTCAGAAACTCTCTCATCTGTAACAAGAAAAATAAAAAATGGTCCATTCTTTTTAAAATGTATTATTACCTTCGGTTTTTGAGTAAAACTCATTTATATGTCACTTACTTTCTAGAGCATTTCTCCACCTTGGTCAGAATAATTTTGCAGAAGCTCATCGATTTTTCACAGAAATTTTAAGGATCGACTCATCAAATGCTGTGGTAAATCTTCAAATTGCTACATATATAATGAACACCTAAATTATTCTCGTAATACTTCATGCATCGATTTAATTAGTATCCAGAGTATGCTCAGAGCTTTACAGAAAAATGGGATGTGGCATGTGTGCCAAAAGGTTTTCAGTATCCATAAAGGATAAGATGGAAAAAGGTATGGGAAATTAAGAACCAGTCTGTATGAAGAGCGTGAATATTTAGGCATGCCTGTAGAAATTCCAAGACACTCTTCTTTTACAGGATCTTTGCAAAAGCCCTTTTTTTTTGCACTCACTGTTTTTAGCATAGACTTGCATGTCAGAAAAAGAAACAGCATCTGCCAACGTGTATAAAATTAACTTGATTTCGCACAACATTGAAAGGATATTGTAATTTTAAACATGACATTTTTAACACGTTGCATATCAGAGCCTTGAGTTCCTGTCACAAGCTGAGATCAAAGAGCTGTTTATTTACCTTTGGGTTTCCTACACCTGGCAGTTTTCAGTGCATGGTCATGTAGGTGTTCCTGAGAAGTCAGACAGTTTACCCCCAGTAATCTGCTCCAAGGCCATTTACAGACTGAAGGGACTGAGTTTAAGGAACACGTGAATTGTATTATTTTGCAGGCTGTAAAATAGCGTGTAAATCATGTAAAGTTTCCTGAATGGGCAGAAAAATACTTTTTCCTAAAAGGCCATGTTCTTTCTTTATCTTCAGCTTTCAGAAAATATGAAAGTTTCTGCTGCTAAACATGTTATAACATATTTTCAGTTTGTACTGTTGGAATCTTTCAGTAACTCATAAAACCTGTTTTGTGTGGTAAGGAAAATGGAACGTGACTTGATCATTCATTATGTATTTAGACTGCCCTATCTGCTGGATTTACTTGAAGTCATCTGTAGATGCTTTTGTGATGAGAAAGTATCTTCCTGTTGGTTATGTGGACATATAAGCCAGAGAGAGAGAAAAACACTTCTGAAAATGGAATGAAGTAATTAAAAAAAAATATGAAAATGCATGTAGAGGCTCATGTGGTGCCTGAAATTTGTTTCTCTTGGCTTTCAGACTTAACTAATGTCCTATACTATTTATATTTCATTTTAGACTGTCTTTTAGAGTTTCAGTTCTTAGAAGTCAGCCGGTCCTACTGGCAGAGGGTAAATCTTGAAAATTATAAGAAAAGGATAGCATTGTATAATTGATAATGTATTTTAGTTTTGCACTCAATGGCCAGCTTTGGTCCATAGCCTGGCCCTTGCTGGCATGCCATGACTTTTGCTGGCTTTGGCTTGGGCAGAGGTTTTTGAAATTTTTTTTTTTACTCTCCAGGCCATTTAATATGTGTCTTGCCCACAGTGTCCTCTCTTCCTCCTTGATTTTTCCCCTGGTTTGGCAGCATCTCTGAGCTTTGTTTTGGCATCTTTTGTCCCTTCCCACTGCACCTCATTTGCTCCCAGACCATTTTCTTGTTATCACTGCATGTCCAAATTTCCCATTTTCCCGTTTTTCTTTTTTTTTTTTTCTCCTCTCAATGGCATTTCACTTGGTCCTATCTCCTTGCCAGAGTCTTTGGGAGACTTTCTCTACTGTTTTGCAAGATTTCAGTGGGGATCAAAGTGGCCAGCTTTGGTCATTGCCCTGCCCTTGCTAGCATGCCATGCCTTTTGCTGGCTTTGGCTTGGGTGGAGGTTTTTGTAAATATGTGGTAACTGCAGATGCTAGACTTCTTTTTCTTCTCTCTCATCACCTGTAAATACATACATATATATATTTATAAACACAGTATTTGTTTACAATCTATTTTTCACTAGGCTAACAACAATGCTGCTGTTTGTCTTCTTTACCTGGGGAAACTGAAGGATTCCCTCCGGCAGTTGGAAGGGATGGTTCAGCAGGACCCTCAACACTACCTACACGAGAGTGTCCTCTTCAACCTGACTACCATGTATGAACTGGAGTCATCTCGCAGTATGCAGAAGAAGCAGGCACTTCTGGAGGCTGTAGCTATCAAAGAGGGGGATAGCTTTAATACTCAGTGTCTCAAGTTAGGTTAGATCATTTCCAACTAATTTTTTCCAGCAAGGCTGATTTTTTAAATTGTATATACTCTTGTGTAAATGTGAAATAAAATCTATTCAATTATGAATATTTAGTGGCATTCCTACAGAGCTGTCATATCTAAAGGGCCTGTCATTGCAAAGACTTTGTGCTGACTTAGAGCCAGCTTCATGCCTACAGGTCTGTTCCTGTCTGGTTACTCCTCGTTACAGTGTACTATAATATATATATATGTGTGTGTGTGTGTGTGTGTGTGTGTATATATCTTTCTCTATATATATATGTATATATACGTCAACTACACAGATTCTTTTATGAGGAAAACTGAATTTAACCTTATATTGTCTTGATAATTTTGCAGTAGTCAATGAGCAAGCCATGTGAGCTTATTTCATCAGATAGAAGTTATTGACAGAATATCAGTATGCGTATTTCGGAAAGGAAATTCTGAATGCACCTCTCTTCATTTGCTTCTACGGTATGTGCTTCATTTTGTCCCCATCAGACTCCTGAATATTACACCTTTGTGTGTCCATGGCTGTCAGAGGAGGCTGCTTGATAACCACCATTCAGAGTCACAGCATGGCTAAGCTTGGGAGGAACTGCTGGAGGCCATCTGGTCCAAGTCTTAGTAGCACAGGAACATGTCCAAGAGCATGTGAGGGAGTCGTACAGTCCTGCACAGTATCACTTTCCCGCAGTATGAGGGACTATACTAAATGGTCTCCCTGTACTTCCTTGCTTTTGTGTTACTGTTGGATCTTTCAGATTAAAACGTGGATTCTGCAAAGCTGCTCCATTCTGGCATTCTGCTAGGTAGAGAAAGGAGCACTGCCAGTTGGAGTGGAAACACAGTGGATTTCAGCTCAATTCCTCTCCTTTCCCATTATAAGGCAAAAACACTAAGCACAAAGTATTTCCCAGGGAAATTATACAGAGCCTGAGGCAGAGTTATCTAAGGGTTAGGCCACACAGAGTGGAAGCAAATGGGGCTCAGGACACAATGCAGTTATCAGTGATGCAACAGTATCAGCATACACTAATTTTGGCATCCCTCAGAACACAGATTCTTGGAATCACAGTACCGCTGTGATACCAGTGTATTTCACATCTCTGCCCACATTTCTTCCTTCATCTATATCGTAAAGATTCAATGCAGATACTCCCACTCATACACAATACATGCATCTGTTCGTAGGGGAGTTTTATTGTTCTGAGATTTAATGCTTAGCAGTTGGACTAGCTTCTTGTCACAAATCACTGCCACGGGACAATTCCGTAAGTGTGTTACAATTTTTAATACCATATCCATCAATTAATTCTCACTCCCTTTAAATTCACCCACCTGTATTTTTAAGTAACCAATAACTCATTTTTATGCTTGTCCATCTGGAGATACTGTACACGGGCCAAACAGTTGTCCTAAAAAGTCTAGTTGTTTGAAAACTTCTGCAGTCTAGATATGCAGACATAAGGATGCTGCAAAATCACTGGTCACCTGAAAAGACATAAGCCTACAGCTTATACAGAAACAGAATTTACTCAATTTTTACAGTGTATTTCTGTTTTACAGGCCATACTTGTACACTGAGACAACAGCTAGTTATGTACCAGTCAACTGAAAAAAAATGAAAGCAGTTGGTATTTCTGCTTCTGACTTGGCCTCTAGGCTGAACCAGCTGGATCTGAATTAAACTTGTGCAGCACCTGGGTAGACTTGTCCTAAGGTACCACTACTAAACTCAAAAATGAAATCATTCAGCACCACCTGCTTTAGCTGGGCTTAAACACCATTTGCATAACTTTAGTGAGTATTAAAATAGTAAATTAAAAGTAGTTATATTGGCATTATTCTTTACGAGGTTTTACATTTGTTTTAATTTCTGCTAGGATTTTAGACAAAGGTTAACAATAATTAGACAGATTCTCAGTTTACATTGATAACTGAGTTGAAATCACTGTCATTTTCATTTTGTTACAGCTGTTAATCTGATCAGGCATGTTACTCCCTATACTCATTTTTTTATTATATTAGTATATTTTCACAGAATCAGAATCACAGGGTTGGAAGAGACCTTCAAGATCATCAAGTCCAACCCCTTCCCTGACACCTCAACTAAACCATGGCACCCAGTGCCACATCCAGTCTTTTTTGAAACACATCCAGGGATGGTGACTCTACTACCTCCCTGGGCAGGCCATTCCAGAACTTTATCACCCTTTGCGTGAAAAACTTTTTCCTAATATCTAACCTATATTTTCCTTGACACAGCTTGAGACTGTGTCCTCTTGTTCTGTCAGTTGCTGCCTGGTGACAGAGACAAACCCCAACCTGACTACAACCACCGTTCAGGAAGTTGTAGAGAGTGATACGGTCACCTCTGAGTCTCCTTTTCTCCAGGCTAAACAGCTGTTTTAGCCATTCCTCACAGGGCTTGTGTTCCAAGCTCCTCACCAGCCTCACTGCCCTCCTCCGGACACACTCAAGCATCTCAACGTCCTTCCCAAACTGAGGGCCCAGAACTGGACACAGCACTGTGGCCTCACCAGTGCTGAGTACAGGGGAGGGGTGACCTCCCTGCTCCTGCTGGCCACACCATTCCTGATACAGGCCAGGATGCCATTGGCCTCCACCAGGGCACACGGCTGGCTCGTGTTCAGCTGCTGTCACCAGTACCCCCAGGTCCCTTTCTGCCTGGGCACTGTCCAGCCACACTGTCCCCAGCCTGTAACGCTGCAGGGGGTTACTGTGGCCAAAATACAGGTCTCGGCACTTGGACTTAATAAACTTCATCCTGTTACACTCTGCCCATCTATCCAACCATTCCAGGTCTCTCTGCAGAGCCCTCCTACCCTCCAACAGATGGACACACACTCCCAGCTGAGTGTCGTCTGCAAATTTACTAATGAAGGACTCAATACCCTCATCCATGCCACCAATAAAAATATTGAACAGAACTGGCCCCAGCACAGACCCCTGAGGGACACCACTGGTGACTGTCCCCAGCTGGATGCAGCACCGCTCACCACCAGTTCCTCCAGCATAGGTCCCTTTTCTTGGGCATGGGGTTTTCTTTGGAGATATAAAGAACTCCTGTGATGTGACAACCATTGTTCTCAAAGATGCTGAGAGCACTGAACAATTTACCAGGACATGTAATGACAGGACAAGGGGTAACAGTTAAAAACTAAAAGAGGGTAAGTTTAGCTTTGACATAAGGAAAATATTATTATTATTGGTGTGGCACTGGAATAGTTTGCCCAGAGAGACTCCCCATCCTTGAATGCATTAAAGACAAAGGCTGGTTGAGTTTTAAGCAAGCTGTTCTAGTCTGTGCCCTTGGAGAGGGTTGAACTAGATGTGCTTCAAAGGTCTTTTCCAACTCAAGCTAAATGTTTTTTACAGTAATATGTAAAATAATAAAGGAGATTCACACACATTTAGCTCAACTGTCATGTTGCATTGCTGTACCGTTGCGTTTTCAGAAAGTGTTGTCCATGCTAAGTGAAAGTAGCATGATCTGTCATCATCCAGCATACTGAAGCAACCTGCCTCTTTACAAGTGAAATAAAAAGCTTTTTGGTTCCATAGTTCCTGATACTGCACATGTAAATGACAGTCTCTATTCTGATCGACAGAGAATAAAAAGTTACTATCCTAGTCAGAGTCCAATAATCATTGTAAAAAAAACACTCTGAAAACAAAATCTCATTTTCCACATTTCTCTACATTCTAATTCATGTGTATTACTACATAGGTCTCACTTCAGCATGTTTGCTGTGTTCTTATTAGTAGAAGCTTTTACTCAGATAAAAATGCCATTAGAGGAGACTTGGACTGGGTGACCTCTAAGCTCAGCCAGGCATTAAACAGGTGACATCCTGGTAGACTTGCAGAATAATTAAAATCCAAATGCAAAGGCATACTATCACTGCTGGATATATGCAAATTGTTTATGAAATGCAGGTAAGGCTCAATGTCACTTTATGGCTTGGATGTAACATACGTACAAGTTAAGTGTTTGGCTTCCGTAAATTCTGCCTGTTACACATCTGTTCTACATGATGTTAAAACATTAAGGACAAACTTTGTCCTCAAAACATTAATTACACCAGGCAATCCTGTTAAATTCAATGAATTCAGCGGAATTTAATGAGGATTCCTGGTGTAAATGAGGGCAGAGCTCTGTTCCAAAACACAGCATGCATATGTCATCTGGCTAAGTGAGAAAAGCTGTGAAAAGCAGAGCCTGAATGCATTGATTGTTGTATTCAAATCTTAAAGCTTAATGTGCCTTAACAGAAGTTTTGCATTTAAACTCCCACTTTTATTAAAAGAGGATAAGAGCTGTACTTCAGACATTCAGATAATTACATTATGCACAGGTACTCTGATCCTCAAAAGAACTTGAGCATCTCTCTGGCATTTCTAATACCTAACTGCAGTTCAGGTGATAATGGCATCCCTTCACCAGCTGGTCACTGACGTTTTCCTAGTGCCTCAGTTTTCAGACTGGACACATGAAGTGTTCCCCAAAGGCATATGCAGACATTCCTGAAACTGCACAATGGACTTCAGCCAGTGTACTGGAAAGGATGGTCATTCCTTCACCTACCCTATCCTTCATGTCAGCAGGAGTGCTCAGCACAGTCTATGTGGGCTCACTGACTTAGTGGAAGAACTCACCCAGACAGCTAACACCCTTTTCAGATACATCTTCATCCTGAGGCTGTCAGCACAAGGGTGTGCTGGGAATTTCCATGCTGCCTGGGTAGGCTGCTGAGTTTTCTGCACTATAGGCTTATTTAGAGGCACACAGACCGTTCCTCTGTGAAACCTTAGCTGCAGGTGTTTCGCAAATCCAGTCAGAGAGGGGGATAAGTGGGGTATGATCTTCATGCACAGCTAAGTTATGTCTCTCTCATTTGAATGTCAGCTTAATTAACTGCATGTACTGGAGCTGTCTGAGGAGTGCAGGATGTATCGTACTGCTATCAGCAGCTGCAGTGACAAACACACATTCCCTTGCTGCTTCAACTTGCAACCAAGCAATATTGGCAAAATGGGACTGAAGCATCAAATACAGATGTAAATGTTTTTCAGACAGGCAGAACTGCAGCAGACAGGGTCAACCTCTCTGAGGCTGCTGAGGTAGCAACCTATAATGCTGCTGTCATGAGCAGAGGCCAGGGAAATTAAAGATGTTGAAGTGAGTTTAAACAGTACCTCACATCCATATAAGAGTTCAAAGGAAGATGCCATCCACTTCTTCCATCCTGCTTTCTACCCACTTGATTAAACATTGAGGAAGGAATTATCTTACCAGTGAGGTACCTTACAGTGTAGGAACCTGCACAGTTTCTGGCATTTGAACAGCAGTTCTGTAGTGCTGGATGCAAACAAGCCCCACCACAAACCTTCAGGAAATGGTAGCAGAAAGTTGCTTTCCCACTGACTTCTCCCAGCCAGTCTGGGGATTACAAATTTAAAGATTCTCATCTTCAAGAGATGTGAGATGGTCACAACCCTGGTCTTGGGAAATGTATGGATGTGGAGGAGGACCTAGGTGCTGCCTTTGCAAGCTGTTCTGGATTGACACATAGATTTTCTGTCCTAGATTCAGGCAGTCATCTGCAGATGTTTATTAAGTATGGAAATCATTAAAATGAATCCACCCAAAAGGCAGCAGTAATGGCTTATAATTTTCCCACAAAGAGAGGAAAAAATTGGATGTTTCTTTTTTGAGGCAAGGATGGAAGGGGGAAGAAGGTTCCACTTTGGCTTTGAAAAACTGTCAGTACTAAATTGAAAAATTGAAGTAAAGAGATGCAGAGGTAGAGCTGTTTATTAGAAGAAAAAAAAAAACACAACAATCCCCCCCTCAACAAAAAAAATCAAAAAACACTATTTTCAATGCAATGTGTGAGCAAGTACTCAAATTCTGGGACACACTCCAGTGGCAGGCAGCAGGACTGAGCCCCCACCCAAGGTTGAGGCAGAAGCCTGTGATTAACCCAGCTACCACTTTGTTTTGTTACAGCATCACCTTCTTCCCATGAACAGCAGGTCAGCTTTAAGTTGTCTGAATCATTTGGGAAAAAAAATAAGCCTGAGGGTGGACCCAAATCAAATTCTCCCAGCTCAAATGCCTGTGATCACAGTGGAAACCAGAGCCCAGAGCTCAGCTTGGCTGCTCTGGGCTGTGTCTGTGACCAAAGGCAATCCCAGAGCATACCCAGCCTAATTTTCTACCAGCTAATATTGACAGGCACAACAGTTTTTAATTGGTACTCTAAGAAGCAGCATAGAGAGTGAAACAAATTAATGCAGGTATCCCAGAGAGAACTACAGCAGGGGAGGCCTGAATTGAAAGAGATTCACAATCCTTTAACTGTTGAATCTTTCCCCAAGCATTTTCGTTTGTGAAATTTTGCTTCTTTGCCTTATCTGGGTACTTATACAGTAAATAAGTAATGAGACCTAGCGAGTCAGTTGCACAAAAATAGGTTTTTCAAATTGCTGTATAGTGGAGTATTACCTTTTTGGAACCACACAAATGTTTTGGGAATCAAGCTGTAAAATCACAATGAGTGCAGTGAATCAGATGAAATCTGCATCTTTGAACCATGTATATTTAAATTGTAACACAGTTTCATCCCCCCCAATGAGCTGATATGTTTCTTTGGCTTCAGGAAATAGAAGACAACTGTCAGAAGACAACCTATTCTCAAACTTCCTCCCCTATTTGGCGGGGGAAGGAGGGGATCTGAGAACTTCTATCATTTTCCCAGGAAAGACTCCCAAGCAAATGATGTAATTTTCAAGCATAGCACAAGTCAGGTCTACAGCTTGGCCAAATATCTAAATCCACAATTTGGCTACAAAGAAATATTCTTCAAAGCAGTGCTCAGCTTGCATATCAGTTTTATGTGTGCTGGTGTTTGCCAGCTGATGTTAAATGACTGCCTTTGTCAGGAAACTGTCCCTTCACAAAGTTCCTAGTTCAGGCTAAGTCCTGGAACCACAAACCTGGCAGGAGAGTGCCTGTTCTGCCAGTAGGACCTGATGCTCTGAGTAGATGAAGATTTATACTTGTCAAGTTCAGCAGCCAGGACAGGCAGATACCAGCTCCCACAGCTGCAGGTAGCAGCACGCCCCCTGCTCTCAGGCAGCCCAGGGCAAGACACTCACCACCAGCAGCACTTCCCTTCACCTATTTTTAGACCCTTCCCAAGTGGATGTTACTATTTAACTACCAACTGACTGTGAAATGTCTTTTCATTAAAAAATCCAGCCAAAGAAACTTTCCCCGGGACATACAACAAGGGACCACAGCCACCACGTTGCCAACCTGAATTATTAAAAATCCTACTGTCCATCCACAGTTTACACTGAGTCCCCTTCAGAAAAGTTCTCTCAATATGTTAATGAGAAAACTGAGTATATGACACTTCAGGAAATTTTGGATTAAAGCAGAGAGAATCATACATCAGTACCAAAAAATGCTATCTTTAAACATCTCAATTCAGTACGATTTTTCCTATTTTTTTTTAACTCTAATCCTGGAGAAGCTGAAATATTTGCCTGAGTTAATGCTGCCAATATGATGTTGCTGGAACGACATCCATGAATTTTCATACTACATCAATATACCAGGATTTTCCACTAGCTGGTACAACAGAACCATGTTCTTGGACCAAAAATCAGTTTTACTTTGCACTTTTTTTTTTTCTTGGAGGGGGAGGGGGGGAGCAGAGAGAAGAAATAAAAAAACCACAAAACCCATGATGAAAATGAACTGCATTTTTCATCTGAAGGAATGGCAAATTCTCCTTCCAATCTCTCTGCTTTCTACAGTGTTTTCTATTAACATTTTTTTTCTGTTCAGCTGTTTCCTCCCACTATAATTTCCCACACCAACCTCTTTGCAGGAGTGGAATCTTTATACCAGCCTCAAATTGCTTTTTTCTTGGCTGACAAAAAGCACTTTCAGAGTGCAAAGCTTTCGCCCTTTCAAAGACACCTATAGCACTAAAGGGCATGGACTCCAAAGTGTTGACAGTCAGACCCCCACAGCCCCTGCCACCTCTCAGCAGCAGAATGCATTGTGCTATGAAAATGATGAACGATCTCCAGTGGGGCGATCGTGTGTTATTTTGACAGCCAGGAGATGGGAGCTGTACTGGGTGTATATATTCCTCCAGAGAGGCAACAAAACAAGGTGGTTCAGTCCTGCTCCCCAGGTCACATCCTACATCAGCGAGCTGCTGAAAGCAATTGCGGCGGGCAGGCGCTTTACTGTCCATCCCTCACCACTGCTCCTAACTGTAAATCTCTCCCGAGGAGAATGCATTACCTGCTCTCTCTTCCTGGTCGCTCCCCCAGCCTCTTGGGGCTGGCTGCTGTAAGTGGGGGTTCATGAGGGCCCGTGCTGCCTCCTAACACCGATTTTTCAGATAGTCCTATGCAACTTCACCCTCAGAAACATTTACAGAAATAAAACACCTAGAAATGGTTAAAAGTAACGCTGCTACAAAGTGAGAAAAACACTGTTACCACTAAAGAAGGGCTGTGTACATACTCATAGGAAAGAACAGTAGGAAAGTTCATAATCATTTATCCATCATCTGCTACATTAGGAAGACCCAGGTAGGACCATTTCAACCTCCTTCTAGAGCTGTTTATTTAGCACACTAAGAGGCAGGAGCATGTATTATATCTGGCTGAAATCAGCACACAGGCTACAGTCAGCTCATCATCCACTGAGAGCTGCAGCAAGTAGTACATCTACCCAGCTGACATAATTCATCACTGAGAAGAGTAAAACGCTCCAGTGCCCACTGCTGGGGAGCTCCATGTCCCATGCAAGCACAAGCTATTTACTGAGAACCAGCCTAGTGTGCCTAAGCCTACTCTTCTCCCTCTCACAGCGCAAGAAACTGAGGCACAGCGAGTCATTTGTCCCATGTTACAGAACAAATCAATGCCAACACAAGGAGTAAAAGCTGATTAATAATTACAGTAACACCATTGTTCAATGGGTCCTAAATATCAGCACGAAGAATAAAAAAAAAAACCCAAACCAATAAAAATCAACATACCTAGATCAAAGTAATTTTATTAATAACTCACAAGAACAAATTTGCTACATTTTACTGAGAAGACCATAGCTTTATGTACCAAGGTAGAACTTGGAAAGCTGCATACTAAAATGCCAATTATGCAGATTTATCTTATGAACATTTTTAGACAAGAATGAAGGAGGGTTTCTTTTCTTTAATTAAAACCACAATCCTACATAGTTCATTAGCATGAATTCTGAGCAAAATGAATATTAATGTAGCCCACCTCTCACAATTCCACCTTCCAGAAATACCAAAGAACAAAAAGGTTAGAAAATGGATTCCTGAGCAATTGTAAATGCAACCAGCTGCTGTCATTGCAAGGCTGCTGGCATCTTTGAAAGGTCACAGAGATCATGAAAACCTTTTTGAGTGGAAAAAGGCAAATAATACTGCCACCTTCTAAAAGGCACAAAAGATCTGGGGAACTGCAGGCTGCTCAGACCCACTTCAGTCCCCAGGAATGTTACAGAATAAGCCATTATGGAAGGTGTTCCAGGCACAAGAAATACCAGGTGATGGGGAGCAAACAGTCAATGCCAATTCACCAAGAGCACATTCTGCTTGATGCTGACTGCCAGGGGCAATAGCTCTGTAGCAGAGGGGACACCATAGGTGCCATTCACCTTGACTCCAGCAAGGCTTTCACTAGTGTGTCCCACAGCAGCCTTGTAGCCTGGCTGAGGACACAGACTACTGAATGGATAAAGAACCTCAGGTCCATTGGGCTCAAAACAGTCTGTGGTTCAAACTAGGTGGTTACAAGTGACATCCCTCAGTCACCAGAACTAGGGCAAAACAGAAGGGAGCCCAGCCAAGGGCACTGGTCTGTGCAGCCTGGAGAGGAGAAGGCTCACAGGAGACCCAACTACTAGAGCAGGGACTGTGAAGGAGACAGAGCCAGACTCTCCTCAAACATGCAGTGAAAGGGCAATAGACAACTGCAAACTGCAACCAGGGAGTTGGCCATGAAGAACAACTGCTTGGCCATGGGAGCAGCTAAGTGCTGGAGCTAGCACCCAGACAGGCTGTGGGACCTCCACCACCAGAGATTTCCAAACTGCAGGGTCTTGAGCAACTTGGTCTAGCTTTAAAACTGGCATAGTAATTTACAGGGTTGGGCTAAATGACCTCCAAATGACCTCTCAATCTAAATTTTTTCTAGGATTCTGTGATTTCAATTTCCTATGTAAATACAAGTTTAATCAGTGAAAAGCAACAAGGCACATTTATCCTGACAGGGCTTTGGGATGTTCCACCTGTCAGGTCTCAGACACCATTATGTGCTTCTTCAGCCAAAAACTTCATGTACTGTTTCCGAGCAGGAAAATCATCAGCCGGCCTGTTGTACGCAGTCCAGACGGGTTCTCCAACAAACAGCCTCATTGCCTTCACGTAATTCTGCCAAAGAACAAGAAGTGACAGATCATTTAAGAGCTCCTTTACAAGGGATCTTCGTGCCAAATTTAAGGTTTCGCTTGCGCTTCAGCAGAAATTTTGAAACTATTTCATGATGGACTGAAAGCTTCACACATTCCAGACGATTATAGCACTATACTGCTGTTCCTGCTCCCAGTGCCTGCAGTGGAAGACTCTGGCACCTATGCAGTGATACACTGTGTTGTGATCAGTGCCTTCAGTTCAGGCAGAAGCAGTACATCTCCCCATTTCAAAGAAACCAAAACAATCCTGTCTTATGCAAACCTTTGCACTGGATCCACAATACTCAGCACTACAGCATTTAAACCCTATTTGCTTACTTAAACAGCAGCAACTCAAGTACCCAAGATGTTTACACAATGCTTTTGGGGAACACCAGAAGCATCACAGTCACAGCTACGAAAACTGAATGGGAAGTTCATGAACTATCCAAAAAATAAAGCTTACAGGAAGTGAAAAGTCTCCAGACTCCAAAAGGCAAAGCAACAGTCTCTAACACCAGCTAACCAAGGTACACCAGCCTGGCACAAGGTACAACTGTGGCAGCAGAAAATGGGATTTTACATCCTGCAGAAGTGCTCCAACCATGGGGTTATGGGAAACTCTCCTCTTCTGTCTGCTATGCTACAGATTTAAACCCTACCTATTTTATAAAACATAGATAGAGGATTATCTTACACCCAGTTCAGCAATGGTAAGAATAAAGTTAGGTACCAAAAGGACTTAGCTGAAAAATGCCAGGGTCTAGAAGCACCTAAAGATTTTACTTTGAAGATGGCACTTCTGAACTAAAGCTCCTGAAGTGAACAAACACTTAAGACTTCTTGGGGACTCAGCCCGTGATGTTTTGTCTATGTAAAGAAAAAGCCTGAGAATAGTAAATGTAGTTTATTCACTGTGGAGCTCATGTTTTTCACCAAAGCAGCATCTCAGTTTTTCACATGTATAAACACTGCTATCTGGACAGCTGATTCAAAACAAAACCATTCTCTTCACCAGAGATGCAATTTCACCACACAGGAGACAGCACATTTCCCATTTCCCTGTTTTGCATGGGTAATGCTGAGGTTATAAACACATCTGTAAAAGCCCACAAGAAGAGAAACCAGGAAGGAAAAAAAAAAAAAGAAGACCAGAACTGTAAGTGCCACTCTCAAGACTCCCACTGACAAAAATATCTTTCCAAAGGAGGTCACCACCTGTGAAGCCAGCATCCAGCTTAGCATACAGTAATTGCAAGTAGTGGCTCCTTCTTTCCCCAAAGGTAAATTTCACACTTGTGAAAAATGTCACTGCTGGACACGACATGCTCTTCTATCCCCACAAAAATACACAACAAGGCAATACAGAATAACCCAACTACATCTCATCCACTTCAACCAACAGCTGGAACAACTGTGGAAGGGACAGCCTAAGGCTTGATATTCCACAGATATCATGTGGCAGTGACTTACAGTTACAGCTGAACAGGAGAAGCTGAATTTGTGACCTGGAGATGAAAGGTTCAGATGCTGTGAATTATTTATTATTTTTCCATTCTCCTCCTTCATATTTAATATGTTTTACTAATGAACAGCAAGTCTCAGGGCATGCAGTTACTAATGTGATATATATTCATATGGACATGTCATCAGAATTTACGATAACCTACAACAACATACGTTCTCATCCAGTGTAAATCGGTGATATATGCCAGCAGGGAGGGTTATCATGTCTCCTTTTTCCATGAAAATCCGAATCCATTTGTCATCCTTGTCTCGAACATCGAAATAGCCAGATCCCTCCAAGATGTAGCGAATTTCATCATCGAGGTGTAAATGTTCTTCATAAAACGTTTTTATCTAGGAATAGCAAATATTTTGGAAAACTACTGGACATGGGAAAGCTGCAAAGAAATCTAGAAGAAACACAGAGAAGCTGAGAAAGACTTTCAAGGGGTAACTGTGTTTTAACTAACAGAGCAGACCAACATGGGTAAGATGGCCAAGCCAGCCAGCCCATCTCCAGACACATCTGAGCAGGCTTCTACATTTCCTTTGGAGGGCAGGAACTCCTCTGGCAAGAAGGAGCTCTAGCTGTATGTAACCATTCTCTGAATAACAGTAATGCTTACAGCCATTTGAAAGAGAGATGGGTAAAACTTCCCACTGCAGGATTTGGTCCTTGCGCTTGCTCAGTTCAATCATTTTGTGTTTCCCCCCCCCCCCCCCCAACATACAGCCCCACAAAAAAATCACAGACTATTCCCCCTCTTTTACAGTTATGCAGAGCTGAATTAGCTGCACAGGACACTACCACTGTCTGTGAAAATGCAGTTACTGCCAAACACAGCCCATCTACAGGATTCTGGTGTAAACAGTGTGTCATGCCTGCCCACACATAGTCAGACCCAGCTCCAGGCTCTCTTGTCCAGGACAGTGGCAGCAACATTCTCTATTTTCTGGAATGGCAGATTCTTTCTACATTCACAGAATACAAAACAAATGGAGACCTGAGAGGTTTAGTGCACAATGAGCAGTGCAATGCCAGGTACCATCACCACCTGCTCAGGTCTGAATGATGTTTAGCCACACTTCTGCAGATGTCCTTGAGCCAGAAGTGATCCAGCACAGCAGGATGAGCAAAAGTCCCTATGTCTTGTAAAGAATGGCCCATCTTTCTGTCAGATAGAGCTACCCAGGCCATCTTCTTAATGAGTTACTACCTAATTCACCTTCTCACCAAAACAAAACCACTAGAACACAATGGGCTTAAAACAAACTGGTAAATGGAAATTTAATAAAAATATGAAAGTGTCATTGGGTTGCTGTCTTCAAGTCAGAGCAGCAAGCCAGCAGCACCTGGAGGTTGGAATGAGAAAGCTCCTAGGAGGCTCATCTGAACAGTGTTGAGCTGCTATGAAATTGTCAAGGGTAAAAAATCTCCTTGTATCCCTCCAATTCCATGGGGTTAACTCTCACTTTAAAAAGATGCATTATGCAAGCAGCCATTAGGTTGTCAAAGCTTTCAAAGCCCAGGCCCAGCTGGCAGCTACTTGCCTTCATCTCAGAGAGGCTCTCTGAGAACAGGTCAGCACTGGCAGAACTCTCCTGGTAGGAATCTTAGTTATGCAATTACAGTGATGGAAATGATCCTCAAAACCTTTGAAGGCAACCTACAGAAGCAAAAGACCTCTACTATCTTTAAAATTCTATCAAAGGTTCTTTTTTAATGTTCAGGACTTTGGTACAGGATGTATTTTAGACGTGGAAGCCTCATCCCCGTGTCCCGCTGGGCTGTGCCGGTGTCACACGCTGGCCGGTGTGGAAAGCCGCACCGAGAGCCAAGTTTCGCGTACCTTTTCCTCATAATTTGGAAGCTTGTCTTTGTGTATTGTCACTATATCCATCCAAGAATAATTTTCTGCTCTCCGAATCTCTTTCAAGCATGGATCAGTCTCATAGTTATCAGCATCCAACTAAAAAATAGGCAGAGGGAAAAAAAAAAAAAACACCAACAAATCATTCGGACGCCATTGCTAAAGGCGGAACTCGGGGTACTCGCGGGAATCCCGGTGCCCGCAGCGCCGGGGCAGCTCGGGCGCTGCACGGAGCTGCCACAAGAACGCGGCGTTCCTGCACCGGCCCCGCCTGGCCCGGGGCTCCCCGCCGCACCCCGCGGTACCACCCCGCCGCACCCTGCGGTACCAACACCAACACCCCGCCGCACCCCGCGGTACCACCGACACCCCGCGGTACCAACACCAACACCCCGCCGTACCCTGCGGTACCACCGACACCCCGCCGTACCAACACCCCGCCGTACCCCGCGGTACCACCGACACCCCGCCGCACCCCGCGGTACCACCGACACCCCGCGGTACCAACACCCCGCCGTACCCTGCGGTACCACCCCGCCGTACCAACACCCCGCCGTACCCTGCGGTACACCACGCCGAGGCGGCGCAGCTGCTCCAGGCTGACGGCGCGGTTGGGCCGCTGCCGGTGCGGCGCCCGCTGGTCCTCCTGGGACTCGTCCATGTACCAGGCCTGCACCATCCCGCCGGCGCAGGGAACGCCGACCCGCCCCGGCGCGGCTGCCGGGCCCGGGAGCGAGCGGACGGGCCCGCCCCGCGGCCGGGCAGAGCGCCTCGGGGCCGCACGGGCCGCTCCGAACGCGCTCAGCAGGGAGCGGTGCGCGGCTTTCCTTTGGGGGAGCAGCGCCAGGCTGAGCCCAAAGGCCCCGAGAGACAGCCCGGGATTCGGAGCCCAAAGGCCCCGAGAGACAGCCCGGGGTTCGGGGCTTCCCAGTCGCAGCAGCGCCCCAGGGTAACCCGAGTGAACGGCCACGCTGTTTGCATCGTGTCGGCCCTCGCTGTAAGGCTCTGCGGAACTCACCCGTACGTCTCGGGCTTAAAGGCCGGCATTGCAAACCCACAATATAGGAAAAAAAGAAATTAGGTAAAAAAAAAAGGCAAGAACTTGCACAGATAACTTGTGTTGCCTCCATCCATGAAGATACAGCCTCAGCGTTCTCCCCGAGCTGGAGCAAACAAGACACCACAGTTCTGCTGTCTACCTGATCCTATATGGCAAATAAATAAACCCACGGCCAGCTAAGCACAATGTAACAATGATCAGACAACTGAAACAATCCCTCCTTAGAATTTTTCTTCATAAAAAGAGTTTCTTACTTACCAAGGTGTCTCAACCACTACTTATTTCAATTCTCATAAAAAGGTACCTGATCCATTTAATGTATAGTATTTATATTTAAGCACTCCTGGTTATCAAACAGATACTCTACAAGCTGTGCTTAGGCACATGGAGGACAAGTAGGTATTTTGGGACAGCCAGCACTGAATATCGTGGCTGCTAAATGCCAGTATTCTCCTAAAGCTGCAGTTCTCTGAAAAAGATTACTTCAACATCCACCATCCTCTGCAGGCCCTTCAGCCCCTTTTAAGTCCTTTTGAGAAGTACTATTTATTTTCCATCCTTTAATCAGCCTTAATCTTGTAACCTTCCTCTTGGCTTTCTTCTGTCCTGAATTTCCAGAATAAGAATAAACATTCATATGAAATTGATATGTCCTATTAGATTTTCTATTATAATCTACCTGTTGCATTCAGGTAATAAATGGCCTAAATTCAGTATTACACCGTTATGATTTACCCACCACAATCTAAAAAGTTTTCCAAAGTTCCTGCTTAAATAAATAAAAAAAATTGTACTGGTTTCCATACAGTAAATAGGACTTACTTGTTTAACATAATATGTAAGATAGGCGAGTTACTAGAAATCTGATCAGGGCAATGGGTCTTCTCTTTGCAGCCAAACTTCTAAAGTAAATATAGTTGTGTGCATATATACAAAAAACAAAGGGGGCCCAGTGCCCTCTTTCACCCCTAGATGAGCTTCAATGTGCAGTTCTGGATGAGAGAAAAAAAAAAATCTTCACTGACCTATTAACTACTGGATAGCCAGTTTCCTCATTTAGCCATGTGACTAAATATGTAAAACCTCACACTTTGCCTTGGGAAAGATATTATAATGCATGAGAGCTATTAAGTAACAAACTAACCATCTGTATAGAAATTAACAAATGCAAAAACATTTCAGTGACTCCTAGCTTAAACTCTACTGTTCAGTGGTACAGAGATACCATATAGAGAAGTTGACACAGATAACACAACAAACCTGTTTGCTTTTCCTGCACACTTACATAGAAAATAAACCCAAATTGATTACTTGTAATTACTCTCCAATTAGCCATTCCATTAATCACAGAATTGACTGGAAAAAATGAAGTCAAATACTTGAGATCTGGAAGGTATGGAGAAGTTTATCTTCTAGTCCCATTTCAGATTAAATGTCAATTACTACCTTTGAGACAACACTGAAGAGGAACTAACAATGCTAACAAGAACTGGTATACATTAAAAAAACTACTTAATGGAAACAGGAAGACAGAGATTAAGAGCTTGGACATTAATCAGGTAGAGAGAAGAGTGAAAATTCATTGTTTTCTTGTGACCTGGCCTTTTCTTTGCTCATGAAAAATAACATGATAAAAGAAAGCTACTGGTGCTGCAGCCGGCACTGTAGGTCAGTGTTACAAGCCCATCTGTGGGGCAGTTACTGCCAGTACCAGAATGCCAGAGCAAAACAAAGAAATCTGTGTTAGGTGACCTCCTACCAAATCAATCAACCCCAAAGTCTACCCCAGCTATTTTGGGCTGCAATAAATACCTCTGCACAAAAAAAAAAAAAAAATTTATTTCACTAAGAGGAAAATACAGAACACTTTGATTTAAAATTACTTCTTCAGAAGCCTGTCATTAAGGTGAGCTCGTAAGTACACAAGACAGCTAAGAACACTGACCACAGCCCTTCCAACAGATGGAGAAAAAACAAATACTCAGTATCATCAACTAAATATTCTCAATTGTAAAACAAATACAATAGAAGAAAATGTGGGGTTTTCCCAGAAGTTGGTTTATATTTAGTGCTTCAGGCCAGAATGAAGTACAGCTCAAAGTTCAACTCCAAAACAATTACAGCAGTTCAAGTTGTTGCTGTCATATTAGGTCCTTTACTCTCAGTGCAACAGTCTTTAGTCCTAGGCCATCAGCACTTTTGTTTACAGGCTCCTTCTCTTGCTAGTCTATCAGCTTCTTCATTTCCTTGGAAGCCAGCATGACCAGGAATATGCATCTGTCAGGACAAAATACAGGAGTGTTAGATATGGAAGAAACCAGGAAGAAAGTAGATACATGAAATTTGATAAAGCAATGCTCTGTCATTGAGAGTACAGGAGCACCTCCTCAGAGGTCCTCACCTAATATTTAGCTCTTAGGACTTCTTCCCAGAGATTTTCATTGTGTCTCTTCTTTTAGGGACACTCTTGCCAAACTATGAGTATAGTCTTTATGGGAAATAGTGAAAAGCATAAGGACCAGCTAATCTATCCTTTAAGAAATGCAGACAAAAGCTCCAATTCAAAATTCCCACCTTCCAGCATTCAGCGGTTAAACTGAGTTGATCTTTCCCTAAAAGCCAAAGTCCTCTATCCCACTAAAAGCCTTGGTAGTTACAGGACTCACTTAGGATACATACATAGGATATTAAAAGATCCTCTCAATTTTCATATGTCTTAATTGTCCAAACATCAATCAGTAACTGAAAAAAACTTTATACCCTAAGCCCATCCTTGTCAGAACTAAGGGTGGAGTAGGAAAGTGAGGAAGAAAATCAAGCTTGCTATTTGACAAGATCTGAGAGGGGATAAGCATGAAGTAGGTGTGAAGTGACATTAGATTTACATGGCAAGATTTTGGAACCATGTGGGGAGCTGTAGGTGTGGATTCTGTGAAAAGACATGAGCAGTGCCCCTACATGAGAGAGAGCCAGATCCAGACAGCTCTGGTTCTAATAACCTAGGTTATGTTGCTAATTTGCTTCAAATACAACAGCTTCTCTGTATTTGCAATTTTACTTAAGGATGTACAATACAGTGTTCTACAAAAGTCTTAGTTATGATCACACTTTTAAGATGCTACCAGAAACATGTTTAAAATGTCATTAAGAGTAAGAAACAAGGAACTTACCCACTGAATTTCTATGTCTTTTGCGAGATTATCAAGTCTTTCAAAATCTTCTTTATTTATTACACTTCCTCCTGAACTTGTTCTCCAGCCATTTGTTTTCCAGTTGTCAACCCAGCTCGTAATACCTGTGCAAAGGGAGTATCACCATAAGAGTGCTATTAAAGAAGCCAGCAAGGATCAACATGGAGCCAACAGCCTTTTAACAAGACATTACCTCTGTACAGCCTCAGGCTGGAGACAAAAGATAACTCTTCTTTGGTTCTCTGATGCTGTCTTTCAGGATTGTATTTTTTTGCATTATTAGCTGAATTATCCCATCATTAAATTAAGTATCTGTTTTTCCAAACAGATATTTAATTTAAAGACTATAATCTTACATATGCATTGTACACAAAGTATCTCATAAATGTCAATAAAATTAAACTAAGGATTTGCTTGATGACAAAGCAAAGCTCACCAGGGAGTTTTCTATATTACTCCTTAAGTAAGGATTTTTTTTTAATATCTTTGCTGGTATGGACAATGTAAAACATCCTTACTGCTTTCATGACCTGAACCAAATAGGAAATCTCCAATCTTGCATGCAAAACCTCATAAAAACCAAATTACATCCATTTGAACTTAACTACAAGCCTCCTTCTTTGGCCTTTTTAAATAATAACCCCTAGACACATCTACAAAATTCCTTCGGTTAAACAAGAATGGCACTTGCACCTCAGGGACCCAAAATGCAAAATGAAACTGCAAGCAAAAGCACAGAGACCAAGACAGAAAGAGAAACATTTGTTTTTCAACCATAAGCTGGTTTTGTTTATGTTAAGTTTTTGTTTAATGTTATTTCAAAAAAACCCACAAAATCAAATCTCCAAAGTGATCTGGAAACAAACATGTACTGCCTTTGTAAAATTGAGAAAAAAAACCAAAAAATAACTAACCAAACAAACAAAAACTTATGCGGTTCCAGATTAACACCAGAACAAAATCTGAAGATCCTGAGGAAATGGGAAGGTTTTTTTTCCGAAATTAAGTCTTATTGGCTACTTCATATGGTATTTATGGAGAATAAAATTAGGTTTTCCAGGTCTTTTAATGCATACTCTGAGCACATATCTCTGGCTAGTCTTCCAGTGTAAGCCTAAAAGTTTGGAAGCAAGAGAACTTTAATGTGCTTCACAGGTGTGTGTGTGTTAAAGACAGCCTCTCCAATACATGCAAAACAATAAAATCCCTACAGGTTACCCCATCAACTCCTGCAGAGCCGGGGGGAAGGGCTGACCCTCTCCCTCCTCTCCTGCTGCCAAAGCACGCCGCGCTCGCGGCTAAAGGCGTGGCCGGGAGGACCCCGCGCCACAACTTCCAAGTGATTTCCTGAGTACAGCCTTAACAACCTACACAGGACCACCATTTTTTCTAGATTTCGTGTCACACTGAACACCTCAAGACACAAATTCTGGTGTTACTTCTGTTAGCATTTACTATAACAGACACTTTGACTTTACTTCTGTTTCATGCACTTAGCAGGCAATGTCTGATACGCTGAAGTTTTCCCCCAGGCAGTCATACATGTTAAGTTATACATTGTCTTCCTTACGTTCCTCTCTCCAGGACTCAGAATGTTCTGTGAGTCTTATGTAATGAAAAAGCATGCAGTGTCTTTAAGGATCAGGAAAACTGAAATCATTAACTTACCATTAATAGTAAACTTGCTATCAGTGTAGATTATTAACTTCTTGATGTTTTGACTCTTGGCTTGCTCTATTGCTCTGCAGGCTGCCTAAAGAACATTTCAAAACAACCACAGTTCAGAAAGGATTTTGACCACATGGAATTCAAATACTAACAAAATACGTGATGCTAACACAGAACTACATGTATTACTGTAAACTCTCCACCAATGGTTATCAACATGTTTTAGTGTAGAGGATCCCAAAATTGTATATTGCAGATGGCACCTTTATGATTCAGGCAAAGAGGCAGGCACTTAAGTTTCAATAGCAAACAAAACCTTGTAACATTCTGAGGTTCAACTCTGTGCTGAAGGAGTAGCTCTCTGACATATTTTCTAATTATCAAAACCTCTATCAACACCAAGCAAGGCATTTTCTCCAAAACCTTGAGGAAGAAGAATTCATATCAGTTCCAACAGTCTGGATGCCTTAACAGGTTAGGGGGGGTGTTTTTGGTGCTGAAATAATACAAGGAGAAGGGGCTGGGTGTGGATGTAGAACTGAAAAGCTCCTCTGACAAATCTTATCACTGGCACACCAACACCACCTCTAAAATGAACTTTGTAGTTTTTAGCAGACAAATTGCCCATTTCAGTTCATCTCAAAATGTGGAGTGTGGGATAGCAGCAATACCATAATGAAGAGAGATGAAAAAAGAAGACTAAATCTTCTGTTCTCAACAGAAGTTAGTCTAGACCTGTTTTTTTATAGTCAGCTGAGAAGTTGATTCTCAACCGATACTCAGCAGTCCTCACTGTAAGGTCTGAAGCACACACATTAAAAACACAAGAGAATCTATGCAGAGTTGAGAGCAAGACTATTCTAATGTAAGGCTGTTTAAATAGATGTGCTTGGTGACATTTGGAAATGCTCAAGGTGAATTACCTAATTCAAAGCCAACAAAAAAACCAATAAAACTTGAAGATAACTATTTGTTTGAAGTCATAACTCTGAATATTTTGCATACTTCTCTTAGAGCTCCATACTGGTTTCTCGAAAACAGAGTTGAAAAAGGCATGAAAGTGCAGCTGCAGTCTAATACAGAGAAGCATTTCAGAACATTTGCTGCTTACATGGATTTCTGCTCTTTGATTAGTCTGCCGTCCAGGAAGTCTTTCACTAGTATTTCTGTTTTCAAAGAACAAACAGTAGATTAGTTATCCCAAGTATTCAGAATGATGTATAGTGGCTATACATTAAAAAAAAAAAAACAAACAAAAAAACCCAAAACAAAACAAAAAAAAAATCCAAGAATATTATTTCTAGTTGATTTTCCCAGACAGGCCACTTTCTCTGTTCCCATCAGTATCTCCTGACTTAGTCTCATAACACTGTCATTATAAGTCTCAACAACAGAGTTTCATATTTAAAAGGAGGCTAGTATTGTAAATCACATAAAACCAAACAGAATATATTAATTAATTAAAAAAAAATCCAGTGAGCTACTTACAAAGGATGGCCTGGTCCCCAGTAGACACCTATTCCAGCACATGCCCTGCTACGTCCATTACCAGTGCAACAACCATCTGTATAAACAACTGCAAAATCACCTACAAAAAAAAAAGATCAAAATCAGCACTTCTTCAAAAACACTACTTAAGACAGAAGGAATGTTTGCCAGTATATTTATCCCCAAAACTTCCCTCCTCAGAGAACCCTTCCAAAAGGTAACTACAGAAGCCATGTGAATCAGCAGAGCAGAACACCACAAGTCCCACTACAGCTTGACACCTTCACTGCTGTCAAACCAGTCAGCCTCAAGAACTTCTGCTCCCACTCCCACACTTTTTTCTATAGTTCATGTCTTCTTCAAAACCTCAAAGCTACATCCTAGCTGTAGCTCAGACACACATAAAATCACATCTATAACAATATGATTAAGCTATGTATTCATACCAGTTAAAACCAAAGTACACTGAAAAACAATGTGAACAAATAAATCATAGTTCATGTTTTCATTTCAAAAGGAAATAATGGGCCTAATGCTGCCATATACAAAGCTCCCTAAAAGTTTTGTTGCTCGTCACAAAGAATAAAAAAATGAAAATAATTCAAGGAATAATCAAAGACCTCACCCATATATGAAAACTTATCTTCACTGACTGTTGGTATTGAGCACACTGACTGTACTTCATCATGTTTTACACGCTTTGCAATCTGCTCTTCATTGGTAGACTGTTCATATGGCCTTTTACATGTACTGCAACACACGGTATTTAATTCTGGTTCCTCTCTCTGGCTACCATTTTCTTGTGTTACAGCTGCAGGACCAAATGCCTCTTAAAGAAAAAAAAAAGGAAGTTAGGAAGTTGAGCAAAATCAAATTTTATTTGAAACGACTGCTTCTAACGATTCTAAAGACACCAGTTGATAGCAACTATTATCAACGTTAGTCCGTTATCTGACAACCCCCCCGCCCCCACCCAGAAGCGCCTTCACTGCACTGGCACATCCATCGCCGTGCCCGAGGCCATGGCCACGGCGCAGAGCCAGTGGCGAGGAAGGAACAGGGGCTGGTGCCCGTTTCGGTGGCAGCCGCAGCGCTGCCGGAGCCGCCCGCCCTGCTCCCCCGCTACCTGCCGGCCCGGGCTGCTGCCGCTGCTGCGGCCCCGGGAGCCCGCCGCGCACGAAGCTCCAGGCGTCCTTCTCGGTGGCGAACTTCTTGAAGCTGGCGGAGGGGAACTTGTTCACCTGCTCCTGGCACTCCGCCCTGCAACAGAGCGCGCAGCGGTGAGGCCGGGCCGGGCGGGCTCCCCGCTCCCCCGCGATCCCCGCTCACCAGGTGCGGTAGACGCCGGCCCGGCGGCCCTTGCGCACGGCGTAGAACATGGAGCCGGCGCTGGGGCCGAGGCAGGAGTGGCTGAGCACGGCCACCAGCCAGCGCAGCATCCCGCGGCCGCGCCGCCATGCGCCCCGCTGCGCCTGCGCGGCCGCCGCCCTCAGGCAGCGCCGGGCCTCCTACGGGCCGCTAGAGAGGCCAAACTACCAGAACATGCCACAGCGCGGGGTTTTGTGGTTGTTTTGTTTGGTTGGTTTTGTTTGGTTGGTTTTGTTCCCTCCCCCCGCCAATAATGGTATTTTTACAACCTAAATCAGCTGTTGTTTTGGCGGTGGAGTATGAGGTGTATGGGTCACAGCGGCTTTGCGCAAGCCACCTCGCTCTGGAAGCCCCATTTGCTAAAAGGCAAAGGAGCCCTCTCAGGTGCGCTGAGATGTTGAGCGCGTCCGAAGGGCTGGAGCTGAACGAGGGCGTTTGGCTGGTTCGCACCCGGCTGTCCGGGCTCGGGTCCGTGTGCTCCGGCTGAGGAGCCGAGGGGGCCTCTGCGGTGAGGAGAAACCTCCGCGGAACCGCAGGGTCGTTAGGGCTGGGAGGGAGCCCCGGACATCGTCTGCCATGGCAGGGCCAGCTGGTGCAGGTGACACGGGAGCACGTCCTGGTGATCCATCCACACATCCACACATCACGTGGTTTTTTTTCCCTCTCATGAGTAGCTTCTCAGTATAAACTGAGTGCATGCTACTGGACTCATGAGACGATTCCTTGTTTTCTTTCTTTATGGTACTCAGGTCCTGATCACTGTTGTTCAGCCAAACCAAATATCTAAATACTAATCCTGGTCATTGGTATGAGCTGAGCAGTTTTCCCATTCATTGAATTAATGCTAGGAAAGAAGAGTGACTTGGGAAAAAAATGGGCACTGAGAAATCTGTTTTTCTGGCTATCATAAATTTAGTGAAAATTATCATAAATTTAGTAAAATGTTAGAAACATGATGAGCTGCATTTTAGAGGTACTAAGGTTGTTTAATCTGGGTTGTTGGTGTCTTTGTCAGTTTTTTGTTTACAAGAGTTTATTACTCCACTATTGCATTTTGTAAAGTAACAAACAACACACAGCTTTACATGGTAATAGCAAATTGTTTGTACAAACTTAAGCTGGCTTCTCTTGGGGTAATCCAGGGAATCTAAGGACAGAATCAATGCTCTGAACCCCAGTCCTGGGTCTAACATCCCTGGACAGTATGTGCAAAGAGTTGCACACCTGCCTTCAAGTGGGATCTACCCTTGAGCAAGAAACCTAAATCAGCCAACAGGGAAGTGTTAAGATGGGGATTTTTTTGTCAAGGCAAGGTTTTAGCTCTACTTCAGATAGCTATACTGCCAGGCACTTCTTTTAAAATTAAAAAGTACAGCTTGTTCTATTTATCAGTGTGCAAGTGTTATTTGTTAGATAATAATACAGTATATAATAAAGAGTGCTTCCACTTGTGAAAAATGCCAATCACTTGTTTTAATTTTTTTAAAAGTTCAATAGTATAAAAATAGTAATAAAAATCAGAGCAATAAGAATTTAGACAATCAGAGTTTGGGCCATAAAGGACAATAAAACAAAGAATTACAGATGTCAGGATGATCTTGGGCACTAAGCCATGAAAAGCATGCCTTGTGAACAAAAAATTAACCCTTAAAAGCAATAGTCTGTTGCATATATATATATATATCTCATATATGATCCCTAAATTTTGTCAAAACAAAGAATTCTGTCTGATCAGTGTCAACATCTTCTTCTTAATCCTGTGGTGTCTTCAGGGCTGAGCGAGGCAGGAAGAAGTCAGTTTCTTCTGATAAGGGAGCCATAAATTCTTTTTTTCTGGAAGATTTAAATGTCCTGTGGCTGTTATCTTGATGCAAGCGCTTCATTCCTTTCTTCCCATGTACATAGTTTCTATTTTAACTACAAAAGTTTCTTTGTAACTAGAAAACTACATTTACCACACTATTAAAATGTTAATACAGCACTTCTAATCAATAGAACATAATACATACAGTAAATATCTGCGTAGAGCCATATAATAAGCACTTTTCACACACTGATGAGAGTATGTTGAGCCCAGAACGCTCATCTTGAGTTAGTAGTACCTGAACGCACCTGAAGACTGATGCATTATTTCTAGTCTAGTGACAGTCTGGTAACTGTGATCACTGTGAGACCGTCTTAGCGGAAGCAGCTGAGAGGTCACGAGAGGCAAACAAAACCAAAGCCAGGCTGCCCTGTGCTGGCAGGCGATTGCCCAACTCCCGGGCTGCCAGCACGCTCCTGGCACGGCTTTGGCCATGGCTCTCAACACAACGCCCCGCGGCAGGCCGGGGGTGACTGTGCCAGCACTGCTCATCTCGTCTCTTCGCCTTGAAAGGGCTCAACATCAGCGTGAACGCCCACACCTCTGAATTACCGTGGAATGCTGCAACGGAGAGGACGGGGAAACACACCATCCACTCTCCCACGGCTGTTGGAGCGGCGGCTGCTGCCGTCCTGACAGCCCTGGCGGGAGAGGGAGAGAGGCAGGCGGAGCCGCGCCTCCTCCGCGGGCTGCGCAAACCGAGCGCGCCGCGGTGCCACGGACGGCATTCCAGCGGCTCTTCACAGCTGCGGCATTTCGACACCACAGGCCGAGAGTTCCGCCTGGGAGGTGCGTTGGGGGCGGCCCACGCTTAGGCTCGGCGTGAGAGCGGGCGGCAGAGCCGAGCAGGGGAGGCTTTCCCTGGCCCTCCGTCGCTCCCCGCCGCACGAAGCGCAAGAGCCTGAGGCGGGACGGGACAGCAGCTCCCACTGCCGGCCCGCGGCACTGCGCATGTGCCAGCTCGCGCCCCCCGCGCCAGGACCCTAAATGTCCGCTCGGGCTTCGCTGCCACGAACTGGCGGTGTGTTCGCAGCGCCCTCGCAGCGCCCGCCTGCCCTTCTTCCGGCTCTGGCTTCACCGGGGTGGGCGGGGCCAGCGCCTTCCCGGGCCGCGATCTGTGGTGCTCTCGCGAGAGCTCCCCCTTTTCCCGGCCGGCGCGGAGCGAGGTGGGTGCCCGGGCCGGGGCCGCCGTTCCCCCGCCGCGGCCGCCGCGATACGGGCCCGGCCGGGGAGCGGGGCCCCCCGCGGCACCGCGGCGTGGGGATGCGCCCGATTACCGCCCGCCCGGGGCCCGATGGCCGCCGGGGCGCCCGGGGCCGGGGGTAGCCTGTCGGCGGGGTTTCCCTCCTCCCTCGGCCGGCGGCGCCCCGCGGGAGGAGGGGCCGGGGCGGCAGCCGGGCCCGGGAGCGCCGCTCGCCCCTCGGGCGGCTCCCGGGGCTCTGCGTGCTGGTGCCGCTTCCCTGGGCTCCCGGCGCTTGCAGCGGGCCCGAGGCGGGCAGGCCCCGCGCTCCCTGGGACGCTTTTCCCGTGGCCGGGTCGTCACCCCTGGTGCGACGTGCTGGAGCTGGCCCGGCCCCAGGGGCGTTCTCCGGCTTAGTTTTGGAGCGTGTGGCTGCGCAGCCGGATTGCAGAGTCCTGGTTGTGTTTGGAACAGGTGACACGTGCATGGTGATAGCCGAAGTGTTCTTTTGCGTTGCAGAAAGGCCATGTTCAGCTCTAGCGCCAAGATAGTGAAGCCTAATGGCGAGAAGCCAGATGAGTTCGAGTCTGGTATATCCCAGGTACGTGCCTTTTCCTTGTTCTTTTCCGTAACTCACTTCAAGTTACAGACATAGTTGTCCAGACCCTAAGCCATGAGATTGATCTTGTCAACGTGTTTTTTTTCCTAGTTTTACTTGGGAACTGAGTCAGCCTCTGTTTCCATCAGTTAAACTTGTTGGATGTTGGTGTGTCTTACCGGAAGTTAAGTCTTCGATATTGACTGTGGTTAAAAGTCTATACTTGCTCTTTGGCACTGTAAATGTGGTCTCAGGTGGTCTCATGAACTAAAGTGTATGTAATTATTCCACAACTTCACTTTTGTAGGCTCTGCTGGAGTTGGAAATGAACTCCGACTTAAAGGCTCAGCTGCGGGAGTTGAACATCACAGCAGCTAAGGTAGGCTGGACCTTTTCCACTAAGAGCTGGGTGGTGACTTGTTCTGTGTATGTTTAATTTTTGTGGATGTTAATGTACTAGGTGAATTGTGTCTTCAGCCCTTATGGCCTGTGATAGTTTTGTTAGGTGCTGTTGTAGCTTATCTTCTGGTATTTGCTGCTAGCACATAGGATTCTGTAATAGTGGTTTTTTTAGGAACTAGTGTGAAAAGTCACTGTAAAAGCTCAAATAGCAATTTAGTATATTAAATAAAAGTGTTTAAAAGCGATGATTCTACTTTATGTTTCTGCAGACTGGGTTTGGATTGTGAAACTGTCTTTTTGTGTGTAGATACTGGCTGAAAATGTAGGTGTTACAGAAACTTAGAAACATAAACTGCAATACTGTTTGCAAAAACCAAACTTTTTGTGAATCTCTTATGTAGGTGGTATGTGGATTGAGGCAATAGACTGACTTGATCTGTAGCTTAGCCTGCTTGTACATTTTAGATCATGCAGGCAGCTGAAACATCAAGAAGGAAAAAGAAGAAGGCAATTAGTGGAACAGAAGAAAGTTAGTGTTAGAATTTGTCAGCCTGGGAGGCTGGATGGCAGCAATGAAGCAGGTCACTGCAGTCAGATACTTTATTGGACTGCCTTTGGTTTTTGCCCAGCCTTACCAGTACAGATGCAGAGGCCTGACTGCTTAGAGTTGACTTAAAGAATCTCACTCAGAATGCAGAAAGCAGCTTGGTGTATGAGCTGAAAGGCCTTCAGAAGAAACCACATCTCTCTAGTGAAGTACTTTTAGAAAAGTCTTTATTGTTTACTTAGCTGCTTGATTTTATTTGTCAGAAATCTCCCATGGGCATCTGAGTTGGCTCATGAGAAGGTAGCTGGTGAAGAGCAATCCATCCTTCCATTCTGTTGGAGAATGAGGCTGTCTCTGCAGCCAGTTTCATGGGAGACGTGCCTTGTAAGCCTATGCGAACTTTGGGTTTGGTCAGCTACTGGAGAGACAAACCAGGGGAGAAGTAACCTGTCCTAGTGTATTGTAGTCCTGTTGGTATTTGGAGGAGGGGGCAGATGTTTTGACTGAGTAGTGATGCAGGCTTAGGCAAGGGGTTGACAGAAGGGGATATCCATGAAGCAGTAGATTAAAAGTAAGAGATTTGTTCGTCTAAACTTTGTCTGGAGTCTGTATTAGAGGCAAGTAATTTTTGAAACTTTGTACCAGCATACTGCAGATATGATGGTAAACATTCAGTGTAGTTACAGTTCTAGCACCTGGGTCTCATTTTGCAGAAGGAATGGGCTTTGCTGTTCAGAGGATGTGGTTCTGAAAGGAGTGGTGGGATTTATTGCCCAATCACTCCTCCACAGCAAAACAAGTACTCTGATAAAAGTTTTTCTTTGTGGAGCGTTAAGGCAGGTACTGCTCTCTGATGCACTCCCTGCCCCACAGAGTCAGAAGCAAGGCTATCAATACCTGTGCTCAGGATCCATGGTCAAACCAAATATTACTTCTCAACCCCCAGCTAATGCTTACTTTGTACTTCTGTTCCAGGAAATTGAGGTAGGTGGTGGCAGAAAAGCCATCATTATCTTTGTACCAGTTCCTCAGCTGAAGTCCTTCCAGAAGATTCAGGTGCGGCTAGTTCGGGAGCTTGAGAAGAAATTTAGTGGAAAACATGTGGTGTTCATTGCTCAGGTAAAAAACCCCTTAGAATTACAAAAATGTTGATTTGAAGGGGTATCTGGAGGTGATCTGGTCCAGGTTCACTGATGTTCCAGTGTTGCATTACCCATTCAGGGTAGCTGTGATAGTAATTCATTGTACCAGCAGGAAATGTAATGAGTGTCTGGTGGATATTAGGTAAAATCTTTTCAGCTAGCAGCAGTGGAAACTTAGTGATATGTAAAGTTGTTTCATGGAGGATAGAACTTTCTTGTTCTGGCCACTCTCATTCCTTCAGAAGTTTGACACACAAAGCTTAAAACAAAAGGGAGCAAATATTAATAGGAACTTTGCTATACTTAGACAATGTAGGCATTTAAAATTTAAGTTACTAGGAAAGGAGGAAAAAAACCCATGCAAGTTCTAAATATATGGCAGGAGCTAAGGTGAAAAGGTGTTGGAGGGATCTCTGGGCAGTACTTAAGGGTTGGACAAACTAGGAATCTATCTGCAGAGTGGACAGTTTCTTAAACTGAAGCTAGCTGAAAATTTTTAATGCATTTTTTAAAGCCACAGCCAATTCTTGCCTTGAATCTTTATATGGCCAAGAACATTTATTTCAATGAAGTGCCTCTGGCTCACTTCACCTAAAGGTTCTTGACCCAGAGGGTGGTTGGGCACTGGAACAGGTGCCCTTGGGAAATGGTCACAGCACCAGCCTGACAGAGTGCTGTGAGGTGTTTCTGCAATATTTTCTGCTATATGATGTGTCTTGTGGGGATGTTCTGTGCAGGGCTGGGAGCTGGACTCTGGTCTTTGTCAGTCTCTCCCAATTCAGCATATTCAGTGATTTTTTTTAAGATTTTGTGATTCTGCAGTCCCTTGAGACTTCCTTATCAATTAAATAATATGTATTTTAGAAGGGAACATGTGATTTTGAGTATGACATGATCCAGTGTGGATAATGGTAACCCCATCCTGAATACAATCATGGAGAAGCTGTGATGTGGTGGTAGAAAATACTGCAGGTGGCTAAAACTGCATCTAGAATGTTTTAAAACGTCTCCACTTGCAGTAGGAAAGTAGAAAATAAGTTTTACTGACCTAACATTAAGATCCTAATTTTGGAACAGGTTATATGTAAGCCAGGGTTTGATCTGGATTGTGCACTAGGTCTTGCTATTAAAACTAGCATTTCAATCTCAGATGTCACCTAGCTGTCTGTGGAACTGAGCTCACTATTCTGGTTTGCACCAGAGGCTCAGTCTAACAGAAGTCTGAAATTGCCTGGAATTTCTGTTCCCAAAGAAGTGTGTTCACGGTGCTGATGAGACACAGTAAATTACTGTGGTTGTATTCCTGGAGAGAGGGGATGAAGTACAAATCTTCTATTTCAGTGCTCTGAATACAGGAGTAGTAATTGAGAAATATAGTAGTACAGCACTTCACCTTCTGGAGGCAACTCTAGTTCTCTAGTTTCTAATGCAGATGTAACTTTAGGCGTACTTAAGTCTACCTTTTTGGCTTTTCATGCATTGGTTTCTCTGTGGGGGGAAAAGGTGCATGTTTCTGAGTTCATTGTAACCACCAGATACTGAGAAATACCTTTTTGTTCTTCTCCTGACTTAACAGAGAAGGATTCTGCCCAAGCCAACAAGAAAAAGCCGCACAAAAAACAAGCAAAAGCGTCCGAGGAGGTTAGTAAATGATACTGATTCAGTATGACAACCTTCTTTTGTACCTGGTAGTTTAGTCAAGTAATGGTTAGTTGAGTTTTTGAAAAGTCATTCAAGTGATATGGTGGTCTTGTCCTTTCTTCTACTGCTTGAAATACTGCTTTGTATGTGTCATTTGACTGCTGAAGTGTTCATTAGAAAGGTCACCTTTGGGCACTGTGTTGCATTTCTTAGCACTCGACTTGTATTTCCTGCTACAGCTATAGCAAATTTTTAGCTAGCAGTGCTGGCATAAGGAGCCCCAACCTGCTGTCTCTGTTACCACAGTGTGCTGACGAGAACTATTTTTTGTTTTAGTTGTAGGAAGAGCCTCTTCCACATCACATGTTAGACTATGTGCAGAAGTCAAGGCTGGCACACTGAAGGGGATGCAATGAGGGACAGAGTGGCTGAGGAGGGGTGTAGGTACGAGTACTAGACCCTCTGGATACGAATTTGATAGCAATAGTATAGTAATGTGTGTTAAATGACCTCCCTGCTCTCATCTAGTCACTGGATTGCTAGACATGCAACACTACATGCTACATCTCTGTGGATGTCAGTGCCTCATCTGTATGTTGCTATATTATTGTGTAAGTCTGTGTCTTTAAGGTTTGTCCTGTTTATAACTTGTGGCATGTCTTGTAGCGTCTCCCTGCCTCACCAGTATTGTACCTGTGTCATGTGTTACTGTATCTTGCAGTCTTCAGGCATGGATTTTAAAAGTACTCATCTAGCTGCAGTCCTGCCTTTGGAAGACTCTGCCTGTGTTCTTTCAAAACTAGCACTGCATAGTGGTTAGAGAAGTTGGCATTTTTGTCTGAGTATCACACTGCCACTTTCTGCTTGAGGAAAGGTAGGTGTGCAGGACTGCTCCTGTCTCAGCCTGAGATGAGGTCAGGCTACTGTGTTGTAGATGTCAGTCTCCCTTAGCTGTGCCAGTCTGGGCAGGTGTGAAGTGCTGCTGTAGACATGGGTGTTAGTTACAGTGATACTGCCCTGAAACTGTGGGTCAGGAATCTGCAGATCAGAAGACTTGCTAATCCTCTAGACACATGTAAAATAACCTGGGCTGCCTTTTGTCATGTTGGCTCACTTCTGGACAGTTCAGGAACACACACATGCAGATTTCAAGCAGTCTTCTAAGCATGGACTCAATTGGCCAGCTAGTCTTTTTCTGTATTACATTGATCTTCTAAGCTGCTTGGGTTTAGGCAGATGAAGAAACCAGTTTTTCCAAAACTGGGTCTCCCATGAAAGTATTCCGTGCAGCTGAGGATATTTATACACTTAAACTTTTCCAGTCAGTGTCTCTGGCAGAGTTGCAGATAGAGCAGTTTGGTTTTAATTTAAATATTTATTAGATGTGTAGAAATAGAAGAATGTTTCAAGGCTCTTGCCACAAATTAATTAACATGTGCTCTAAAAGATCAGAAACTTGGCTACTTCTTCTTGTGCAGTCATTAAATTTCTGCACTCTGTAGAATTTAGCTTTTCTTTTTGCATGCCCTGTGATAGCGCTGTATTGTCACACTGTGGCATAAAAGAGAAGAAATGCCACCAAAATTTCAGCCAAAGCATGCTATGGAAGATTTAAACCTTGTCAAACTGGAAAATTTCCAAGAGGCTGTGTTTTAACTATATAAATGTGGCATTTCAGCCGTACGCTTACTGCAGTGCACGATGCTATTCTTGAGGACCTGGTCTTCCCAAGTGAAATCGTGGGCAAGAGAATCCGTGTAAAACTGGACGGCAGCAGGCTTATAAAAGTCCATCTGGATAAAGCACAACAGAACAATGTTGAACACAAGGTAAATAAAAAAACTTTACTTTCTCATACAGGTGGGGGTGACAGTCTGACATCCCTAAGAGACTGCTTAGGGATACAGCAAAAGATTTACCTTTTGGCAATGCTTTGGTTTGTATTTGGAGTAGGGTGCTGAAATAGAGGCAAGATAGTTTTGAACTAAAGCTCTAGTTCAACTTGCCAAAGCCCCTGCATTATAAAGTAGCTATACTGGTTCCTTCATGGGACCAGACCTACTAATTTTCTATGAATAGGGGTTGGTTGGGTTGGTTTGTTTGTGTTTTTGTTGTTTCTCAAGTGATGCATTTAGTTTTGACCTTAAACAGATGTGCTCAGTAAAGCCTGCACTTTTGTCGGGGTTAAATGGGAGTCTTGTGTTTGGGCCTGCTTAGCTCTCAGGGTCTCACACTGTTCAAAATCAGAGAGAGCCCGAATACTCTAGAAGAAATGTATCTTTTGTGTAAATCCTCAATGACCTTAATCTAGAAGAAAGTTATTGGCCTCAGGGTGAAGATACACAGGCAGATAGTATAGTACCTTTAGTATGTTAACTTAGAGTTACTTGTTTACACAGCATGTATAAGCAAGGTTTATTTGTCTTCACAGGTGGAAACATTTTCTGGTGTGTACAAGAAGCTCACAGGCAAAGATGTGGTGTTTGAATTTCCAGAATTCCAGCTGTAAAATGCAAAAAATGGCTGAATAAACAACTATTCATATAACAGAGTAATTTCATTTAAATTTTGAATTTCACAAACACAAATGGGGATTGACTGGTTCATGGGACTTCTCTGCTGTCTGGAGAGATTCACACCTGTGAATCAAAGTATTAACTCACCAACATTTTAATGGTAGCCTTCTTAGGTTTTTCTTGGCACAGTTGCAACAAAACTGGACAAGAGTCCAGAGTCTGCAAAAACAAATTTATACTGAAGAACCTAAGTATTCCAAATCTCAAATGGGGAAAATACGGAGAATTACTGTAGAGCAGTGGAACTCCACTGAGGTTTGCACACAAGATACCAGTTGGAGACTTATATACTTCTTGACACTGGAAGAAGTCAACTAGCAGGTGGTGTGTGACTTATGAAATGTGTAGAAATGACATCTGGATTGAATTCTTAGGAAGTAGGTTGGGGGAGGTATAGGTTGATTTTTGAGGTAATTTAACTTGTTCTATATGGCAGCATTCCTTACCAGTTCTTACTAAAAGAGGGCTCTGTAGCTTCTCACCTTTCAGACTGAAATGGGAAGGAATTTTTACTTCTAAGTGCTTGACTGTATCACTGGACAAAAACTGTTTTTTTTATGTAGTGATCTTGCTTTCAGAAATAATTTTTTTATACTATGTTTTACCTTGGTTCTGTACATGCACAGTGATCTAGGGAGAGGTGGGAAAGAGCTGGATGCATCAGCATCCAAAGGCTGAGTGTCTCAAACGCTACAGTTTTGACTTCAGTATCTGTGTTAAAGAGCCCCTTACATGAGCTCAGGGTGGTGTTGGTCATGTAAATTTTTGAGCTAATCGTATGAATTTAGTATTTGATTGTACTAAAGATAGTATTAGGAGTAAGTGTTTAACATAGTAGAAGACTATGTTAATTTTTGAAGTCAGTCTGATAAGTGTAGAGCTAAGTTGGGAACAAGTTGTGTGACAGGAGCACACTTAATAACTTGCATTTTCCTACCTGAGAGTAGGTGGAGAACAAGTACCACTCACTGAGGGTCTTTTTACCTTTACTTCCCTTTTTCTATTTACAGTAGTTTTGGTTACTCCCCATTTGACACCTCTTCTTTAGCTATGGAGAGCTAAAAGGTTAAAACAAGTTCTGCATTGCTTTTGCATTGAAAAAATGAAGACTTTAAAATTTATGGCATGACTTAGTAGGGCAGGATGGTTAGCCCTGTGCTGTATCTGTTGGTGCTGAGAATGTGAAGAGAAGGAAAATGTGCCCTGTTGCAATTAGTAGTTAATTTCCTTTTACTTGCTGACAAGGCATGACTATTAACACAAAAAGCAGGCTGTATCTTTGAAGAAGTTTGGTTACCTTAAGGGCTTTTCCTATCTCTTTTTCAAGCTTCTGTCTGGAGTATAACTTAATTCCTTATTTATTTCTGGACTACTTACTGTTCATATTGAATGATTCAGCAGAATGAATGCATCAGCTTCCCTTAGAATTAGATGAGAGGAATTGGCAGGTTTATAAGAACTCCAAATCCTGTCTGCTTGTGGAGAATAATTGTAAAAGATGTTACAGTAGCAGAACCATAACTTTTGAATTCAAGTTTTCAATGCAAAAATGGACATTGTTCAGATTGGAAATGTCACCTTGTCTAGTCCCCCAAAAATATAGTCTTGAGTCAGACACATTACTAAGCTTTCCTCTAAAACAGTCACATATGGCAGCCTGTGCAAGTAGGCCTTGGCTGGTGTGGGCTGAAGAAGTAGCTTGGGGAGTATTTGGAGATTTACCAGATGTTAACTACCTTTAGTTAGAGGTGGGTAAGTCTGCTGGGGCTGTGTAACCTCTGCAAGGAGAGGTGATCCTCGGGAGGCTTTGTTAGACAGCATTTCCTGCTTTATAGGGAAATGTAACTCAGGTTTCATCTCTTCGTAGTAATAAAAATGTCAGTTGAGTTTCTTTTGAAGCACTGGGAGGGGGTGAATGGGGGAGGAGAAATCCAGTAAACTGAACAGAAAGATTGCAAATGTTCCCAGGCATTGCCAGCTGGCTATAGATTTTTCTTGGCTCTTGTTGCAGGCCCTCTTGAACTATACGATATGTAAAGACTCACAATGGCCCCATAAGCAAATTCTTTGAGGGAAAGGATAATGCAGTCGAAGCTCTATGGCTTTTACATCAATTAAGCTACGAGGAGAGGTGAATTTTTGTAGCATAAATTACAAGGCTGTGTGTTTGCAGAAGACTTTAGTCTTAGTTTACCTTTATTTACAGACTCCCTCGTGTGTTTGTGTCAGTGATACAGTCAGACAACTCCCTCTGTCCCTTGACAAGCATACTAAGTGCATGCCTGCAATCTGGAAAGTCAGTTTGATGCCATCTGGTCAAGTGCTAATGAGGCTGCTGGAATGCTGGTGTCAAATGTTACCTTAACCTAAGCAAACTCCATGTGAGATGATGCTAGACTTTTCCTATACCTTTCATATGCTGGCACAGTTGAACTCTAAACATGTGAGTGATCACGAGTTTTATCAGCTGCTCTGGGTGAAAATGTGGTGGGGCATTCTGTCACAAGGGACTGCAGCAGTAATTTGTGGGTAGTACCAATGTGCAAAGACAGCCATATACTGAAGTTCTTTTCTGTAGTAGCTCCAAATGACAAGTAAGGGCTTTACATCTGTTAAGTGCTCATGAGACTTTCACTTGATCTTAAAGCTTCAATTATTTCATATGAATCCTTTCACAATGTCTTCAAATACTTTGGCCTATGAGGAGGACTGATCCCTGGTGATTTTTCTTTGAAAAGGTGTATAGATGTGTCACAATTGTAGCAGTGTAACAGAACTTGCTTGAAGTTTTGGGTGGTAAGTGCTTGTATTAATAGGGCAACTTGATGTATGATAACATCATGTCTGAGTAGCCTCTCTTGAGTATAAGTGGGAGCAACTGGTGAGTTTCAATGTATGATCTCATGCCAAGCAGCGTTCAAAGGAAATCCTATCACTCCTGCATTGCAGACTGAAATAATCAATTTCCTATTCCTTTGTTTTTCCTGAATTTTCAAATGGTAGGCCTGAGCTTGAGTCTCAATTACATTTGAAGGTCAGAGCAATGCTGAAAAGCTACACCTTTTCCAGTGGGATGTGCTATCTAGACCACTGGGCATTTATCAGAATGACAAGGAAAAAGATGACTATTACAGAAAGTTATGAAGCCTCATAAAATCAAGGCTGGTGAGGCTGAGGGAATGTGAGTTTCTCTGTCTCCAGTAGGGGCTGACTGCAACACTGATGGTGTGAATAATTCACTGTTGTTTAACAAAGTGCCTTTGCCCTGCCCCTTACTGCCTGCCTTCAGGGTGCTAGTGTGAAAACCCTGCTGATACGAATATCTATGCACTAGTGCTCTGTTCCCTACAGAGGTGCAGGTAAAGGACCTTACTTATGTATTGCCATCAAGTGGAGAAAGTTTGTTGGATTTGTTAGGTCTGTGAGTTCATGTATCCCCTCTTCCTTCTAGTTACTCTGTCTTGTTTTCAGGAAAATCATTCTTAAGCTTAGTGTCATACAGTTGCTACTTGGTGTTGCTAAATGATTAATAGCTAACATTTCTAATTTTTGTGTATTGAGTTAACATATGTGGCTCAGTTGTGATCTGCCTCTGGAGCAGCAAAAGTAGAATTAAATCCAAGCTCTGAGAAGATTATTCCAGTTTCAGAGATGACTAACAGAAAAAGCACAATTGCTGCAGTAAATGCTGCTTATCAATTTTTATACAAAAAAAAAAATTAGTTCAGCATCACTAATGAAGGCCAGGTTATACACAGTTGCAAATAAAGTTAATACTGTATTGGTGTGGCCATACTGATCTTTCCCACTGTACATCTCATGTACTGCACAGAAGAGGTGGAAAGGAGAGCTTCTGCTCTCTGTGCCCACAGAGGGCAGAGGTGCTGGGGCAATGCTAAGATGTTCACATGACAGATGGATATCTTCACAGAGACAAATCTACAGGCTGTGTTTCACCAGGACTGTCTTAAGGTTTAATAAGTTGTTTCCTATTTTCTTGGGTAAACAGATGCTGTTACGTGAAGCAAAGGGAATCGGACGCATCATTGTGCTGCCCTGGGAGAGGGAAGGGGTTGCATTTGGCATGCTTGTGTGCATGTCTGTACCATGGACACATGGAGGAGTCCTGATCTGCTGCATCTCCTTGTCACTTTTAAGAGTTTCTTGGGGGTGCCCTGGGAGGCCTAATAAGGGCTGGTTAGTGAGGCAGCTCTTACTTTCATTAGCTAGAACAGCATTTGTGATGGCCTGCAATAAACTAAGCTCCTGCAATTGAGCTCAAATGCTTATTTTTTAAAGAGTCTGGGATTTTAAAATAGTCATCCTGCAGAAAAATCTAATTGGAAAGTGCTGATACCATTGGATGCTTTGCTAAACCAAAGGGAAAAATCGAACCTTGTCATCTCTTAAGATTTTTTTTAATAATCATTGTGTTTTTAAATAGGTATTGTGTTTAATCCTCTTATAGATACAAAGATAATGCCAACTGACTATGCAAAGTGTAGGAACATTTTCCTGGATGCTCTTAAAATGCATTAGCATACTTTTCCCGTTTTCTAAAATCTTCTTATTGTCCTTTTACAACCAGTTGGATTTTATCTGCATGGTTTTGGTTTGGTTTGATTTCAAGAATTCTACTTGTAGTTGTGTCAGTGTGGTATTTAACCTGAATTTAAAGGGTGAAGAAAAGTTGTATAGTTGCTCAAGCTGAAGTAGCTGGCCTAACTGGTGTCTTGCTGTATAGAAATGTGGAATGGTTTGGGTTTAAAGGGACCTTAAGGATAATCTATTCTAGCCCTCCTTGCCTGTGGGCAGGGATACCTTTCTCTAGATAAGGTTGTTTAAAGCCCCATCCAACCTGGCCTTGAGCATCTCCAGAGATGGGCATCCCAACTTCTCTGGGAAACCTGTTCCAGTGTCTCACTAGTCACAGTAAAGAATTCACAGTATCTAATATAAACCTGCCCTCTTTGAGTTTGAAGCCTTTCTGCCTGGCCCTATCACTACATGTCCTTGTAAAAAGTCCCTCTCCAGCTTTCTTTGAGCCCTACACCCTTTAGGTAATGGAAGGTGCTCTAAGGTCTCCTCAGGAGCCTTCTACAGGCTGAAGAAGCCTGACCCTTTCAGCCTATGTTCATTAGAAAGGTTCTCCAGCCCAGCTCTGATCATGTTCATTAGCACTCCTCTGGACTCATTCCAACAGGTCCATATTTTTATGTTGGGGGTCTCAGCTGGATGCAGCACAGCAGGTAGGATCTCATCAGAGAGGAGTAGGGAGACAGAATCAACCTGCTGTCAGTGTTTCTTTTGATGCAGGCCAGGATGTGGTTGGATTTCTGGGCTGCAAGGGCACGTGGCTGGCTCATGGTGAGCCTCTCATCAGCCCACAGGTTCTTCTCAGGGCTGTTCTTGATACATTCTCTGCCCAGTCTGTGTTTATTCTTGGGATTGCCTGCGCCAACCCAGGTGCACTTGGTGTTGTTGAACTTCATGAGGTTTGCACAGGCCCATCTCTTGAGCCTGTCAAAAGAGTCTCCTGTTTCCTTGCAGAGAGGACTCACATTTTCCTTAGTCTTCATTTTATCACCAATGTACCTAAAGAAACTTTTCTTGTTGCCTTTGATATCCCTGGCTAGATTTAATTCTCTCATGTTAGCTTTCCTAACAGGATCCCGTGTTGCTCAGACAATCTCTATCCCTCCCAGCCTACCCATTCTTGCTTCCACCCTCTTCAGGTTTCCTTTCTGTGGTTCAGTTTGTCCAGGAGCATCTTGTTCCTCTGTACTGGTACACTGTGATACACTACTACAGTGCTACAGTGTCCCAGACAGGCATGTTAACATAATAAAGAAGTTAATAACCAGAGTCTGTTGTGACTTGGTGATGACCTAAGCTGCTCCCACATGGTCCATGCATCAGTACCCCAGTTTGCACGTAGTAGTAGCCTGATTTAGATGATGCATCAATATGGCTACACTGTTTGCAGTTGGTTTTTGGGGTGGGAAAAGGTTACTTATGCCCTTCTGTGTGGGGACTATGCCTTTCTCTCTCATGTGAAAGAAAACCATGTGCTTGTTTATTCTCCCTTTTCTAGAGAAAGCACTTTCACTACATTTATAGTGTTTGCCCTTTCCTTTTGAACTCTGGTCATTTATGTTTGTTTTCTTTTCTGCTTCCCCAGTGTTGAGTCCTACCTTTTCTACCAACTTTCCCTGAATGGGTCTATTTCCCTACTGAATTCTGTTTCTGGCCTCAAAGTTATTTTCCTGTGTTTACAGGGAGAATAGATATGTATGTAAATGGAGTTGTCTTAGCCATGGTAATATGATCTTCAAAGGCTTGGACTACAGTCACTTTGCTGCATTCTTTACATAAAATGTTTGTCTTGGCAAGTTTCTGCCAACAAAGTGCTGTGAGGGCCCAGTCCTACTAATTGCCTTCTGCTCCCATTGAACTGATGGGGCCTGTATGCATTAAAAATAGACTTCACAATTAAAGTTGCATGGTCCTTAGACAGTTATGTTAATGTTCTACCATTTTGTTCATTTTCTACCTTTCTTTACTGAGGTAATCTACTGAGGAAGAGATCATTAGCTCTTTTCATGACCATTTGGTGTGTGTTAAATACAGGAGTCCATAGCAGCTGAGGAGGATAACCTGGTTCCAGTCCAACATGGAAACCTGTATTTAGGTAGTCCACAGGGAGTCCTGAGTTTGAGGCATCACTGCCTCTTTTTGTACCTTTTGCCATTAAAGCTGATCAGTGCGTGCTGTGGACTAACAGAATGGGCTGTCATGGGCAGGAAGGCTGCACAGGCTTAGGGAGAGGTTTGCTGGGAGAGAGGATATGTAATGTCAAGAGCAAAGCAGGAAGAGAGTACATCAGTACTGTGCCATCAGCTTGTACTGCAAGCCCCACCACAACACAGAATTCTCAATGGAGTGGACCTACACCTCAAAAGAGATTGGAAGAGTGATAAAGAAGTGAGCACACAGATGGTTCTATTGCTGCTTTCTCTAGCCCCTCAGTCTAAAACCTTTTCTGTGTTCTGATACTTTCCCGATCTTGGGACTGGAAAATGGAAAGGAACCTCCTGCTACTGCCATTAGCTCCTGTCCTGGTTTTCAAATAAGAGGTCACATATTGGGGGTTACCCAGGCTCCCAGCCCACTGGGTGCTTGCTTAGAGCATGGCCCCTCAAACATTACCTGGAAGAAAGGGGAGGAGGGAACAGTGGCACGAGATGGATGGAGACAGATGATTCACACGATTTTTTTTGGTAGCTATCAGAGCTACAGTCTTACAAATGCAGCAGTTTTCATCAGAGGATATTAATTTATATAGTCACAAGTGGTACTCTCTATTTGCCCTGGAAATTGAGAGTGAAGCCATTTATATCTGTTGAAGTATAAACTTCTGTAACTGAGGGGGGTGTTCTCAAAATCCCATTTCCCAGAATCAGGTGGCCCCACTTTTTTGCTGCTTGAATGTATATGGCGTCCTGTGGTTTATCCAGGCCTTAAACTAGTCTAGCTGTTTAAGGTAAAAACCAGAGCTGTACAACTACCTAGAAGCTATAGTGAAATAGTCCTAAATTTTTATCAAAAGATGTTTTAAAAAACCCAAAAAAATATCATGAAGATGCCTGCCATGTGGATAATTTAGCAATTATATTGTTGTGGGGTGCTCTGACATGGCTCTGAAACAGTTGTCTGTTTTACTCAAGTCAAGAATGCTGCAGCCAATTGCAAGAATAGAGAGAATTTCAGCAAGGGGAGTGTGTTAATTATCCACACAAGATGGTCACATTCAGTGCTGTGTTTCATGTGTTTTCATATCTGCTGAAGCAAAGCAAGAGAAGTGCTGTGCTGGGGCAATGTGCATGCATGGCTTAGAGCTGAATAGATGTAAATGGTTAAAAAGGGGTTCTCTGCTAGAGAGGAGGAGGGGAAAGTAAGTGTGCATTCCCAAAAAAGTACATTCCCAAAATAAAAAGCTTACATCATGGACCTCTTCAGTTTTCCCACACTTCTTCCCTAATTATTGTCCTGCAGGACAGCTGATCTATTTCAAACAGGAAGCTGTTTACAGATAACACTTGCAACTGTTTTGTCTGATTTGTTGAACTGTCAAAAAGAAAAAGACAACCTCTTTTCAAATTAAAAACTGTCAGACTTCTGTAAACAGCAGCAATGAGGTTCATCTGTGCAGTGTCCCTGCAGGCACAAAGCATTGTGCAGTTCCCATTCTCTCAGCAGCCATAAGGTAAGAGACTTCTATGCTTTCACTCTGTAAAAATATGTAGAAGAAAAAGTCTGGATATTTGTTAGGGAGCTGCTTTGTATGTGACAAAATATGATTGACAGTCTCCCAAATAGAAGGGGAAGGTAAAAGAAAAAAGAGTTTGCTTGAGTCTATTTGATATCGTTGGACCTTTCTATTGAGAAGCACCCATGTGGGTTAGATCACTGAATGCCAGTTTATCTTAGGAGGATTGTATTTAAAATGTACAAATGCCATTGGAAGACCTTTCTTTCCTTTTAGCAGGAAAGGACAAAACAGTACATGAATTTTAAATTTTCCTATAGTTGAAACTTATTTTACTTCATTCTTGGGTTGTAATTCCTAGTAACAGACACAGGCAGTTGTCTGTTTTCCACTTTGAAAAGTGATCTTTTAATACACTGCAAAGCAAAGAATGAAGACTGGCATTGCAGAAGTGAAGGTCCAGTAAGGGCTGGAATTACATCACTGTGTAATTAAGAGCAATCTTGGTGAAAAACAAATAGTGTAAGGAGTAGTACCACGCAGAAATCCTTAGTGAGATATAAGGGTGTATAATGATACAAAATCTTGGTCCAAGTGAGCAGGAATGAGTGAGAGGAAGTCATACTTTAGTGAGCAGCAGGGCACATGCCTGCTTTTTAGTCATGAGCTATGATGGACATGCAAGTTTCCATTCTGACCTCTGTGCATACATATGTGTAAATTTTGGAGGGGGATTGTTTTCTAGCAAAATCAAATCACTGTGGAGAATACCTAACTTTACTTGTCATACAGTGAAATGGAGCAGCTGGATTGGAAATACTCTGACTTTCTGTATTGGTGTAAAACCAATACACTTTGATTCTTGGGTATTGAAATATTTTTTAAATGTTGCATATATAAAAACTGCTGCCTGATGTTTTCCTCTCTGTAGCTGAGATCTTTGTATTTAATATCTGTGTGATTGTTTACCTGGTAATGAACATTTAAGGTATTATAGTAATCAGAAAATATAAAACAAACACTGATTTAAAGGTGACACAATGATACTATCTCCCTAAAATTTTAGTATGTTACTGATGCAGCATAAATAAGGTGTGCCAGTGTTGTAGACAAGAAGTAAGACTTCCAAGTTAAGTATTTCTTTTAAAAATGTTTAGACTCTCTTTCATAAAATTCTTAGATGTATCTGTTAAAATTAAATTTTTGTTTTAGTTAATACATGAAAGATAATGTGCAAGTTAAATTCATAGTCAAAATAGCATTTAAAACATGGCATAGTCCTACAGTCAACAGAGAATTGATCTGTGGAAGCAGCAGAAATCTGTGCATTTTCTAATTGTATGCTATATTCGAGGCTATTTTTTTCTGATTATTTTGAATGATTTTACACTGTTTCTAAAGCTCTTTTTAGTCATCTCTTGGGCAGTCCAAAAATTCTTGAACCAGAATCCTTTTGAAGTAGGAAGACTTTTGGCAGAGTAGCTTTTTAAAGAAAATTGTCAGTTTTCTGGGATAGTTCAGTTCTTTTGTCAAATTATTTTGGCTGAAAACCAGGAGAGTTTAGCCAAAAATATTCTCATGGCGTCTCTTGGGAAGTGTAGTTTGTGCTTTGCACTGCATTTCACTACTGGCTGAACTTCGCAGCTGAACCACACTTCCCGTAAGGCTGTGTGGTCAGGGTCTTGCTATTTTAATTTCTCTTGATGAAAGGAGTGTTAGGATGCATTTTGGAAAAGTTAGTCTTGTGAAAGAGGCACAGACTGGGCTCATAAGGCATCAGCTGGTTGATAACTAGTTGGCAGCTTCTTAGAATTTGAGTGTTTCCTTCTGGTTTGCATGAGCCACAGGCCATCCTGGTTTTCAGCCATGAGAGTAGGACCCTTCAAGAGAGTGTCAGCAGGAGGTTTAAAGCCTCTTGTTGGTTTTGGCCATGCAAACACCTGTACAAGGGCAAGAATATTTAATAACATTTCTAAGGCTTTGTTAATACTTCTGCCAACTTTTGTACTGAAAGTGTTCCATTTTATATATTTGGAACTGAAAATGCAAAGGAGTATGACTGGATGGATGTTAAGATTTTTTAAGAACACTTAAGTCAAGAGGAAAACAACCTACTAGAAACCTGATGCTTTAGAAAGAGGTGGTTTTTAAAATCCAGCAAGGTGTCATCTCATCTATCTAAGTGGCTCATCATAAAAATGTAGTCCTGGGTCATTTGCCTATGGTTGTATAAGATACTTGTAGTCAAGAAAAGAACAGAAGTTGGTCTGCTTGAGCACTTCATTAGTGCACCAGTCTCTTATTTTTTCTATAGTATCCAAGGATCCTTAGCCTCTGGGACTATTTGGATGCTGTCCCCTCAAAACTTTATCAGAAGATTGGTTAGGAGGTTCATAGTGTGTTCTGGAGACCAGGACAGAGCAGTATGACAAATGGTGGGGATTTGTAGGGTTTATGTTAGTTTTCTTCTGCACTGAATCATAGTGCATTGCAAGTTTGGCTTGGAAGGGACTTTTGAAGATCTAGTCCAACAGCATGTGAGTGAAACATAGACATGAATAAATAGTTTCACAGTGCTGCAAGCTGGATACCAGACTGCAAACCAAGAACTGGCTATGCTTATGTGCAGTATGGAGTGAGTGGAGGAGAGCTAAGGGCTGAAGAAAGTGACTTACCACAGTCAGACAAGTGTGTGATGGCCACAGCAGGCATCCAAAAATTGCTTCTGAGAGGTGTTCCATAATTCTCTCTTCTGGATGTGGAAGAGGATCAATTCACCATCTTTAGTGCCAAATGCTGTAGGAACTAGAGTTCTGGAAGGTGGAAGCTTACCTTGAATTTGTGTGCTGAGTTGTTCTACAAGCATGGAGATTTTGAAAAATGGCTCTGAGAAAAGTGTTTTCTACAGTTCTCTTTGGGAACTAGACTGCTGCACAGTAATAATAGCCAATGAATTAAAAACACCAGACAAGAATCTAATTAAGTCCTAGCACAGGAAACAGAAAAAAAACCCCAAAACTTTATTAAAAAGAAAAATGTGTATCAATGGGCTTTGTCAGAATGGTGTTAATAAGAAAACAGGTCTCCGATGACTCACTGGAGTGAGTGGACTTATGTTCAAGAAATGTTAAGGAAACAGATAATGAGAACATGTGGAAGAGGAAGAGAAGGACTGATGGTGCATGCTGAGGAGATTCCAGAGTGCTGGATCTGCCAGCAGCACCTACAGATGCACTTGCAGTGTTTCTCTCTAGCTGTGCAATGACCTTGGACTTTAATGTAGAGATGAAGTGAGATGATGTAGTGATAGCCATGCTGTGAGCTGCAGCTGAAAAAAGCTCTTTATTGTAGGTTTTCTTCCTTTGCTGTTTAGCATCTTCATGAATTGGATTTGTGCAGCCAGAAGAAAATATTTTGGGGTGACCTAATTGCAGCCTTCTTGTACCTGAAGGGAACTTACAGGAAAGATGGAAAGGGACTTTTTACAAAGGCCTGTAGTGACAGGACAGGAGGAAAGGGCTTCAAACTTAAGTTAGATAGTAGAAAAATATTCTTTACTGTGAGGCAGTGGAACTGACTGCCCGGAGAAGTTGTGGATACCCCCTCTCTGGAAGTGTTCAAGGCCAGGTTGGAGCTCTGAGCAACCTGGTCTAGTGGAGGGTCCCTGCCCATGGCAAAGAGGTTGGAACCAGATGATCTTTAAGCTCCCTTCCAACCCAGGCATGATATGGTATATAATACATATGATATGTCAGAATTGCCTTTTATGTAATTGTGTAGTGTCAAAAACTCTCTATTGTCGTTCTCTACTTTTATAACTGTTGTACAAAACCTATAGGGGGCTTGGTGGGCAACTGGCCTCCAGCCATGGCCAACCCACCAGGTCTGACAGACTGTCCCTAAACAACTCCATATTTAAACATGCATTTGCCTAATTATCCTTAATGTCCAAGTGATTGCATTCACACTGTTCCTTGATTTTAGGGAAGATTACATTAAACATTGCAGCTACAGTGATGGAGTACATGGACTTTCTGTAATGTATAGAACTGATGCCTCTGTATCCTTTTGACAGCACTGAATAACTGGCAAGTCTTGTTTTTTTTTTTAATTGTTCCTTTTCTTAAGTCACCTGGTGGATGTTGGGATTTCAGGTCAGTGTACTCTTTAACACCTCTGAAGCCTTTTATTTTACTGGTAACTGCACAATCAGAACAGTAGCATTAGTTTTTGCTCCTATAAGAACCCTATAAATTCTGAGTAGACAAACATGGAGGTTCAAATGATCACTGCTTAGCTGTTCTGCAGCTGCTTAATTGGTGCACAGCTGCCCTCTGGTCATGTTCGAGCTGTGTGAAAGGTACATCTGCTGCTATTGTTAGAGAATTTGCTGAGTACCAAAGCAGTGGAAATGCTAGTAGTTATCACTTATTTAACATAGCTTGTTATATTATTCCCTAGAAATGTACATTATTAAAATACAGAAATCTCTCAGGGCAGTTGGTTAGATGGAAAGACTTCAATGAAAAAATTTCAAAGGGGATTGTCATCTTTTGGTAGCAGAAGGATCATGGTATACAGTTAAGGGAAGTAACACCTTCTTTATATGAATTCAGGTAAACACCCTTGCTTGCAAATTGTGTTCTTCACATTCTATTTACTTCTGAATTAATATTTCAGATTTACAAAATGAGATGAGATTGTCAGAAGCATCTCAAACTGCATGCAAACCCTTGTACTCCTTCTCAAATTTTAAAATATTTAATATATTTAAAAATATTTGTCAACCAGTGCATTGTACATGGTAAAGGATTTTGAGTGCCTGTGTTGTGGCATGTGTAAGAGCTGCTCTGGGAGATTTTGCCACTGAAAGGTATTTCTGCTGGGTTCCTTTAGGCAATGGCTTTTACATTGGATCATGACTATTGCAATGATATAGACTGATTAGTGAAAGTCTGCTGTAGCATACTAGTGTAAGAATACTTTGACTTCTGAGAAATTTGTTAATGTGTAGGATTGAGTGCATTTGTGTGTGCTTCAACTAAGTCACATCAGATGCATAGAAACTTGTTTATTTTCCCACAGCATTTTGCTTCTACAAAAATTTCTATGTACCAACCATATATCTTCTATTAATGTGGGCAGTTGTTTTGATAAGTTCCCCTTTCTTTTGCCTTCTTTCCCTTATCTGTGTTTGGAAAGGTGTGTCAGAGCTCTGAGAATAAAAGGACATTGGGTTACTATCAAGATCACCTGTCACTTGTCCAGTGAAAACATTATAGAATCATAGAATGGCCTGGATTGGAAGGGACCTTTACAATCACCTGGTTCCAACCCCCCTGCCACTGACAGGGACATCTTCCACTAGACCAGGTTGCTCAAAGCCTCATCCAGTCTGGCCTTGAACACTTCCAAGGATGGAGCATCCACAACTTCCCTGGGCGGCCTTGTTCCAGTGCCTCACCACTCTCACAGTAAAGAATATCTTTCCAGTATCTAATCTAAAGCTACTTTCAATTTGAACCCATTCACTGTAGTCCTGTCACTACATGCTCTTGTAAAAAGTCTTTCCACATCTTTCTTTTAGACTCCCTTTAGGTACTGGAAGGCTGCAATTAACAAATATCTCAGCCTTTCCATGTAGGAAAGGTGCTCCATCCCCCTGATCATCTTTGTGGCCTCCTCTGGCCTCGCTCCAACAGGTCCATGTCTTTCCTGTGCTGGGGACTCCAGGGCTGGATGCAGCACTGCAGGTGGGGTCTCAGTAGAGCAGAGGGGCAGAATCCCCTCCCCAGGCTGCCCCTGATGCAGCCCAGGGCACGTTTGGCTCTCCAGGCTGCGAGGGCACATGGCTGGGTCATGTCCAGCCTTCACCCAGCAGCACCCCCAAGTCCTTCTCAGCAGGGCTGCTCTGGATCTGCTCACCCCAGCCTGTGTCGATACTGGGGCTGCCCCAACCCAGGTGCAGCACCTTGCACTTGGTCTAGTTAAACCTCATGAGATTGCCATGGGCCACTTCTCCAGTTTGTCCAGGTCCCTCTGGATAGCATCCCATCCTTCAGGAGTGTCACTGCACCACAGCTTGGTGTCATCTGCAAATTTGCTGAGGGTGCACTCAATCTCTTCATCCATTATGTTACTAATTATGATATTAATTACATTGGTTCACATACAGACCCCTGAGGGACACAACATCACTGATGTCCATCAGGACACTGAGCTGTTGACTACCACCCTCAAGATGTGATTGTCCAACCACTTTCTTGGCCATCTAACACGTCACCCTTCAAATCCATATCTCTTCAACGTCGGGAGAAAGTGTTGTGGAGCACCATGTCAAAGACTTTACGGAAGACAAGATAAATGACATCTGTAGCCCTTCCCTTGTCCACTGATGTAGTCACGTGTAGAATCACATAGGATCACATGTAGAGTGTTAGTTGGTCTCTCAGCCTGAAATTAAAAGTAATCTTTTATTGAAATAGCATTGACACTGCCCCAGTTCAAATGCAAGATTTTGGTCATGAATGCTTATGTACCACAGAGATATTGAGGATATCACTGCAAGAAATATGTCCTTGTCATTTGAGGAGAACACTCTTGGATCCTTTCCATAACTCTTGGTGGCTTGCATGCTATTACAAAATGCCTGATGTTGTTGTGTTTCCTATGTTCTGTTTCTTTTGCTGGTTATTATTTTCCATTGTAACCTAGTATTTTTATTTTGCCATATCTTTTTCCTGCTTTTAAAATGTTCCCACTCTCATTATGTGCTGGGTTGTTTTTTGGGTTTTGGTGGGGTCTTTTTTTGTGGGTTTTCTTGTAGGTTCTTTGTTTTGTTGTTGTTTCTGCGTGCATGTGTATGTGTTTTTTTGTTTGTTTCTGTTGTTTTGGGTTGGTTTTGTGGTTTTGTTGTTTGTTTATTTGTTTGTTTTTCTGGTAATTTAGTCCCTTGAATTCTTTCACTTATGTATCTTCCTGTTTTCTGTATGCTGCTGGCATGCACTGGCACAGTTTTGTAACACACTGAAGGCCATCTCAGCTACTGCCAAGGGCATTCCTTTGTTTGGCTGGCATCATTTTTCACAGGAATTATGGCCATTTTATCATTGCCATGAACCAAGGAACTAAATCAACTGAAAAACAACATTACAAGCAGAGGAATATTCTACTGCTGGAATAGCAGCCTGTGCTAGCTGGGATCAGCTGACCATTGTTACAGTGCAGAGAAGGGGAGGCTAATGTGCAGCAGGAAGCCAGGCAGCTGTTATCCCTCCTGCAGACTGATTCAGCTAATTAGCAGTGATGGGTCACACCTCTCACCTAACTTTACATACCTGCAAGGCTGAACTAGTGATACTCAGCAATGATTAGGTACCTCCAGAACCAATTACCACTTCTGTTCTGTATTGGGATGAAATGAATCCTGCTGCCAAGGTGCTTTTTCTGACTTGGTTACACTGAGTGTTCAGGATGATTTTCTCAGACTGACCCCCTAAACCAGAACAGTTAAATCCCTCCTCAAGGGTCTGTTTAAAATTAACCTCTGCTAGCTTATGGTCTGGACCTAAGCAGAGCTGTCCCAATAAACAAGCATCTGCTAATGGCAGCTGTGCTCTCTTGTGGTTCGCTTTTTGAGGTGTCATACTTGAAGCACTGGGAAGAAATAGGCAGCAGTTCAAGTGGCTTCCCTTTATTCCTAGAACCTCCTTTTAATTATAGTTGTCACTTACTGAATGTGTCAGAAAAGAGTGTCAAAAGCTGTTTCAGGTCTTGTTTTTTCTCCTCAGTGAGGAGAAGGATATTGTGACAATCAAAAGCAAACCTTTTTCCTGTCCCGTTGCCCTCTAGGATGGTGCCATTACTCCTCTGTCCTTTCTCTGCTACTGTCCCCTGGTCAGACCTCTAATTTTTCCCTTTTGCTCTATATCTGCTAGTAGTCTATATCCTATGACTTGTTGCTTGTTTTTATTCTTCCTTTAATCTCATAAACTGCTTTTCTTAGATTTTGTCTTCTCTCTGGATATTCCTGACTCGTCCCTGTGTTTTTACATGATCAATTGTGGGATAAAAACAGAAGTCAGAAAACTCAAGTTTTAGTCTAGTGTCCTACCACTAGACTTGAGCACCATCATCAGGCTTCTTCTCTGTTTCCTTTCATCCTTTAATGTAGCATGCCTGAGTGTAGTCTAATTTCACCTGCTGTGTCCATCCAGTGTGAGCAATTACTCTCTTGGGGAGCTGGAGCTGTGTGTTTCAATCCCTTTAAGCTGAGGATCTTCCATAGTTGTTAGTTCACACCTTTTGGATCAATACTTGAATGGCATTTCTGTTGTGCAAAAGGCAGATGCCGCTGCTGGCATGGCTGGGATGATGGGATGGGGCCTTGATAGACTTTTCTGCCTCTTCTCTACACCTCCCAGAATGGAGCTGCAGGACTGGGACAACCCCCTCCCAGGGTGAGTTTGCCTTTTCAGCCTGTCCAGTCTCCTCAAGAAGGCAATGGTCAGGTCCACCTAGGAAAACTTCCAAACACCTCAAGAGTGAGAATGTGTTGCAAAATGTAAGTTGAGTGGGCATAATATTGCACAGATACCCCGACTTCTGCAGTTAGTCCTAAGCCTCTCTAGATGGGAAGGGCTGAAAAGCAATGCCTTAAAGACTCATAAGTAAAATTACAATTGTATACGTTCATATTATGTATTAATTCATGTACAGAAATGTTCCCTGCAGCATTCTCCAACTCATTCATGGATTCTTGGTGAATCCTTCGTTTTTTATTTCCTACAGATAGCTGTGTGGGGATAGTATGAAGTTCTCATGTAAATGCTTTATGGGAGTGGGAATGAACTGAGACATTTTAGGCCCCTGCTTTAGAAGAACTGATAGTTAAATTAGAATCGTGTACACTAATTTGTTTGTTTGTTTGTGCTTGAGAATACAAAAATTTTGATCTGACATATAATGATGGCACCCAAAATCACAAATTATTTTTGTAAAATATAGCTGAAGGCAGAAGAGATCTTGTAATCTAGTAGAGACTTTGATTGAGACATTGCATGAGAAATTCTGTTTAGTATTTCTAGTTGTCCCTGACCACCAATTTACATAAAAACCAAAATGTACTTGAGTGTTATTTTCGACAAAAAATCCATAGATTGTCTAAAAATCCATGGAGAACTATTGTGAAAGTTTTGGCACTCAGGTCCCATCTCCCTCTAGTTAAAAGTTTTGAAAACTTGCCCCTTTCTGGAACTACTTCATCTCACTCTTGTGGAAGCCTTGTTTTTACACTTCCAGTACAGATGACAGTAAGTTAATTCTAACATGAATTCATTGACTTCAGCAGAGCAACATCAGGACGAAACTTGTCCCAGTTTTTAAAAACATTCTTTTTGAAAAATGAGGCTACTATACCTACATCTGATTAGGGCATCTCTGTTGACAAACTAATCATACCTTGCACCTCACAAACATCGTCTGAGGAAATGGCTCTATTGTGCCAGTATTAAGTGTACTTTGGGGAGTAACCAAGGACTTACTATCAGTTTGCTTTTTAGGTAATGCTAGCTTCCCATCAGCTTAGACTCACTCTTTTGTCCTCTACAGCAGACCTCGCTGTTCTTCAGTGTTATCAGGAGTTGAAATGTGTTACATCTCTGCTTTATGCTACTCCATGCTCCATAGATTTCACAGAGACTTGGTAACCACAGCAGTTATGGTCCTCATTCTTGCAATTCTACACTATTAATATTTAGGGATTTTTTCAGTCTTTCAAGTCCATTGCTTTAACCTTTAAATCAACATGTAGGATTTTGCTTGAGAGCATTGCAATGTTATGATAATGATCACCCAACGTTTAAGCAGCTTTGTAATTGATTCTGATTTTTATAGTCTAGCTAAATGGCAAACATTTGATTACCCAAGGTAATGTGCAAGGGAACTGAGAGGACAAATGAGAAAATGCTTAGTAAAGTAAAAGCATAGCTGCACAAAACATCTGTAGGTTAGAAAGATTAATAAGGGTGTAACGGAGAAAGATGAGGTCAGTGACACAGGTTTCATCTCCAATGTGGAAGGTTTCTTCCACAGGGAATCATCCACATCCCTTGGGCCAAGGGGTGAAACGCAGCTTGTGTCAACAGTGCTGGAGGCTTGTCCCTTCTGCTTCTCCTCGCTTCCCCCAGAAACCTGTCCCTGGCTGGAGGTGGGTGCTGCTGGTAGCCCTGTGACTTAATTTTTTTTTTGTTGTTTTTATCTGTTCAAGATGTTTGAAATAGCATGGGAATGGTGTTACAGCCTGCTATTTTGTGGGCATGGTTTTATTTTGTTTGTTTGTTTGTTTGTTTTTCTGGGCATGTGTTGTATCTCCTAGAATTCAGCTTAGGGCCTGCAGTTGGCTTAAAGATACATGAGCTTCCAGAGAGTTCTACCAGGGAGGTGTTGAGATGTGTATGACAAGGACTTGAAAAGTCAGGGAGTGAAAACTGTTGAAAGCTATTGCTGTGTCTGTAGTGCTGACTCAAACTAGCTTGGGAAAGTCACTTACCAAATGTGGCTGACTCTGCAGATTTGTGTGTCTGTAGCAGAAGCATACTCAATTCAGAATATAGATAATTCAGCTCAGATACCTGAGAATTTAGTATAATTTTAAAAATAACAGCAAAAAGAAAAAAAACATAGCATGAAAACTACTGAATGAAATAAAACCAGCTCAAAGATGAGTCCTATAGGATTATACAGAGGATTGCAGTTACTCTGTAGCTATTGGCTGGCTGAGCATTAATGCCAACAGCATCACTTGTCTTCTGCATTTATCATCCATTTAGTTTCAGCTTGGCAGATCATCTGTGTTGTTTCTGCTAAGTCCAAAATAATGGCATAGAAGTAGCCACTGGCACTTTTGGAGCCACTGGTAGACACAGGGACTTCATGCATGAGGCATTAGCTGGCTCAAGTGATCTCCAAGCTTTCTATCCCCCCAGAGCTGGGGGGAAGTGTGAGAACTCAATGAGTGCCAGCTGGCCTGGCTGGTCCTGCAGCAGCTTTGAGAGAGCCTGTGGGGCCTTTGGGATTTTCCAATGACCTCTCAAGGACTTTGTCATTTGAAGCTTGGCTTGAGAAACCTCTTCTCTTTTGGTGACTGAGGCAGAATTCCTAAAGCTGAGAGGTCTCAAAAGTTGTTTTGAAATTATTATGCTTGTTGCATTGATATGTTTTCATTTCTGATGGAAATTGAGGCACTTTATTAAATTTTATTTTTTAAGTACTGCCTTTTTCTTCTCCTAATTTTTTGCAATATTTTCAGCTTTCACTAATTTAATGGCCACTGTTAATGGCCATAAATTTGACTTTTGATGTTTTGACCCCTGCAGAGGCAGTGATAAAATATTCATACTTTTACAGTGCTGAACATGTTTTTGTTTCTCTTAAGCATTGATTTTACCAATACTGAAGATACTCCAAATACCAGGGCCAAAACAGTGGTTTGAAAAAACAGCTTGGTCCTCCTTTGTCTGAGGACCAGTTTCAGTGTGATTTAGTTTCCTTAAAAGACTTTATGCGTCTAGGTCTGAATGGGCTTGAAAGCAGGTCAGAAAGGCAAGAAATTTTCTAGTATTTTAAAGTGAAAGTGTCTGCTGTAGCACTTACCTGGAGATCAAAATGTTATTTCAATCACAGAAAGAAATTTTAGCTGCAGAAGGTTTCTTTTGAAAGCAGGGAGAGATGAAGAAAGTGATATACAAAGTGCTTTTGGCTTGATTTCTACTATTAATCAAGGATTGCAGTCCCTTTACTGCAACCACAGATTTTAGAGAGTTTTTAATGTGCAGCCTCCTCAGAGATTCCTTTTGTTAGTGGCTCTTCTCAGACCAAGGTAATTTCCCCAAGTATTCTTACGGATCTGGGTGTTGTTACCTGAATGACATTAAAGAAGCTTCTTTCTCTAGAACAAGTCCATTTCCTCTGTGAGTTGAGTTAATATGTGGTAGGGTGGGGTTGTATCCCCTCTGTCTCTGAGACATGTAAGCACAGCAGCAGACAGCAGGGAATGTGCTTTGGAGATTTTATTTTCCCCAGAAAATCCTTCGTATGTGGCTGCTGAGGAGAGGCATGAAGCAGCCTTGACAGTTCTCTGCTGCTCGATGTCTGTCTCATCTCTAAGCTGTGTAGGAGTTTGCAAAGGCAGATTAATATTTAACATACCTGGAGCTTTCAGCTGGAGTCTGGATACATCTAAATCCTCATGAAATGCAGACAGAGGAGATGATGTTACCTTTTATTCACTAATGCAGAGACAGAAGAACCACTGTAATTTCAATTTCTTCTTCCACATCAGGCCATTTCATTCCACTCTCCAGTTTGTCAGTCAAGAATCCTTATCATCAGTCTGCCAGGTGCTCATACTGAAACTGCCTAATTTCCAGGCTTTCAGCTGGGTATCTGAACCACTCGGCTTGAAAGCCTCTTTGTCCAATCTTCTGAATCCTGAAGTGCACCCTCTACATAAAAAAAGGTGGGATATCCTGCCTAGGATGTCCTGCAAGCTGGTGATCAGGTGCTCTCCTGGGGTGCAGGTGGGTCCTGCAGGCTAAGGCAGGTAGGACCCACATCCTCTTGTTCAGCCTGCAAACCCTGTCTCAGGGGTGGCTGCTGCTGAGGGTGACTGAAAGAGACTTCCAGGCGCATCCTCCTGGCTGGCTGAGGCAACCACAGCCTTCCTCCGTAAGGGACTGCTGGTCCCTCATTTGGCATTGCAAATCATGTTCCTGCCAGGGACCCCTTCATTTTGAAGTCAACCAGCATTGACTATTTAAATGCCAAGACTGGCCTTAGAAACCTCTGAAGATCTGGAAAAGCACCCTTTCCCTCAACCTTTCTTATTGACTAGCTCTTTTTGCTCCCTCTTGTTTGATGACTGCTGTGAATCAGGGATAGAAAAAGAGGCAGGACTGTCCACTGTGGACAAATTCCTTGTACCCTGGGGTTAGGAATCTCCTTCTGGGGAGATGTAGCCAGATTCGAACTTAATGTTTCTGAAGTAATTTTAGTATGCACATGAGAATATTTTGGAGAAAAGTGTTCTCACAGAGATTGATACTTCAAAACTATCTCAAGACTGTGGTCAAATAGTTTGCATAAACTTAGAAAATAGCTGTAAAGTAGCTGGTGACTTGACCTGGTTTCTAGTATTTGTGGCTGGCCCTGTGCACATGCAAGGGAGGCTGTAGCCCAGAAAAGCAGAGTTCAGCAATACAGCAAATGTTTTCCTGCTGGTTTTGTCTGTCTTAGCACTGGGGATCTGGCCTGGTTGCTGCTTTTCCATGGCATCCAAATTTCCATTACTTTTCCTTTTCCTCTCTGATTATTGCAGTTCTTTATGTCCACCTTTATCACAGAATTGTAGAAAGGCTTCGGTTGGAAGGGACCTTAAAGATTTTCTAATTCCAACTCCATTGCCATGGGTAGGGCATCTTCTACTGGACCAGATTGTGCAGGGTCCTGTGCAATCTGGCCTTGAACACTTCCTGGGATGGGGCATTCTTAACTTTTCTGGGAAACCTGTCTACCTAATCTAAATATCTCCTCTTTCAGTTTAAAGCCATTCTTCCTTATCCTATCACTGTCTGTCTGTGTAAAAGGCCACTCTCTCTCTTTTTTATAATCCCGCTTTAAATTCCGGAAGGCCCCAATGATGTTTCCCCTGAGATTTCTTTTTTCCATGATGCCTAGAGAGGCTGAGTTAGAACAGAGACTAGACAGAGTTAAAGGAATAAACTTTGTAGGTAGGTGAAAGTAGGTATTTGAAAGTAGGTATTTATTAAAAGGCTTTAAAAGGATATACCTTGGGTAGTATAAGAGCCTGGCTGGGGTTCTGCTCAAGATGGAAAACTGGTTATGAATTTTTACACTTTTATAAGTTTTGGTTTATTCATATATTGGGGTTAATTGTCTAATTACAGTTTTTGGTTATGAAGTCCTACTCTCTTGGTTTACTGTCTTTATTTTGCTGTTGATTATGCCTTTTGGGTCTGAGGTTGCAACGGTTGTCTTTGGTCCTTAATCTGGAAAAGGATTATTTTGTCTAACTATCTTGTGAAGTGAATTTACTAGCCCTTAATATGAAGTTCAGAGTCACACAGTAAGGCAGTACAGAGTCTGAAACATATGAAAGCTAAAACTTAAGACATCATCCAGGCTGAACAGCCGCAACTCTCTCACCTGTTTTTGTAGGAGAGGTTGTCATCTTTGTGTCCTTCCTCTGGACACATTCTAACAGATCCATGCATAGCTTTATGATGTACCTTCTCCTCTAGATCCTGTTCCTCATCCTGGAGTGGCAAAAGTCAGTTTTGCCCTGTACTCTTGAGAAACCTCAAGTGATAATTGCTGTAATTGTGACAAAACTTATCATGGCCTAAATATTTCAGCAGCAGTCCCACCATCTCCTAGGTATTCTTTCTGGTTGGCAAAGCTTGTCTGAGAAGCAGCTTATCCCTGACCCATTATAGGACTGCATGGCAGGTTGTGGAAATCCTCAGACAGTCCCTATTCCTCCATTGCTCCATGGGAAAATTGCCCAGCATTACCTTTTCCCTAGGGTTTCCTGCCCTCCTGTAGCCCATTAGGCTATGACTGCATTGAGATCTCTTGACCCAAGAGCTCTTCCCAACTCAAAGCATAGATATCATCTTTTAAGGCGTGGTCCTCCAGCTGCAGGTCTCTCTCCTTTGGAAAGAAACCTGGGGAAAAGATTTGGGTCAAAAGGGACTCATATCGCATACAAGTCTTTGCACCAGAGCTGGGTGATCAGTAGAATTTAGGGGTGTATTGTGGCATCCCCCGTGCCTCAATGTGGATGTAGCAACAGATGGTGTAGCAAGGGGGTTGTGAGGCAGAGAAACCTGGCCTGTAACTCCTGCAATGCCCTCCACACATGAGGAAGGAGAAAGTCTGCTCCCATCAGATTCCCTTGCTATGGTCTCCTAGGGGATAATGGAAGCACAAACTGGACAGTAATTCAGAGGGACAATTTATTCCCCCAAATCTAAAATCATCTACTTGGCCTTACTGCTAAGACATCTGTTATGCCAGTTAATACCTTCAGGCCATCTCAAAAATAACAGTTCTGCTCTCCTAGATCCCCAATATGTTGAGGCATACAGACCCATATACTGGTCCCACACCCGTGCCTAATCCTACTTATTTTTGAAGGGATTCAGGGAGTGGAAATAAATATAGCCCAAACTTCTTGCTCTAGATGTAAAATTCATATGCCCTTATGGTGGCTATAAAAGATGATAAGAAACTGTTATGACTTTCAGCTTATTTGTGTACTACTGATTGCTGGTAAAGGACAGACTAGAAAAACATATCAGAAATACATAAATAACACTTTTGTCAAAGTATTTTTACAGGCCTCCTAAATACTGTTTTTTTTACAGTCCTTTCACACAAACTCCATTTCTGTTTGGTTGTTTTCTGGGACATCTCTTCACAGTGTAATTTCAGGCAAGCCATTTCACTTGTCAGCTCAGACTAGACTAAGTTTCAAAGGTGATTCTCTTCAGGAGTTATTGAAGGCTCTGATTCAGCTTTATTGAATGATACAGTGAAATATTACCTGCCTTCCACCCTCAATGACTTATATGAGGGCTGTTGTATCAGACAATTTGCCTGGGCAGAATTCCAGTGCTCAGGTAGATGGGAAGTGAATTTTCAGGCCTTTGAGTTGGTCTCATCTGTTACTGAATTGCCTTTTTAGAGCAGTATCCACTCTAAGTGAGAACTTAGTACTGATAACTTTCAGGGCAAGGCCAGGTGGTCAAGAAGGCCAATGATGTTCTGCCCTTTATCAGCAATGGTGTGGCCAGCAGGACCAGGGCAGTGATTTTTCACTTGGCACTGGTGAGTTTACACCTCAAATCCTGTTTTCAGTTCTGGGCCTCTCACTGCAAGAAGGACATGGAGGTGCTGGAGTATGTCCAGAGATGGGCAATAGAGCTGGTGAAGGGTCTGGAGCATAAGTCCTGTGAGGAGTGGGGTTTAGCCTGGAGAAAAGGAGGTGCAGGAGAAACCTTATTGCTCTTTACAATTACTTGAGAGGAGGTTGTAGCCAGGGTGGAGATGGTCTTTTTTCCCAGGTTACAAGAAAAAGGACAAGAGAAAATGGCCTCAAGTTGTGCAAGAGGGAGTTTCCATTGTATATTAGGAAAAAATTACTTCACGGAAAGGGTTGTCAAGCACTGGAACAGGCTGCCCAGGGAAGTGATTGAGTCACCATCCCTGGACATATTTCAAAGACATGTAGATGTGGTACTTGGGGACATGGCTTAGTGGCAGACTTGGCAGTCCTGGGTTAATGGTTGGCTGATGTTCTTAGAGGTCTTTTCCATCCTAAGCAATTCTGTGATTCTAAGCCTATATGCTGCATTATCTCCTTTCACCTTTCCAGATAGCTGCTTCCAATGAGAAATCATGAACACAGAATTGCCTATTATTAGCATTGTTTAATATCTTTCTTGTTTAATTAAATTTCTCCTGGGCTTTATCCCATCAAGTCTAACAGCAAAAAAATCTGCTAAATGTGCTGCTGCCTGTTTCATGTGTGTCTGAGCAACATATAACCTGCTTGAAGGAACTGCACATGTGCTTCTCATGCTGTGTGGGTTATGACACACAAATATATATTGTGTTTGTAGTGGGATGCTGCATGGGTTTAGAAACTGTTGAAAGCCTTTAGAATTCTTACAACTGTTTATTCATTCTTTTGTTTAGGAGTCAGTGACCTGTAAGTGCTCATTATGAAGAGAGATCTGGTTTTCTTGGTGACTCTAATTAGCCTTGCCTTCCTGTCACTGCTGAGATCTGGATATCCTCAACACATTGCAGAGGAGTCCTGCTCTGTTCAGATTCTTGTTCCAGGCCTCAAAGGTAATGTGAAAGTCTACTCCATTATTCACATATTAATTTTTTTGTTCTAACAGGCTCATTTGCATAATTGACAGTTTTAACAGAGACAAAGAAGGTGCCTCTCAGTTGTCTTCTTATTTGCCCCTGTTTATAGCCTCCTTAAAAATTGAGTTTTAATGTCCATAAGGTGAAATTAAATGGTTCAGAGAATGCATGCCAGTTTCCCAGATTGCTCGTGATCATTAGTACTTGTTACTCTTATACATTGCCTGGTTGCTCTCTCTGTGTTTATACTGAGCAGTGGTAGACATACCCAAAAACTGTAACATCAGGCCCTACTTTGTACCTGGCGAGGTTTTCATTTCCATTTTGTAATGTAATAGGAATTATTTTGTTTGTCTTCTTTTGATTTTTTAAAAGCTTGAATACCTCTAAGAAGAAAGCAAACATTAGTTAGATTTTTGACATTTCTATAGTTTTTTTGAAAAAGGCAACATTTTTACAGAATATGCCCCCAAACTCTTGCCCAAAGAAGGTGGTGTAATAAATGATTGATCTTTTCATAGGAAAAAATATACCTTGTATAAGAAATCAACTACTGGGAAGAATTAGCATTTTAAAGCAATGACATCCGTATGGTTGTTGAAATCCCAGCCCTGTTTAGTCAATAACAATAATTCCCATTGTGGAGACTATGATATTTCTGTTGAAATATAACACTTTTGAACATAGGGAAATACTTTTAAACTTTTTTTGGTCCTTTTTAAGGACAAAAAAAAACCCCAAAAAAAAACCACCATGAAAACCACCAGTTTATCATCAAAAATTTAAAAAAAAAGCATTGTGTAAAAACCATACAACAAAACTTTCAGTTTTTCTTGTAATTATGCCTTGTAGTGTCACAAAACCCACCTAACCACAATTGCTGCCATTAATCTTATCTGTACAAATCTGGGTTTTCCCAAGTTGCCTGAGAGTCACAGAATGGACTGCAGTCATTGCCTGTTCTGGTTAACTGATTGGGAAGGGTGAGGCTCAGCTCTGTTCTGCAGCTGTTCACACAGCTAAATTGTGAGCCCAGCTTGGCCACAGGTTTGGCTGGGTGTAAACTGCCCTCTCCAGGCATTGCCCAGTTTGTGTGTGCCCATCCCCTGCTTGAGGCAAGAGAGCTGGGCTACAGGGATGCGGGTTATGCTTAGCCAATTGGCTTTAAGAATATGTTTATTTCTTAATAGTTATTATTGTTTTGTCTATTATCATTATTATAGATGCAGCTTTGGATGTCTGAACTCAGCCAAAAGCTGTTCTTTACTATTTATTTCAATAAGTGGCTTTTGATCTTAATAATATGTAGACTTTCTGCAGATGTTCTAGTTAGAGAGAACAACACTATGTTCAGGCCTTCTGAAGTTTAACTAAGACTTGAGTAGACCTGTTTAATTTGTTTGATATATTTACTGTGTAAAAGACATAGGATAGTTCTCTTAGTGTGACATACAGAGGCGAGCACAACCAAGTTAATATATGTTGTCCAAATTTGCATGGAAGATCAGTCAAAGGGTCAGATTCCACAGCCCTAAGCTTTGAAAATATTTTCCATATCAAAGAACTTGACAGGATGAGTTTTATGACTTCTTTGCATTGATTTTATTATTTTTGTAATCAGTCAGAATTAGCATATATTACTAACATTGTAATGCAATAATAATAATAATAAATATTATTGTTATGATGTGCAGCAAAGGTTTTTAAATTGTGTAAACTGTGCAGGACCCTTTGGCAGATCATAATTCTGAGCCTGGAAACCAGAGAGAGGCCTGAAAACCACTGTGTGTTAATGATTTCACTCAGTTTCATAAGATATAACCCTCACAAAATTGAGAGAGATTGATGCACAAATTCCGTGAAGCACAAAATGACCTGATACAGACCTAGTTAATGTGAAATCCCTAAAAAGCTTTCAATGCACCAATTATGCTGTCAGGGGGACTGTCTCAGAGAGGTGGTGATGAGATACTGCTGTCCCTCCCTGGCACAACTCCAACCCATTTCACTGGCCAAGGCTTCCTTTAAACTAAGCACACGTGGCTATGTGCCCAAATTCCAGCTGCCATGCAGCAGGAGTTGCTCACTGCAGCTTTTAGATCTGCACCATCTCCTCCTCCTTCCCTGGGCTGCCAGCAACATCTCCAGCAGTGGAGAAATAGAGTGCCCCACTGCTGCTGGGCATGGGCGTGTCAGAATCTGGGAAAAACAGGTACAGGGAAAAAATGCAAGAAATTAGGGAGACCATGGGATACGTGAATGGCAGATGATAGACACTTAAGAGGTGGTGCAAAATGTGGAGCCCAAATGGGGTGATGAAGGAGAAAGTCATCAGGAAAAAGTACACACAAGCAGGGGAGTGTAAAGGAGAAATTTTAGAAGAACAGAAAGAGATAATAGGGAAAAACAAAGGAAGAAGAGCTCAAAAATGAGACTGAATGGAGAGACTGGAAACTAAATAAATGTAAAATGATAAAAAATCAATTAAGATTCCACAGAGTAAAAGAGAAAATCAGAAGGGGTATGAGATGAGAATGGAAGTGGAAATGAATGAGGAAGAAAGCTACTAAAGATACCAAGAATAGTAAAAGCACAAATGAGATTAAAGTTGGCAGTTTAGGTCTTAGGGACAGGTTTTGGTGGTTTGTGGGATTTTTTTTTTTTTGGGGGGGGGGGGGTTTGTTTTTGTTTGTTTGGTTGGTTGGTTTGGGGATTTTTGTATGTTTGGGGTATTTTTGGTTTGGTTTGATTTTTGGTGGATTTTTTTCTTCTTTGTTTGTTTTTTTTTGTAGTCATTTTGGTGGGTTTTTTTTAGGGGGGCAGGTTTTGGTGGGTTGGTTATTTTTTAACTCAAGAGTATAAAGGAATAAGGTGAAAAGTGTCAGGGAAAAACCATGGCTCTGAGAATGCAGATAGCAGACTGAACCATGTTTTAGAAAGCCAGCAATATTAATAATAAGAAAAGTGTGCTGCATGTGAAAAAGCAATGGATGATGAAACCTCACTGCACAGCTCACTCATATTCTTCCTAAAGTCCAGTTTCTTTTGATAGGCACATGAAATTGAAGTTACTACTATTGTGGAGAAAAAAAAAATAACACAAAACAGCCCTTCAAAGCTTAAATTCTCAGTTTGTCATCTTGTTTTGTCTCCCTTCTGGAGCTGTCTTAATAGTCTCAATGACATTCAATACATAAAAAAGTTAATGCTACGTTAAAAAACCCAATTTTTTTACACCCACATCAACTCACATGGGGAATATGAGTAATAGAAAGAAGCTATCACCAGACAGGAATGCTTAATAGCTCACATAGTTTCTCAGGGCTAAATTTCTTTTAGGAGTATGGGGCATCTCAGCACTGCAGAGCACTGGTAACTACATCTCACCCTGTCTCAGCTGCGTAGACAAGGCTGCATTGTGCTGACAAAGTACTGTTTCCTGCAGTGGGGCTGGAGCAAATCTGCAGGAAGGGATGGAGAGGAGACTGAGCAAGAGGTGCAAGTGCTAAGGGACTGTGGCTGGTGGAAGAGGCCACAACAGACCAGTCAGGTAGGGACCAGAATGCACAGATCCCAACCTCCTGCTCTGAAGGAACTCGGTTGTAGATCGAGGGACCAGAGACCAGAAATGAGGCACAGGGGTGTCTTTCTTTGTTTCACGAATCAAGAAGTTAAACATTATTGTTTATTGGTGAAAAATTAACTTGTTTGAAATGTCTTGACAGAAAACTGTTTTGTTGCCCACGACACCTGCACAGGCTTTACTTCCTCAATTTGCACAATGATCAGGGTGCAAACAGCAAGAACAGGGACTTACACAAGGCAAAGCTGTGCTGTACCACTGATCAGTCCCTCTTGGCCAAGGTCTTGCTCCTTAAAACAGCTGATAAGAAAAAAATGCCAACTGGTCTGTAGCTGGGCCTGTAATGGAGTAATCTCCTCCCGGAGAAAGTTTTTAAAACACCCACACTAAGGAATGCGGTGTCATCGTATTATAAGAATAAATGCAGGCAAGTGTAATGGCCTGAAGCAAGAGTGATCTATTTTATTGATCCCTAATGCACAGCTTTCACTCTGAAGAACGTGTAGAGCAATAGGCTGTAATAGCCTGTTCTCAGCCTCCAGAGAGCAAGGAAAAGTCATTGTCAGGATTTATCTTTGGGAAGCAAAGAACTCATAACCAGCCCTGAGGGGTGAAAGGCAATCATACAATGCCTATTGGTTGCTTGATAATAAAAATGTGACATTCCCAAATGTGCCAAATTATAGCCTGTTTCATACTAACAATATTATTCACTGGGGGTTATGGGAAGTTTGTCCTCATTAAGGTCAGAGAATGGCCTATTTTTGCATGTCTGAAGGCAGGGAAGATGGTCTGGAGCAGCCTGAAGAATGAAAATATAACAGATGGAGGGCTGAGTTCTGCTCACAGCCACCTAGGTCTACAATAAAGAGAGAGATGGAAAGAGAGCTGGAGGCTGCATGTTTGAAATGTGCCATGGTGTGACATGTTTTTACATGTCATCTCTGTGACTCCTCTCTGAACCACAGCTGCCAGCTTTGCCAGAGAGCTGGGCTTGTGGGGTGCATGATAACCATTGACTTTCCTGTGTGGTGCTCCCATCAGATTCCTGGAGAGCAGCTAATGCTCACTCTCCTCCACAGAAATACAGTGTTGGGATGTCATATGTGCTGTGCTAGCTCTAGATCTTACAAACCAGCACATTATTTTCTGTGGAAGCCATAGAACTTTCTTCTCCTTCCTCAAATAAATCCTGTTTTGTCAAGGCGGCTGTATAAATAATTCTTTAACCTTCTGTTTGTCAGAGATTTTAATTTTATGTCAATGGCAGACTACAGTACTAATGTGGCTGTAGTGGGCAAAACAAGCTAAGCATCCCCAAAGAAAGGCACCAGGGAAGCAAACACTTTTTACAGAAAGTGATGTTTAAATATGCTGAATACAATGATGCACCACAAGCTATGTGCATGTAAATACACTACATAGTGGTTTATACATCAGAGATTAAAAAGCACAGTATATAATTCAGGATATGAATAAGGAGTTAATGCTTTCATGCTTAAAAATTATCCTCAAATGGTGGATGTAGCAATGCTTTCTTATAGGTCACAAAAATGACATTGTTTTCTTTTCATTTGAGGTCATAGTTAAGCCATTTTTACTTGAGATTTAAAGATGTCCTTAGCAGAGGCTGGAAAGAGTTTGGTGAACACAGAAGTTTATGTGCTGAGTTGGGGTCTGATTCTGAAGCTTCTACTTAAGTGAATTGTGCTGTTGGCTTTTTGAAGGTCAGTGATATAAGTAACATCCACAAAACTAGACCTGTTGTATGAGACCTCAGTAATGTATTGACAGGGTTTTCCAGTGTCGGCATCAACTGAAGAAGAATCTACTTTCTGTCCATCAAGTAAAGCTGTTAAATCAGATCACATCTATTTTTTTTCACTGGAGAGAATGGCATTCTTCTCACAGCTGCTAACAGAAAATAGTCCTGTTTTAATATGATTCTTTGTTTTGTTTATGTTTATATCAACAGGGGAGGCTGGAGAAAAGGGGGAGAAAGGTGCTCCAGGTCGTCCTGGCAGAGTTGGACCTCCAGGAGAAAAAGGTAACTTTTCCTAAAAGTTACAAAAAAAGATATTTTGAAAGTCATTCCTGAGAAAATCCTACTTTTTCTTGTGAGATGATGAGGATGGGGCTCCTTGTTCCCTTAACTGGGTGACTAATTAATCCTTGGCCATTTCTGTTTACTGCTGTTGTGGTTTAACCCCAGCCAACAGCTCAGCCCCACATAAACACTCAGTCACATCCCCTGGTTTGGATAGGGGAGAGAATCAGAAGGGTAAAGTGAGAAAAGCCATGGGTTGACATAAAGACAGTTTAATAGGGAAAGTAAAAGCCACATGCACACCAGCAAAGTGTAACAAGGAATTAATTCAGTGCTTCCCAAGGGCAGGCAGGTGTTCACCATCCCCAGGAGAGCAGGGCCCCACCACACATAATGTGACTTGGGAAGACAAACACCGTCACTCCAAATGTCCCCTTGTTCCTTCTTCTTCCCCCAGCTTTACATACTGAGCACAATGCCATAGGTTAGGGAATTTCCCTTGGGTCAGTTGGGGTCAGCTGTCCTGGCTGTGTCCCCTCCCAGCTTCTTGTGCACTCCCAGCCTCCTCACTGGAGGGGTGGTGATGAGCAGAAAATGCCTTAGTCCTGTGCAAGCACTGTTCAGCAATAATGAATGTTTCTGTGTTATCAACCTTGCTTTGGTCACAAATCCCAAATCATAAAACCCTCAGAGCTACAATATTTACTTAATTTAATTTAGCCAAAACCAGTACAACTGTATGCAGTCATTTGTAGACTAAGTATTACCTTCTGGTTAAAAAGATATATTTTGAAAAAAAAAACCTAAATTTTTTAAAAAGGTCTTTGTCAAGAAAGGCATCATGTCTCCTTCATAATTTGCCTTCTGCAAATGAAAACTTCATATTATATCAGAGAGGAAAAATTCACAAGGCTCAATTTTCTTGGTTTCAGGTGGTTTTTGTTTTTTTTTTTTTTTTTTTTTGTGAATTTGAACACTCACTGAGGGAAGGCAGTAAGCCATAACAGGCAAAGATGAACATGAGTGTTCCCACATTTTTTGGATATGGAGAAATGGTGATAAATTTGTTTGCATTGTAGTTCAAAAATATTTTGAGTTCTTGAGAGGAATGCTGTTCAATAGTATTGGGTTATGCAGCTGAGAGAAACACAGCATTTCTATCCTGCAGGAAATTCTGTTTTTTCACATTTGTTTTCCTCCTGAAGCATGGAGGAAATTTGACCTTCATAAGTTTTCCAGGAGGTTTGTGTTCTGAAAGGTTCAAATCAGTAGGAGTCACATCCTTTGATGTCAATATTGAAATTAAAGATTGACATTCCTATTGTTAGAAGGTTAGAGTTAGCTTTTACTGAATTGAGTTAACAATCTTTCTTTCAAAGCAATTTTAGAGATCATTTATACTTCCTTGTGATGGTGGCATGTTCCAATATGTTGTTCTTTTGGTCAGTTATGGAACTCTGATACTGATTATCCTGGGACCAAAATCCATAGCTAGAGCTCTTCCTCCTACAATACATTGAAAAATTTATAACTTCCATGAGAGGTGTGTGTGTTCAGTCAGTCTATTTCCCTTAGGTAGATGTACTTTCAAGGATGACTGTTGGAAAAAAAAATATTGGAAACTAAAATTTCAGCTCTTGTAAGGCAATGCAGTCTGAAGTGTAGTATGACAGAATAATTTAGGTTAAATGGTTGTAAAGAGCTCATCTAGTCCAATCTCCTGCTCTAAACAGGGCAGACTTCAATACCACAGCAGGTTTCTCCGGGCCTTGTCCAGTAGACTTTTGAAAATCTCCAAGGATGGAGATGCCACATAAATTTTAATCAATCTATTTCACTGGTGTCATCATGAAAAACCTGTTGTAGCTTGTAATCGTTTCATCTTGATCATTTTCTGTGTGTGTCTGAGTGGAAAGGCTGCATCTTCTCTAGAAACTGCCTGTAAGTAATGGAAGACTGCAATTAATTCCCCTCTTACTTTTCTGTATTCCAAGTTAAGTAAAAGCATCTTACTCAGCTGGACTTCAGTTTGCTTCTCGTGTATGAGGGCCCAAGAGTCTCTGGGTCCTCTAAGGCAAAGGAGTTTTTTACCCAGCCATGAGCCAGACTTCATCAAAGTGTCACAGGTGAGGCACTTAGGATCTGGCTGAGCCCCAAACCCATGACATTCCTGTCAACATATTTCTGCAGCTTGTCGAGCTCCTCCTGACTGGCAGGACCACCCTCCAATGCACCAACCATTCCTGCCAGCATGGGGCCTCTTCTGCTTCTTCCTCCCTTTCACAGTGAAGGACTCCTTAGCAGCTGTTGGTTAGACTTTGGCAGCCTTGCAGCAGCACCAGCCAGCCCCCTCATCACCCTTGAATGCCGTGGGCTCGTGTACATCAGGTGAAGTTGTCCCTCACTCAATTGTCAGATGCCATGAGTAGTTTGTCCTCCCCAGATCTCTGCTGCCAGACATGCAGAACTGGGAGCCCAGAGAGCAGACCTTGCCAGCAGAGACAAAGGCAAAGAAAGCACTAAGTGCCTCAGTCCTTTGGCATGAGGTTGTCTTGGCAACTTCTTCAGAACCCCTCTCATCACGCTGTCCTGCATGTTTCTCTATCTCGGCATATTGTCGTGTCACTTCAAAACGCTTTGGACCATCTGGGATGTGGAAATACTCTTTTACAGTCTGGGCAATCCACGATGTAGCATTTAATTTATTTATTTTCTACTGTAAAATTGCATTTATTTGAAAAATAGTTCTCATAAGGTATGCTTGATTAATGCTAATAACAGTGGTAATTTTCTAGTTTTTCATACCTGCAAAAGTCCAAAATTCTGATGAGACTGAAATAAGAAACACTGTAGTGGAAACACACTACAAGAAAACATACAGGAATCAGAAAAGAGATTAAAGAAAATAGAATATTAATGCATGCTGTTTCAGTATTTTTCCAGGTAGTACTTTTAACTAAACACAGGCAAAATTTCTTGCTACTTCTGTAGCAACATATTTTTCTGCTTTCCTTTTAGCCTACAGAAATTTCTACAAACAAGCTCTTGTTTAAAATAAGCTCTAATTAATTAGTCTTTTCATGAATGCTGTATATTTTGTAGATATTTGTCTTGATCAACTCCTTTCCATAAATGCTTCATCAAAGAAAATAACATAGATATTAAAAAAAAAATTGGATTATATGATGCCACTTTTCATCATGGTACTATATCCAGTACACTTTGAATGTCGCAGTTTCGACTGGATAAGCAAACAGACTTCACAGATGTAATATCTGGTCTATGGAAAGGACACAGAAGAATATCCAATTTTGACCTGGAAAACCTTTCAGTCTCTTGACCTTTCAGTCTCTGGGTAACCTCCACAGACTGTATGTAGTGTGCCGACCTGTAGCTAAGTTCATGCATAAATACTTTTCTAGACTCTCAAGCATCATGAGACTGAGTACATTCTCTTCCAGCAGACCAAGGATTTTCCTATTTCTAATCCAGAAGATGGAACATTCTGACAAAAATAAAATGTAACGATATGTTTGGCAAAAATTATTGTTCCTTCACTTTGCCCCTAAAAACACCCATGGACAGCAGCCCTGCTTCTATGGAGAAGTCTGTTGAATTTCAGTCAGTGAGTTAGCATGTGTTCAACCCCTCGTATTTCTCTTTAAGCCTGATAATTTTTGTCTTGGTCTAATATTTGGCTCCTTCTGTTGATGAAAGCTGCTAAATTCTATTTTATTTTTCTCCCCTTTGAGTAAGTGATGGCTTACATGAGGGAGAAACTGCAATCCTTCTGCCACATTTGTAGAGTTTTCTACTTTTGGTCTTAATTTACACTATCAAATTCACACTAATCTTTTTTCTTTTATTTATTTTCTTTCCCCTTTCTTTGTTTCATTTTTCTAGCAAGTTCATCTAAGAAAATATGTTTAGTTTCTTTGAACTTCATAGGTGTATAACAACCATAAAATAACTTACAAAAACTATCTTCTTATGGCATATTTGACCTGAAGAGCTCAAGATCAGAAAGTGCTGCAGATGTTTATGTCATGTCCTTTCCTCATAATATTTTCAGATTTTGGTAACTCAGAAAAATTAAAACTTTCTGGTCCTTACTTGAAATAAATCTTGTTCTGCCTGTCCTGATGCTTCAGGGTGACATCAGAGATACTGATGTCTTTGTGTGCTGATTAAGGTTAAATTCCACTTACTTTTCTCATTGCTTTTAATTAATTGTATAGGTCAATTATGATGCGTAGCATGTCAGCAGAATATAAAAAACTGTGTCGGCCTTATGTAAAGCATGGAGCCCTGGGTTGAGTACAATGGCTGTTTCAGATGAAAGCAGTGTGTACTGCAGTGCAAGTTTTGGGCTGTGAAGTTCACAGAATTAACTTTCCCCACTTGCACTGATGGCTGTACTGTGCTCTCCCATGCTGGGAGTAAACTCAGTTACTTAACTGAGTCCTGGTGCAGTCTGTGAGGCCATAACTTCCATGTTTTTAAATTCCACACAAATAGTTTGGTAACAGTTCCATCCTGTGAATATTCCCAGAGTGCCTTACAGCAATCAAAATAAGGAGGGCAAAGGGGATTTACACTTGGAATGCATCATCAAAGGAGCGGAACATTAAAATTATGTTCTTCAAAACATTTCCATTTTCTTAGAGTCATAACCATTTAAAATGTATATTATTCTAGTATTTTAATTTCAGCCTTTATACATTGTACTTAATTTTTATACAACTGTAATTGTATGTGATACAGTCTCACATACTGTTCTTGGGCTTGGAACTCAACTGTCTCTACTTTTGCAGTGTTAGCACAGTGGTTTTGGCTTTTGCCAAAAGGCAATTCCCAGGCAATTCTTGGGCATGTTTTGGGAGCTAACACAGTGAGTAGCTTGCAAGATTATCCTGGCTCGAAGAGTAAGACAATTTACTATTATGGAGTGATACCCCATTCCTGACTACCTGGTTCCCACTGCCAAGGAACAGTCCCAGGCACTTAGTTTACGAATACAGGCACAGCCTCTTAAGTAGAAGAGAAGACTCATTAATTTAACTGGATTGGAGCCAGAGTGCTCAGTCATTTGTATAATCAAATTCTAAAAAGAGGTAATAATATCTTAATTTATATTTTATTATTACTGATTGCTCATTAATATGTAATCAATCAATCCTTTGCATTTCTGAGTCAATTTCTACATGAATTTATTGCTCACTAAGGAGTGCTGCAGGCAGTATCCCATATAAAAGTCCTGACATTGACAGCTGTGAATTCACAAAGTGGGTATCTGGTTCAAAACTGTCTTTCAGTTCCACCTGAACTCAATAGGATTTTGAGAAAATCCTGCTAAACTGAGTGGTCAAAAAGGTGGCAGATGGGCTTCAATGTAAATAAACGTATTGCCTAGGGAAATTAGGGATGCATGATTTAATCCATACTTAAATGATGCCAAAACCCCAAACTGTCACTTAAAACTCAAGGACTGCTCTGAAGTCATTAGCAAGAGTCCTAAGGCCAAGAGAGCGCTGCCCATCATCACAAAAGGATGACAAAAGCACAAAGGACAAAATATAGGAAGCTTCTTTTTGCAGTTGATTTTGTTCTGTACAAAAGCCTGACATGCACTGTCTCAAGAATGTTCTTCTGGCCTCTGTCTCTCAAGAAGGACTTGAGAGGTAAGAGATGGACACCAAAAATGTGATAAAGAGGAGCTGCCTCATAAGGAGAAATGGGACAGACTGAGACTCTTGCATCTGTTTTGAGTACTCTGAGGAGGTTATAATCAAGATTACAGGATCACCACATCCCATCATGCCTGAACTAGGAGGCACTCTCTGAAGCTGCTGGGGACAGAGCCAGCAATTCCACCTGCAGATAGTGGCTGTGGTTTTGGGATCTTCCTGGACTGCACCTTCTGCTGCCATCACAGGAAACAAAGTCTTGGGCTAGAGAAACCACTGGTTTGAAGAAGCTTGCTAATATGTTGTTAACATAATTCTAGCAAGATAATGTTTCATGAGGGCAGTTATTTGTCTTTGCTTGCCTCCAAATAGAAGCTCCTCCATTCTGGAATGTACTGCACTATTTTCATTTTGGCTTTGAATGAACTTTTAAATCCTTTAAACATTTGTGCTGCTATCTAGATTGGATTTTTTTCTCACTAGCTTTAGTTTCCTTTGCAAATATTCTAACTATTCTGATTATGATACCTGTCTAACATGAGTGGGATGGATCACTACTGAGAGGTGCTCATTTTTTCATTGCCTGCTGTGGCAGTTTAGATAAATATCTTAGACTAAAACCCCTAAGTTTAGGATGGCTAATGCTGGGTGAAATTGATTTTCCCAGCTATATAAAATGCCTCCTCTGATTATGCACTGCTCATTCACATAAGAATATCTATTTAGCATTGTTGGTGACACAGATGGTGGGACCCTCAGCCTTGCTGAGACCACCAAGCCATGTGGCACAGTCAACACGCTGGAAGGAAGAGGGACCTGGACAGGCTTGAGGTGGGCCCATGAAGTTCAACACGACCAAGTGCAAGGACCTGCACCTGGACTGGAGCAATCCCAAGCACAAATACAGACTGGGCAGATTGAGAGGAGCCTGGAGGTGAAGAATTTGGCGGTGTTGGTTTAAGAGAAGTTCAACATGAGCTGGCCACGTGACCTTGCAGCCCAGAAATTCAACCACATCCTGGTCTATATCGGCAGCAGGTTGGGGGAAATGATTCTCCCACTCTACTTTGTTCTCATGAGAGCCCTGGCTCTGGTGCCCCAACATAAAATGGGCATGGAGCTGCTGGAGCAAGTCCAGAGGATGGCCACAAAGATGATCAGAGGTGGATGGGACACCTCTGCCTTGAAAACAGGCTGAAAGAGTTTGGCTTCTTTCACATGCAGAAGAGAAGGCTCCAAGGAGACCTTAGAGCATCTTCCAGTAAAGGGGACTTAGAAGAAAGCTGGAAAGGGACTGTTTACAAGGGCATGTAATAACAGGACAAGGAGGAATGGCTTTAAATGAAAGAGAGCAGGTTTAGATTAGATATAAGGAAGAAATTATTTACTGTGCGGATGGTGAGACACTGGAACAAGTTTCCCGGAGAAGCTATGGATTCTCCATCCCTCAAAGAGTGTTCAAGGGCATGTTGGATGGGGCCTTGAATAACCTGGTCTAGTGGAAGGTGTCTCTGCCCGTGGAAGGGGGTTGGAACTAGATGATCTTTAAGGTTGCTTCCAACTCAGCCCATTTCATGATTCTGTGATAAGATGTAACTTCTTGTAGCCAGTGTTCCCTCACCAATGGCTGACCTCCATTGGTGTGGATGATTCAGATTTTTCAGTGTAAAGCAGTTTAGTAGCCTGCTGACATATTTGGAGTTTTCTGATTTCCAGTTGCCAATGTTTTTTTTAAAAATGAAGTGTCCTGAATGTAGATTACTACTATAGCATTGTTATATCCTTTAAAAATATCATTCTCATTCAAGCCACGCTAGCTATTTGCATTGGGAACGCTGACTGCTGCGAAACTATTGAGGTGCTCTGGGGGAGAGATTTTTAATCTTCATCTATATATTATGTTCTCTTCCTAAGTATCCTCTGCAGATTGCTGTAAAAGATGGCACTAGATTCAAGAGGCCTTTGGTGTGGTTTGGTACACTTCTACTTTCCTTGTTAGGTAGGTGACTGTGATGTCCTCTATGTCAAATCATGAATTTGATTTGATTTGTCTTAAAATCAAATCTTAAGTTTGGGAAGAAAACTACTCTCTCTTCTTTTAAACATGATTCAATTAAATTTGTCTGTGTCATGGTGAATTTGCATTTCTGCTAGATTTGTTTTTTGATGCCTTTTTCTTTTTCTAGGTAGTTTTATACCTTCTTGTCTGTTCCAACTGATCCTAAAGAGATTGCCCATACTCTGTGACCCCCATTTATAGTATGGCATAGAATGAAACCCCTCATTTTTTCACTTGTTTTGCAGCCCACCATTCATCTCTGGAATTTTTTTTCTTCACTTGTTTGTGGGCCTGAAAAAGCCACCAAGAAGATAATTTAGAATTTCCTTCTCTACTGTTCCTTCCCAAATCCTTTAAATCTTCTATAATTGGTTCCAATGTATGCCACCTTCATCTGAGAGATGACAGATAACTTTCTTCAGTTCTCTATTCACTCTTTGTGTTTGATTTCCTATTTTTGGTCTATGGAGACCTAATTTCTTTTATTGTCCCCATTTCTTTCCAGCTATCACTTCCTGATTTCATTAAGACTCCTCAGACTGCATTTTTGACAATCATAGGGCCACTAAAAAGGGCTTTATAAAAGGTATTAAAACTTTGGAAACCCTCAAGGCAGATGAGTCTCTCTTGGAACTTCATGATTTATTCTGCAGAAGAAGCAGAATAAGCAAGCCCCCGGAGTGGAAGCAGGGGTTAGTCACTGTAAGAGAAACCCAAATGTGAACAATTCTTTTAATGAAGAAAGGAGACTTAATATATGTCTTGTATGTGCTCGAGATAACACACTTTCCTTTTACTTTTGAGCAGAGCACATGGGTTTTACTGTCTGTGATTGATAAACAGTTCATTTTCTGGGCAGTTTCTACAAAAAAGAAAGTGAAATAATTTTATATATTTAATTTTATATATGCATTAGATCAGTGAGTTTATTTAATTTCAGGTGTAGCAGCCTGAAAAGAGAAAGAATTCAAACTTCTCATAATCATTAATGGTAATCCCAATTCATTAATATGCAAAGCAAGAGACATCATCCTCAGAGCAGCTTGATAAACTGATTACAGGGTGGTACTCCCAGTAGGAATAGATAAAAGTATTTATTTCTTCTGGTGAAAGCCAGTGTCCAGTAGTGTTTGAATTCTATACTTAATAGAAACAAAGGAAAATGACTGGTTGTAGGACTTGCCAAAAATTAATTAGACCAACAAACCACGCACATTTAGCTTCTCTCAGTTCAGAGGAAATTGTTTTTTTTCTTGCTCATGCCCTCAAGTGACAAGGATTGCTTGAGACTTCATGGAGTAATAGATATAACATCTCTTAGCCCAGCAGTGATCAGTTTATATACTGAAACTTGTTATTGATTTCACCTTTAAGTTAAAGGTAATGAAAAAATTGGCAATAACATTATCCAGCTTTCAAAAATACGTATGTCTGTCCAGATGCAGTAGCAACAGGGGGTAACAGATCTTCAGTTGTCATAGATCCATGACTGAGGCTGAGCTATGACAGTTTGCACAGGTCCAGTTGCTGGTGGATTTTCCTCCTAGCTTGTCTCATTGTTTCCGTGCACCTGTGTAGTCGACCAGAGCATAGCAGATGCTGGTTTCAGCAAAGAAGCAATCTTTTCAACAGTCATTGAAAGCAATTTCATAAATATTTCCTAAAGCAGTTTTGGGCATGGTTTTCTGCAGGATAGGAGCCTCAGAAGGCATTCATTCCTGTAGTTCCTCCATACCCCCTCTTCTTTAAGAGTCTGGTACAGAGGGAAACCTATTTCATTTGACAATATTTATATTGTATAAATAAGTCATTAAGCCCAAAGCCAGCCCTCAGTTACAGTGGAGTCGCTGTCTGAGATGAAATGTCAGTTGTGCTTGGATCTTTTAGGTCTTCTCAACTCCTTGATAGTTTTGATCTGCTGATCTGTGTTTGAGTGCAACAATGCTCTGTATTTTCAACATAATCCTGTCATCATCAGCTGAAAGAAGTTTGCGAAAGATTTTCCAGTGGTTTTCAGAAAAGAGGTGTTGACAATTACACATTCATACATTGTTAATGTCAATTGTTTAGCAAAGATAAAATCACTGGGTTGCTATATGTAAGTTCTTCACAAGGATTTAGCTACCCCTCTGGAGTTCAGTGAATATTTGGGATATAGCATGGTTTTGTTCATTGTAAAAAGTGATATTGCAAATGTAGTAGAATCCAGATGAATCAGACTGCATTGCTACCTTGTGTCTTTCATCCTTCTGTTATGTATAGGAGAAATGGGGGACAAAGGACAGAAAGGCAGCATAGGACGGCATGGAAAAATTGGTCCTATTGGTTCAAAAGGTATGTTTAATTCAATTATTTCTCCATTTGTGTTTCAGGTGAAAAAACGTGTGATCATTTATGTTTGAGAAAAGTTTAGGGGCTTGAAAAATGGCTAGCAAGCCTCACAGTTTGCCTTAGTAGGAATTTTCTCACACTGTAGTCAGCCAGGTCATTGAGATCTTTCAACTAGTTACCTTCTGCTGTTAGTGCAGTATATTTAGTCTTAAAGCACTGTGAGTATCCTGGTTTGAGGATAAATAAAGAACTTTGCACTGTCACGCAAGTGTGGACAGTTAAAGAAGATGGGAAGATGTGTTGTACTTTGGCAGACTTTTAAGAGCCAGAACATGTGTTTTCTTATGTTGACTACTCCAGAGGCTTCCTATATGACTTTGGTTAAGTAATTTGGACCAGTGTTTACCTAGTCATCTAGATTATCATTTAAAATTTAGGTGTATTCAGGCCTTTCCCCTCTACAGCATCTGAATTTACTGGTTCTATGAAGTTTATGAATGTCAAGAAATGGATATTGGTACATATTATTTGGGTTCAAGTTTCATAAGTATGGCTGGCCTTTGTTATGGAATGACTAGGAGAGAAAAATCTTTATTTTTGCTTGGGCATATTTCTACTTTCCACATTTGAATTTTACTTGAGAAAGAAATAGATAAGTGCTAAATGTACTATTGACAGAGAAGGCAGTATTAACATTATGTTATTTTTCATGTCTTCAGGTGAAAAAGGAGATAATGGTGACATAGGACCACCAGGTCCTAATGGTGACCCAGGTAATCCATAACACACCTTGTTTATGTGAAAGACTTTTCATCGCTAAAAATACATCTGTTTGCATATTGGGGGAAATAATGAATTATTTTTTCATTGGTACTTCAATATTTCACTGTGATATTTTCAAAGGACTTAAAATCATTGAAGTTGCAGCAGTTGCTGGACTTATAGTGTATATGCTAGAACAGTATCTTGTACTTTCTCTGAGGAGTAATCTCTCCAGAAGCCTAATGGGAACTGAAGTCAGACTGTCTGTATCATTCATCACCAGGGCAAAGGGATGTCTCTGCATATCTCTCTTTATGTCAGTGCAAAGGAGCAGGCTGGGTGCTCCTGCCCATCCATGGATTATAGTTATAGGAGCAGGAGATTGTCAAGAACACAGATCACAGAATGAGTCAGGCTGGAATGGACCACATTGGGTCAGCTGGTCCAGCCTCTGCTCAAGCAGGGTAATCCCAGAGCACATGGCTCAGGATTGTGTCCAGACAGTTCTTGAATATCTCCGGTGAGGGAGACTCCACAACCCTTCTGGGCAACCTGTTCCCCTGCTCAGTTACCCACACAATAAAGAAGTTCTTCCTCATGTTCAGGAGAAGCTTCCTGTGCATCAGTTTCTGCCCATTGCCTCCTGTCCTATTTCTTGGACCACCAAGCAGAGCCTGGCTCAGTCTTCCCGACACCCTTTCTTCAGATTCTTATATGGAGGTACATGATCTTCCAGAAGTATATAGATGTTCTAGAGAAACAGCCTAGTGTAAGAAGGGCAAGCCTTGCAAGAGTGGCAGGTTTGGACTGGACCGAATTCATCCCTTCCTGGCAGAGTGTATTGGAGGTGCACAGATCAGATTTCTCATGAGAACATAATTTGTCACTCTAACTCTTGAGCCAGCGTGCTGTGCACCTGGCCAGCATGCACAGTTTGGCAGGGCAAGTACCCTGTGCTTAGACTGACTTGCACAGCTGACCAGGGTAATTGGGTAATCCAATGCAGTTTTTAATAATTGCATACAGAACTGCAAACTGTAACAAATGCAAGTGGTAATTGATCTACATTTTGAGATTTTTGGTCAGAGATGTATTAGTATTTTAGTATTCACATTCAGATTATCTTTGTCAAGCCTATACCAATGTGGGTTAATAGAAGATTTTCTATTGTCTAATTTTATTGTCAGAAGTATTGTAAATTCTGTACTTTCAAAAACACAGAACTGCATTTTGCAGGTCATTATGTGAAATATGTGGTCTGAATTTTGCATCTGCTATGATATGTTCCTTGGGAAGAATTTGCAAGCAATGTTTTTTGCTGTGAAAAAAATCTTTGAGAAAACTAAAGAAAATAATTTTACTGAAAATGAGAATTTTAGAAAATGTTTTTAATTAAAAAATGTTGTGGATTTGCAGAAAAGATCTAGCTGTGCTTAGGTTAGTGCTAATCATTCAGAATGGAAGATTTGTAGGATGTGAACTGAGCTGTTCAGCACAGGCCCAGACATCCCTGAGAATCATGTAATGGTGCAGGGTAGTGAAGGCTCTAATTTTCTGTCTGTAACTTGCAAGACAGCTCTCTCCAGAGCTGTCATGCTGGGCTTTTTCATAAAATTGTTAAGATAATTGTTGAAATTAGGTAGCTTTTTCATTTGCTTGCATCTATATGATTTCACAGGCATCCCTTGTGAGTGCAGTCAGCTAAGGAAGGCTATTGGTGAAATGGATATTCAAGTAGCCCAGCTGACGACAGAGCTAAAATTCATAAAAAATGGTAGGTTAATTTTATATAACTGCTCTCCTTTCTTTTTGCCTCATTTTATCGGTGTAATCGCTCGTAAAGAGTGTCACCGTTCCACATCTGATTTGTGAAGCTGTTCTGGGGTGTGCAGTGACTTGGTTTATAGAAATGCGAGTGCTCACTTTTCAGCACTGCCCTCCCCCGCAGCTGTCGCCGGCGTGCGTGAGACAGACAATAAGATCTATCTGCTGGTGAAGGAGGAGAAGAGGTACAAGGAAGCCCAGCTGTACTGCCACGGACGAGGAGGGACGCTGGGCATGCCCAAGGATGAGACTGCCAACAACCTGATTGCCTCGTACATCAACCAAGCTGGGCTCACCAGAGTCTTCATTGGGATTAACGACCTGGAGAAAGAGGGGAACTTCGTCTATTCTGACCGGTCGCCCATGCAGACCTTCAACAAATGGCGCAGCGGGGAGCCCAACAACGCTTACGACGAGGAGGACTGTGTGGAGATGGTGGCGTCTGGGGGCTGGAATGATGTTGCCTGTCACATTACCATGTACTTTGTGTGCGAATTTGACAAAGAAAATGTCTAAGCTGCTCTGCTCTCTCTCTATTGTAAGAAAAATGATTAAGGCAATTGTACAAGTTGCTCCATGTTTATAGAGTACAAGTGAAATTTTGCAAGTATGTGGCGTCAGGGTTGTACAGCTGTAAATACAGTTTAGGTATTTCAAATATCAGAATTTACCCTTCAGAAGGGAAGAGCAGTAATAAGGCATAGCTTGGTTGGCTTTTTTATGTAGGAAAATATATCTATTTAGATAAAAATATGCTCTGGGGCTATATTTTGCCCTTACAACAGTTAACAATATGGTTACATGACTGTAAGAGAAGGCAGAATTTGGCCTCTAGTTGTTAGAATGGTTAGAATTAGATTCCTGATATTCTTTTATCTTAATAAAATTTGTAGTTATAAATACTAATTACTTGTAGTGCTACAGGGATATTTTGGCAACAAGACATATTTTGTATACTCCAGTCAATAAGTACAAATATTACTGTAGGTTTTTTTGAACATTACAACTTTATTTTTTTTTAACTGGCCAAAGCAAACCAAAAGTCATAATTCCTACAATTTTGTAATGCTTCTTCATTGATCTATTCACAGATGTATGACCAAAAAGCATTTAAGTAAACTGAATTTTTGTGCTGAGGGAGGACAAAGTCTAGTGAAAGGTGTTCCTGGCCATGGCAAGGGGTTGAAACTAAGTAATTTTTAAGGTGTCTTCTAACCCAAACTATTCTATGATTCCATGATTCTATGCTATGAAAATTGTTATAATTTAGTATTGAGGGTTTCCATCCAGATGGTGTTTTGGGGTTGGCTAAATGTAAAAGTAACAATTCAATTTTCTGCATTCCTTTGCTGAAAATTATTCAGTACATGAAGTATTTCAGATACTATATTAATCCCTAAAGTAAACATTTCACATTTTTTTAATAAAATCTTGGTGTGTCTTGTTACAAAATAAGCAAAAATAACAGCCCTCCACAATTTAAGGCAGACTTCATATATATGCAATTAAGCTCATGCAAACAAATTAGCAATCAATTCCTTTTAGTAAGAAAACAGCTTAAATGTTTACACAGATTGTAAAAATAATCTGCTGAAAAGCAGAAAAGTTTCCAAAATTTTCCTGTGTATATAGAAGTAATAAATAACTTTGCACAAATAATTTATGTACCAAATTTACAATTGCATGTGATGGAAAATGTGATGTATATTTAAAAAAACACCCCAGCATAATTTCACAAAAGAAATGATGAATTACTTTAAATCTTCCCCGGCACCAGTTGCATGCCATCTCATCTTACTGTTAGGCACAGAAAAATAAAAAAAAAAATTGCAAAATCTCCGTGTTTCTTTAGAAATATCTTGCAGAGTGTTTTGAGATGATTTTTAAGGATAAATGATGCTTCAATAACATTCTGGTCAAAATGCATATCTGATCATTATGACAGATTGGCATCTAGGATATCCACAGTGGATATGGCATGTGGTCCTGACAACAAGGAAACCAACTCAATCAACTCTGCTGTGCTGTGCCATGTAAACAACCAATGACCATACAAGGCTGTTCATATCCACATATGCTGACATTATTTGATTTATATACCTAAGAGAACATATATATATATATGTTTGCTTTAATTTTGAAGAGCACTAGCATTACTATAGTATCCTATGGTATTTGATTATCAGCCCAGCTCCAAAGAAATCACTCAAAATGAATAGGTCCTTTGATTGCTTTCTTTTCTTTTAATAAAGATAGCTATGATACCTGTGTGTTAGTCATTCTTCCAACTGCATATTGAAATCTATTAAATAATGTGAATTTCTTTCTATACTAATATTCAAAGACTCTGTAGAATTTGCAGGGAGCTAACAATTCCAGGAGAGCAATTTGTTTAGAGTAGTGCCTTTTGAATATCATGATTGTTTCCTGCCTGCTATAGAAATCCTCAGAAACCATTTAAATCTCCAACATACTTTTGTCAAATCATTGTTGCTATATTAAAACAGTCCAAACCTGAGATACAGATATTTGAAGCTCCCTCATTATGTGTACTAAAGTTGCTGTTTTTCACCTAGGTTTTGAAAGTTTCTGTTGTATTGTTCAATTTCCCCAGAAAGATGAAAAGAGGACTTCTATGGAGATAGGAAGCTTTTTGAGATGCCAAATGCTCCTATTTTAGCTGAAGTCACACCAGGTTTTAAAGATTTCCTCAATATGTATAGCATTTAAACAGTCTCAATTTCTCTTAAAATTTAGGATGAAGAGTAAAAGCAATGGAAAAACATTTATTTTTCCTAGTTTTCATGTTCTTCAGGATATTTTTTTGCAGTGCTTTATATGTGAGGTGGAGATACCTGCGTTTGGCTGCAGCAGCCCTTATTTCAACATTTGGGCAGAGGGAGCAAGGCTAGTGTGTAAGGTCTGTAGCTGTCCTGCAAGGGGCAACAACAGCACATCTGATATTTACCCCTTTGAGGAACTGGGTGGGAAATGATGGAGGCATTGGAAATGAATGAGCCCTTTGTAATTTCTTTCACCCTCTAGTTGCTGATGCCTGTAGGTAGACTCTTGCTGGAGGCAGAAATCAATGTTGCATGTAGTGCTCAGCCTGCATGAAGCCTGCTGACATGCTCGGTAAGGTTTCCATTATTCTCTCTGGAATTTAGAACTATTGTTTTTTTAAAAAAATGAAATTAATAACAAGTTAATTTTACTTGGGGTGTTTCCATGTGCATTAAAACCTGCAATTGTAATATAATTACTCATTTTGTGTAGCTCTGCAGAAGCCTTTGGAACATGTCTGTCTGGCAAGCACAGGTGTTTCTCAGATTATTCTTATATGCTTTATTTTTGATGGTTAATTTTTCCTCATAAATATATCCCCATAGCCCTTATTTATTTTATTATTGAATAAAGGGCATTCTTTGGCATTTTAAAAAGGCAACAATAGCAATTTTTTTTTAATGTAGTCACCCATTCACATTTTTTAATGACTTATTCACATAAAATGTGGATTTCATTCAACTGTACTCTGCACCTTTAGCTCCTAGGGCTGCGTGTTGCAGTATTGATGTCAGGGCAGACGTGCACCGCCCTTCTAGGAGGGGGCTTGGCTGAGATAAAACATTTAACTGCCTGAGTCCAAGGGGAGCTCCACTCCCTGTGAGAGCTCTGACTCGCTCTGGACATCTTGAGAAAGCGCTGGATCACGTCTGATCCTGATCACCATCCAGATTTGCCACTCTACAACCTCACTACTACTTGGTCGAAAGTGTTGCTCCCACTTGCCTTGTTATTCTGCTCAGCTCCTGGCTCACCATCCCTCATGAACCAGCTGCTCCTCACTGTGCTCTGACAGATGACATGTTTATCCCTGGAAATACGGGTTTGTTACAGGTTTGTTAGCAGCAAACCTCCCTGACTGTGAGTTTTAAACATTCTTATATCACAGAGAAGAACTGTAAAAAAATTAGTATTCATAAGTGGGAAATAGAGCATCCTTATTCATGTAGTAAAATGGAGTGCTTCATTTTTCATAAGCTCAGGAAATGCCAGTTCAAATATGCTTTGTAAAATAGCCATTCATTGGACCTTTTTTTGTTACAGTTCTTGATGAAAAAGGGAAAGAAGATGACATTAAAATAATTTTAATTGTAAAATATGATGAAGGTATACAATGGAGGAAGACTTTTGAAGTAGACATTTTTCAGGATGTCTACTTTTAGAATTTTTCTCTAAAGCTTTTTTTTGACCCATAAAGGGATTTGATTTTTATAATATTGTTAATATATTTTACACCATGTCAGTAACAGTGATCTGTATAAGGTTAGATATATTTTACTATATTCTTTAGGTCTTGATTTCCAATGGGAACAGCTGTCTTTTTGAGACTTCTGTTTGACATGCTGAAAGACTGTGACATTGGAATTGTTTTTTCCTCCTGGGCCTGCTATGACACTGTAAATGCCTTGAGTACAAAACAATAGCTAGTTCAACCTAGATATTCAACCTAGAAGATATTCTTACTGATTATGAAAATTATTCAAGTACTATGCCATGTAACTAGTAGTTTATGCATTATTCCAAATGTCCAAACCAATCATTAGATAAGATAAATACAAGCCTTTTGAAACCTAATCTTACAAATATATTTTCATCCTGACTTAAATAAAAAGTTTGTCAAAGTAAAGCATAAGTTCAGGGTTTCCCTTAGGTCTATATACCTGTGGGACACTCAGTGACTTGTGGTAGTCATGGCTGAATCAAATCCTTGAGTAGAGAATTAGCCAACAATGCAATGATGTGTGACTTTACCCTTTGCACTTTCTGAACTGCATACCCTTAGACTTTGTTGGACTAAGAGCTGATGTCTTTTCACTGGAGATTCTAATTTTCAATTTTTGGCTTGCCTGTTGTGCCAACAGCTTCCTCACTCTACATGTCTGCCACAGATTATGGATGAAGAAATGGGATTTTTTCCACTCTGGGGTCCTGGAAGTGCTTATAAAACTGGCTGTGATGGGGAAGGTATTGTGCAAAACCGGAGCTGGCCACTCACTGCTCCATTGGAGTGCATATTCCTGGCCAGGGAGAGTCAATCCAGCTTACCAAGAGAAAAACTGACCATGCTATTGTGGGTAAAAAGAAATCAGAGTGTTAAAATTTACCTAGGGAAAAAATTGTGCAGTGAAGGGTTTTGACTATTTACTTTACAAGAGTGGCTGTCAGAAAGAATAGTTTGGTTTTAATTTTACTGTGATAGGAGAGTGCAAACTCTGTGAAATGGGAGAGAAAGTGTTTGGGGAGAGGACGCAGTTGTGTGCTCATTGTGTTTTTCTGGATGTGAGTCTCCTCCTAGCCCAGAGCTTTTCTATTGGATGAGGAGGGAATCCTCTCAAGAGGGAGAGCACAAAATGGAAAAGGTAGAAGAAGCAGCGAGTGGAGAACTGGCAGTGAGTGGGATGCCCATGAGGCAGAATGTAAATGTTACCTCCAGCCATTCTCCTGCTTCCTGCTAGGGAAATGTAATTATCCTGCCCTTTCTGTCAAAATGTCTCACTATAGCTCTGGATGGTAACTCATAAAAATAGTGAGGTGACCAATTTAGTGTACTATCTGTGTCTAAATAAAGCCCAGTTTGGTTCTATGGACAAATAATAGCATCCACCACACTCTGGGTATATTAATGCATGAAATCACAGGGGATATAATTAAGCACTGCTATTCAAAGGCTAGCTATGTAGTATTGATGAGCTTCTGGATATTCTTTACATATAAAAGCAAGAGTGCTGCCAGGAATTCAGCAACAGAAGGTCTGGTGTGCAGCTGACCAATACAGGTGTTACCATACTATCATCTAGTGGCATAAGAGTAAAAATGAAGGAGCTGAGTGCTTCTGCTTGCATCAGTTGCCGTGTTGTAATCACTGATATTGTATTGAACAACAGACTTTTGAGCTCTAAGTCTTTAAGCATCTAGTCAGCTTTTTTTTTCTTTTTCTTTTTTTTTTCTTTTTCTTTATTTTTTTTCCTTTGTGAAAGATTATTTTGAATTATTACAAGGAGATGTGCACTGATTTTAAGTCCAATTCTCAGGTGGGAGCTTTGACTAAGAAGTGAGAAGAGTGCCCGAATGAGCTCAATTATTGTGCCTTGGAGTGAAGAAAAAGAAAACAAGTCAAGCTGTGCTCTGCAGGCCAGCGTCTAAATTGCAGGTGCAGATCTTCACCTGGCATCAATCAACTCCAGTGGAGCCAAATTGATTTATACCTGCTGAGGATTTGAGACAGTATTGTCATCAATTCTAGATCTATGCTTTTTTTGCAAAGAAAGAGAGAGAAGTATTTTTATATTTATATTTATTCTGAGCACTTTAAATGTTATTCAGAGTCTGAGCCACTGTAATGGGTGCATTCTCCATGAAGATTTCTGGGCAATAATCAGTTTTGAGACAAATATTGAATGTAAAATAATTGAAGTAGGTCTATGATGCAAAACTTTATCCTTCCAAGTACACAAGAGGTATGATGTAGAACACAAAAGAAACAGTAAAAGCATTCAACACAAAGAATAAGTCCTCCATCATTTTCTCTTCTTCTGTGAAAAAGAAACCTTTGCTTTTTGCCGTGTTCAACATTTAGCCATAGGAGAAGACAGGGTGCCATCTAGTGAAGAAAAAATTTCTTGCATATCTAAAGAACCACAAATACAACTTTGTTCCTGCTTTATTCTTTAATATGAAATTAATGATATGGTCATCCTGCAAGAGGGAAAGTGTTTCTGTGTTTGTAAAACACAGAAATAAAAGGAGGTATAAAAATGCAAAGTACTAATTTCTTTATTACAAAATACCCTGTACATTTACATGTTAGCTTGTTTCACTTAATCCAACTCTCTGCTTCTTCCCCAGCATTACTACTCTTCTGTTCTACATAAATAAATCTAATATGTGATATATTAGGTAAAGTTCACCACCTTTTCCAAATATTCCCAGCTGGGTTAGCAGAAAACTTAAAATTGGCCTTGATTAATGGAATTCCTTTTCGGTCCTGATTTTTGTCTACAGCTTCTGAAAATGGAAGATAAAATGCTGTATCCCTTAAACTTGTATTGCAAAAGTATAAATGCATTACAGCTGATGTGTAACCACATGCTTAATACTCAGGGGTAACATCTCTTTTAAAAAATATTCTTTGACACTACAGTTCTGGTTTACACAGTGCCCCCAGTTTCCTCCTTAAAGCTTATCTTCCTTTTGCATCTGGTCAGACCCAAAGTAAAGTTAATTATGTGTGTTGATTATATACTGTAGTTTCTTGGGAATTGATTTTCCTATGCAGTTGTTTCAAATAATAAGCAACATAGAAAGGATTCTTTGAAAATATGTTTTAAATTGTTAAAAAAGGCAAATATCCTTTCAGTCTAGACTTTTTTTTTGCTTTATAAGAAATAGAATATCCACAAATCTAACCCATAAGGCAAATCTGCTTTATTATTTTAAGTTAAACCAACGTGGGCTGGATTCTAACAGATGAGAAGTTGGTGTCCATTAACCTTTAAGCTCAGGTAAAGCAGGGCCTGAGTTTGCTGACCCCAGGCTGCCCTGTGACATGTCCCCTATCAGCTGACACCAGAAACGCCTGGTCTGAGCCTTTGTGGGTCAGTTTTGCACAGGCCCAAATCCCTGGTTTTGGTGCCACTTGCAGATCATTACCAAGAAAGGCCTGCCTCAGGTGCTGGCTGCTCCTTTGATCAGCTGTGCTAACCTGCTGTTGAAAAACAGAGCTAACGTCATTGTATGGTATATTTCCTTAAAATAACTTTTGAACCTTTTAGCCATTGTCAACCAGATGTGACATAAAGTCTCTGGGATTTGCAGTTTTTAAACACTTTATGTAAAAATGGGAATGGGTAGTAAACAAAGCTCCTCCTCTTCAGGAGATGGCTGCAGTGGGAATTCACCTGTTGTTAAACATCAGAGAGCCATTTTGGAAACAAACGATACAAAATCCTAACCACAGGAAAAGACTTGATGATAAATTGTCCTTTCTAGGCACTGAAGACTTGAACTAATATTGATGGATACTATAGGAAAGCAGCCTTTCTGCTGGATTGCCCACTGAACAACTCACCTGCTCTGTGATGTCAGCTGATGTTATGCTGGCTGCAGGGAAAAGGGACCACTAGATCACCTCTCACCCTAGAAGAGAACAGTTTCCATCCATGTCATTTTAAGTCAGCTTTGCTGTGATTTGAGTGTAAATGATATTTGATCATATTTTTATTTAATCCCACACTGATCCTATGCCTTTCCCCTCCATTGTTGAGATCACTAACCAGAGATAAAGATTTTTCAAAACCACTCAGCATTGTCCTGGCTCTCCTGGGAGCAAGAAAGAGAAAGACAGAGCTGGAAAACAGAGTCCTGTGCATCCCACTTTTTCTGCTGTATGTATGCAATGTATAATGATTTTTCCCAATGGCTATTTTGCTTCCCTTCTTCCCTTACTCTTTTCTTGTTCATGCAGAGATCGAATGTAGGAATTAAAAAAGACCTTTCTGCTGTTTAAACAAGTAATGTATATGTGTGACTGGAGACTACATATAAGTGCATTCACAGAAATCCATTTTTAATAGTGAGCAGGCAGGGAAGAATCATTTGTCATAAGATTACAGAGGGGAATATTTTAACCTGTTATGAAATTTTTAAAGGTCTTAAGGAGTATGATAATGATTATGCAGACTAGGTTTATTGTGAGGTATGTAGTTAAAATGAGAAGAAATCAAAAAGCCCCACAGTGGAAATCAATATTAACTGAGGTATTATGTGTGAAATTAGTCTTGAAAATAAGAAAGTAGTATTACATGTTAAAAAGGATTAAAGGGAGACAAACATGGAGAATAATTAACTGGGCTGCTCCTTACTGTTAAGGGTTTTGGTGAACCTGTTTTACTTCTAATTGCCCTGAAGGGTTCTTTTTTTTTTAATGTCTTCCAAATAGGTACTGTTTTTTGGCTTATTCTTACAGGTTGCTCTGTATGATCTCTATCCCTGCTTCATTACCAGTCTTGTGATGGAGGATGCTCACCTGCTGTGACAGTGTGTAGGGTTACAGTACTGGGAGCAGCACTGCAGCGGGCAGCCTGACCTGGTAGTTTGCTTAAGTGAGGTCAAATTTTGCATCCCTTGGGGAGAGGCCAGTGAATAAATTTGCTGAATGTCTTGGATGTCCTAGGGTGCCTAGGGAATGAGGCACCTCTGTATGAGGCAGCTGAACTGAGTCCATCATGATAATCAGTTCAGCCTTCTGGGTTTGCCAGAAACCTTGGCTGAGGTCTGGTGGTCGGGAGTTGTCTCCTGCAGTTTAAACATCAGCATTGCCGACATTTGCATCTGAGCTAGTCACATGTTTCTTTAGTCTGTGGGGAGAAATAAGTGCATTCAGGATATGATTCATCTGTCTTATTTTAGATGTCTAAATTGGGATAGGAATGTTCCTCTTCATTTCTTTCATTTGCCCGGAGGTGAGGTCAAGGTGACAAGCTAAAATGCAGGCTTTTCTGACTGACAAGATGAATCCTACCCATCAAATCTCAGCAGCCTCCATCACAAAATCCCCATTATGTGGAGCTGCCACTCAAATGTTTTGCTGACCAGTGGTTCTTGAGGAGAGGTTATGAGGAGAGGTTGTAAAAGGTCTTGAAGGAGGTGTGACATCCACTAGAAGAGCATGACCTGCGACAGGTGACTTTTTGTCACACAGTGGATCCGGATGCCTCTTCTATCATGCAGCCCAGTGTGGTACAGACTCATGAGTCATACTCAGGAAAAAAAAATCAATGCTCTGCCTGCAGAAAATAACTCTCCTTTCTTTCTTTCTCAAACTGGCAGTTATGATCACTGTGTGAGAGGCAAGCTGAATTTGTTCTCTTTCTCTCATGAGAGAGAGAGACAATAATGGTTGCCTGGCATTATTTCTTTCTTCCCTGCAAACTGTGATATTTGCCTTTCCTTGTCTGTGCTGCAAAGCAATAAATAGCACCTCCAGGAGAGACAAGGGACACCAGAAACAAGAAATGACTGGCACAGACATGGCAAACACCATTTCAGTGACTTCCATGCACTGATGTTCTCGCTTGACTCGTTTCAGTAGCAAAAATTCAACAGAGAAGCACGGTGTGTGTGTTCCATAGCCCAGATGGGAACTTGCCATATTGAATCTTTTAAAGAGATTACTGATTTCCTGCTTGTAAATATAAAGTCAAACAATTGTTCCTGATCTGGGGAACAGTATTTTAATCTCCTACACCATACAGTGTGTGTGGCATCTCTGCCCTGTTAAGTGTGTGTTGGGGTAAAATGCCATTGTGGAGGAGTGTGAGACTCCCTGTGGTTCTGTCACAGCAGTCAGTGCTGATCAGCAGAGAGGGAGCCAGGCCATCAAATCCAGCAGCATCACTGGGGTGTATGTGCACAATTGTATTGCAACTACTGAGAGGACAAATGTCTGGTGGTGCATAATGAAAATGTGTTACTGAGGTGCTGGTATTATATGGACAATAGACTTCTTTTTAATTTGATGGAATAAGCTTTTGTATGCTGGGATGGCATAGAAAAGGCTGAAAGATTCACTTTCCCAAGGTTAATTGCAATCAGATCTTTGATGCAATTAATTTTAACAGAGGAAGAGAATCACAGGTCAGAAGGGAGAAAGGGCAGGTTAAAAAATATTTGGATGAATTAGAAATGTTCTAGTCAGCAGTGTCAGGTAAAATCTGGTTGAAAGTTGCCAAAGCAATTGCTGAACTATTAGTAACTATCTTCAGATGCTTATGGAGGACCAAGAGGTCTCACAGCCCTAGAGAAGCCTGCTCCTCCTTTATTTAACAAAAAAGCAATACAAGGTAACTCATCAGTCAAATCAACTGGATTACCAGAGCAAATACCTAAAAAAAAAAATAAGTGAAACAACCAAGTGTATCATAAAGTGGTGGAAATACTAATTGTGGATTTGTCAAGAACAAATCATGTCAAATCCTCCTTTATATATTTGGCTTCGTTGCTGATCTGGTAGATGTAGAAAAACAGTAAGATGTTGTATTCTTGATGCTGGCATGTCAAATGAGGTATAGCTTTGATTCATTGCTATAAAGTGAGTGCACTGCTTAAAAAAACCTGCTAAGAAACATTATCAGTGATTTGGGGAAAAATGAGAGGATGTTTGAAGTTAGAGTTCTCTGAGGTTTATCCCGAACACAATTCTACTCAGTATTGATGTTGCTGTTTTCAATGACATAATGAAAGAGTAAGGAGGACTTCAAGAACTGTAGGAGATGGTATTATGTTTAAAATTTATTTTTACTGTATGGTAAATTGCCCGGTATCAACGAATGAAATTCAATAACAGAAAGAGAAATGTATTGTACATAAGAAAAAGTGCCAAGATGCCCCAGAATATGTGAAAGAAGAAAGAGACTTGGAGGTTTAGGGTTAATGTCAGTGCTAAATTGCAAAAGATTAAAAGATTCTTTTGTTTATCAAGATATTTCAGTCTGGGATATACTCATAAAGGACATGGAAGGGAGTTAATTTCTTTTTCATTGTATCATTGGGGTCTCAGCTGGAATAATGGACTCACTTCTGAGGAGTGGATACAGACAAAGTGTAGGGAATCCAAAGGTGAAACAATAAAACTGATGAACAGTTGGCAAATATGGCCTGTGAAATAAGCTTCATTTGATCTAGAGAAGGCTTAAGTAAGGAAGTGTATGATGCAAGTGTGTGATGATGAAAAAACTCTTTATAAAGATAACAACTTATTCTTTCCAATGTCTGCTCATGATGTGGCATGAAAATATAACTTACTGTGAAGCCAACAGGATTTGATTAGGATACCAGAAAAAAAATGTAACAAAACACTTAAGTTCTAAAACAGATTTTATAGTGAATCAGTGCTATCTATGTATTGTTGGCAACGGCAAATCAAGTAACAAGAGGCTGAGCTCCTGTGGCTGATGTTGTGCTGTGCCCCTGGCATGGTGCAACACAGACCAAGGGCAGCCAGGAGAATGTGCCCCACATGAAATCTTGCTATAAGCATGTCAGGCTAACTTCTGCAATGCTGAGCTATAAATAGCCATATGTCTTTACACCGCAAAAATAATTACACCCACACACAATTTTGGAGTGATACAATATCACTCCAAAATAAAGAAATATAAACAGTTAATTTTTGGTATTTTGGAGTCAAGTCCAGTGATTGTTTGCTTCTCAGAGGTATAGCTTTACTTTGGGATCTCCATAATATTTTCTAGATTGTGATTTCCCAACAGAGGGTCTCTAGCGGATACTAGAGTGGCTACAGGAAAACAGTAATTATTATTTTAAGGTTTCTAAGTAATATTTCTGAGAGGCTAAATTGCATTTCATAGAAATATCAGGGTAGTTCTATTGGAATTAGTTGTTCAACTTAAATATTTATTTTCTAAAGTAATGTCAAAGAACCCTTGTAAATGTTTCGAGTAGAGCTTCACAACATTTACTTTTGCTGAGGATGATTCCTACTACCTTTATCTGATAGCTTTTGGTACTTGAATGGGAAAAGCTAATGAAAAGTTAGTTCTTTCCATACTGTGGGTACTTCCCACAAACCCACGGACCTCTCCTGTAATTCATCCCTCTTCCTGCTCTGTTCAGATGTTGCTTACCTGTTCCAAGACTGTTTGACCCTATCACTTCTTCTTCCTCTGCCACTGCCCTGCTCCTTTTCCCGCACTACCATATGCCCTCCTGCTCAGGAGGTAAGTGATGGATGGCATCAACTGTTGGATTCAGCCAAAAGAAGAGTCAGAGATAACACAGGGTATGTTTTTCTTAAAGGGCTTCCGTGGGCTTCTCAGTCTCCACATGGATTGCCCTGAGCTCATCACTTTAGTTTATGTTCTCTAAAATGCTCTTCTAGCAAATGATGATAAAAACATTGAAAGTAAATTACTAAGACTCAGATTGAAAAAAAATATCACAGCATTTCCCTAAGTCTATTGCTGCATCTCTGATGCAGACAATGTCCTGCACCAGCACAAAAACCTTTCCTAGAATAAACCTGGGCCATCTTAAAGTCTTAAGTCATGGCTATGGAGGCCATGGATCAAGATCCCCTTTTGCCCTGTGGTTCTAAAACAGTCCTTCCTATCTGGTCAAATGGGAATTTGGGGACTACCCTTACTAGCAAAAATTATGATTGTGGTAAGTATGTATTTTTATAATATGGCTGCAATAAAAATATAATTATTTGTCAGCCTTACATACTTGAAGGAAATAAGATTTTTAAAAACTTAAATTCTGCAATTCTTTGTCCCCTAATACGTGCCTCTCGTGTTTCAGTAGCATGTATTGTAAAACATAAAGATAGAAAAGCAGTGTCTTGAGTTGATGTGTGCTTTTTGAAACTAACAACTAATCCCAGTCATATCAATTTTCTTGGCTGCTGAAAGGGCAGAGAACAAGCTGCAGACATGAAAATCAAGTGACCTTTTATAGTCTGGTCTTCACAAAGCAGAAAAACTCAGTATTTATCTGACTTCCTATATGTGAAAGAAGACGCAGAAAAAAAGTAAACTTCTATTTCTAGGTGAAGATCAAAAAGTGTTTTATAGCCCATAAAAATTAAGGTTCTCAACATCCCTGTGAATTAGGTAGTGATATAATTTTCCATGTGGGTGAAACTAAGGCACAAAGAAATAATCAGATTTATCAACCACATCTTTGAATCCTGTGGTAAAAATCAGATTAAAGCCTTAAAATCTTCAGTATAGTCTTTTGCTTTAATTGCTGTTTCCTAAAATAAGTGGTTCTTGGCAATTTTAGTAGATGTATGGGTTAAAATTCTGCTAATATAACTCATTGAATTTTATATTGAATATTTTAAAGCTTGGAAAGTAGGTTCTTGTCTTCTGAGGATGCACACGAACAGCCTTCAGCAGAGCTCATAACAAGAAAGTTAATTTTCGTTTGTCAAAACACTCTCCTCCCTGTACTTTACCATAAACTATAGGTCACTAGCATAGTCCCCCTCTTTTTATGTGCCTTTGAAGTAAATGGGATTATGTACTATGAGAAAGACTGTTAATGAAAAGATGAAAAAAATATCCCACTGAATTGCTTTGTATATGAAATCCCATGAAAGAAGAGAGACTTTATTCTTTAAAATTATTTGTAATCAAAAGATTGTTTTTATGGTGCATTACTGAATCATTAGAAGTCCAGAGGGGGAGAAATCAAACTAGCTGGTAGAGGAGTGGCAGGTGGCTGCTGTCATTGGCAGATATGTATCTCAGAACTGAACTCTTTGCAAATGTCATGTGAAATAACTGAATTTATTAGAAGTAGGAATTGCACACACAAAAGCTGACGACCCTGAAAAGCATGCAGGCAGCTGTGGGACTGCAGGCTAGAAACTACCCTTCCTATCTGTATTCAAAACCTGTGAAAACGCTGTAATAGATTTAGCAATTTCAAAAGCTGCATCTCCTGCCTGCCCTGTTTTTACAACAGAGTTTGCCTCTACTGGGCAGAAGAGGCTATATGGGACAGTTCTGGCCACTCCTGGCCACTCCTGGCCACAGCTTGCATATGGACATAGTTCCCTCTTCACAGTGGATGGGGTTAAAAGCTCATGAAAAGTTAGTTCTGAAATGGGGTGACTGAGGTGAAATGCGAATCCAGCTCTTACTGCTGGATAATGACAGCAGTTTCTGTCAGAAAGCAGGGAGGAGCTCGACTAGGAACGTCTTTACCAGCAGGAGAGGAGCAGAGCCCCATTTCACAGCTACCTGCCCGGCTGGGTTTGCAGGGACAGGCGTGGTGCCTGTGCTCCTGTGCTGCACTGCCCTGAGCTGCTCAGGAGGTCGCAATGACTTCTGGAGGTCACCTGGTCCAAGCTCCTGCTCAAAGCAGGGCTAGCTTCACACATGGCATGTGCACTGGCAGGCATTAATATTCTGTAAACTAATTTAATGAAGCTTTTATTTTTTATGTGATCTTCAGGACTAGTTCACTTCTAAAGAGCAGGAACACAGGGCACACAAAGGTGATTTTTTTTAAAAGGGAGAAGTGAGTGGTCATAAATGAAAGCTGATACATAGGTGCTTTTTGTTTGTATGTTTTACTTACAAGTTTTCACAAAGTATTAACAAAGTATTAAATTTCTCTTTTCTTTTTCTTTTTCCTTGATTAACGTTTTTTACTTCAGGTGAGATTTTTGCTCCATCAGAAGAGCTACTCAAGGTATAGTAGACTGATGCTCGGTTTGTCCAAGAGTAGAGAATTTACATACTATTACAAAAATAAAGTAGGGTGGGTGAGACAAGTAATTATGATGTGCATAAACAAAGGTATAGTTCACATGTCTAGCTTCATGTTGGTATTACACGGAAATTGTCAACTCTACAATTAATGATAGGATTTTTTACTCATGTTGTTATATCTCTCATATTTGTTATTCTTGGATCTCAGCTCTCCAGGTGAGGTGGGTTGAACTTTGCATATTCTCTATAAGCAGAGGTAAGATAAGATGCCAACCTCTCCTGAAGATTATGGGTGGTCCTGGAGCTCTACTGCAAGCTTGAAACCTCTGGTTGTCATCCAATATGGCAAGACAATTTTTTCCCCAAAGAAAATCCAGCTATTAAGGATGAATGATTCTAGAGGGTGAATCAATAACATACAAAAATGATGACCAATGTGACAATCAAGATTTTGAAATTGTAGATGGAGTGAAAATTTATGAGCTTTAAACTTACAGTCCTCAACTGTTCACTTCAACTGTGAAATGCTGCAGAATGTGCTAAGCAAACTTCAGTAGAGGATGTGCTAATTATTTGAACCATATTTGTGTTCTTGCTTCAACATTCTCTTTCATTTTTGATAATGACAATGTCAGCAGCATTCATATTCTTTGGACAAGGAAAACAGGTAAGTATATTTTGGAATGTTGCCAAACCTTTGAGAATTGCAAGGTGAAAAATGAGACAAACAAGGAAATTTCACAATTACCAAGATCAAAACTAACCTCCAGTTGGCCAAAGGACTGGCAGACCCTTGCAAACTCATTATTTTTTTTCTTCAGTTTAAGACCAAATCCAACATAAGTACAAAATTACAGGAGCACAACAATTAGTATGAGAAATAATTTATAGAAGACAAAAAAGGTAAAATGAAAATGAATTTTTTGTCTATCTTGAAAAAGAGCATCTGTGAAGCAGTATTGCCAGTAAGATGAAGGGCTGAGAAAGAAAGCTACTGGAATGTCTGCACAGCTGAATTACCAAGGAACTCACCACCCATGTAGCTGAGGGAGCTTGGGAAGATGCTGAGGTCGGATGTTTGGTGTTGTCTGTGGCATGTGGAGCCAGTTGGCTGCAGAGTAGAGTAGTAGCTCCAGAGAGTTCATCTTTATTGTATTATTGTGATTTCCAGCTGTCCAGGGGATTGCTAAACCTTATGAGCTCCTTTGCGAGCTTGGATGGTGGATGAGAGCTCTGCCAACCAGACTGGTTATAAAACCCCCACAGAGCTCCAGAGATTAAGCAGCCAGGAGCTGGCTGGAAAAGGACTTTAGCAGCCAAGCACCCGGGAGATGGGCAGTGGGAAGAGTGACCTCAAATGAGTAGATTTTCCTCAAGGGTTTCAACTGAATTGACATATCCCTTCAGAATACTTTGATCTGGTCAAATCCATTATTTCCTGGTGACTGTGGGGAAATTTTGGAAAAGTTCAAAATCTAAGAAAAATACCAAGCAAAAATTTTCACATATATGTTATTTTTCACATAATGCAATGATGAGAAGTATAGGCAGAATTTTTTTTTTTTTTTGTCCACTGAAAGTGCAGAACTTAAACTTTTATACACTCTCCTGTTTAACCAGTATGTAAAATTAGTCTGCATTGGGCTGTGAAGGGTTTTGTGTATATCTGAGTAATGGACACAAGTCCATTCTAAAATGGTCCTTACCACCAGGAAATATGAATTTTTTCCTACTTAGCACCGAAATATATTATCTCTGAAAATTTTCCTGAGCTTGACAGTGGCCATAGTGATTATCTAAAAATACAGGTAAATTCAGATGGAAGGTCTGCAACTGAATATTTCATTGCTTAAATTTAGATTATGGTGTGAATGTCAAAAACAATCATTTTAATAAAATCAACTGGTCGAAAAGTCCAGATAAAACCAACCAAATCTTCAACTTCTTTCCTTAACAGATCAAGATCCCCATGAAGACATTTATCTTTTTTTTTTTTAATGTGTACTATGAATACTTAATCTGTTTTAAATCATACATATCTACATTTTTAGAGAGTCACGTGTGATTTTAGCAAGAGTTTTTCAATTAAACTTCTCCTTTCACATCTAAAGGTAAAGAAAGTTCCACCACTCCACTTTTCCTAGTCTAGTGGTTTTCTGGCAGCCGAATTAGTAAGTGAATTCTATCCCTAACAATAAATAAATAAATCTAATATATATATTTTCAGAAAGTTTTGATTGTATACAAATTCTTTGAAATAAAATTGGGATATATTATGGGGGTTTTGATTAGTTTGAATATATAATGTGATTTTTTTTTTCACAACCTGCAGTTGAAGATAATTCTCAATGTTGCCACACTTTCATGTACTAAAAATATTACTTGAATTTAAGTTTAGAGACTGTGCATATCTCTTTGTCTTAGTTACAAACAAAAGAAAACATATTCTCTATCTTTTTCCATAAACAGGTATGATTGATCCATTACCCAGCTGGGAGCACCTGGCATTATCTGTCCTTATGAGTTAAACCTTTCTCTGCTAGAAACTGTGTTCCTCTTACACCAATTCAAAAGCATGTTTGAAGCAACAAAAAAGATTTGTTTTGAAACAAGGTAAAAGATTAGTTTCTGAAAAGTTGCTAGATATCATAAAGAAAGAGTTATTGCATCATTACCTTGTATAATTAAGATATGCTCTTTTTGGAGGAATTGGATTTTAGAGTTCATAGTTGGTGTAAGTAATTCCTTAAAATCTGATGTTTGGATAAAAATACTGTTGCAATAGCTGTGTCTTATCATCTGTGAGAACAAATGTACCTCCCTCAGAAGAAGACTGTGGAATTAGAGCAGGGCAAATCTGCCTGTGTGCCTCTGTCTTCTGATGGCTGAGAGGTAACAGCTTGAACACAGCCTGGCCCACACAGGTGTCAGGTACCACTGTGGTTTTCCTTCAACACTTTTTTCCACAGCTCCCTCTGAGATCTTCATCTTGCCTGGCAGATCTCCAACTTCACTGCCAAGGGATGTTTTGTGCCTGGCTATCGGCGATGGAGAGACTGGGATGACTGAGCTGGATCAGAAGCCAATTTTATTGAGAGTACAAAGGGTTTAAATAAGGTTTACTTGTATGGCACTTATATATAGGATTCTATTTTTGGTGACAATTTCCCATTGGTTACACATTCTTTATGTCATCAATTACGTGGTAATCATTGCAAAGTTTCACAACATGTCTCTTGGTCACTTCCACACCAGAGAGCAGTTATCTGTGTTTGTCTCTCCCATGCTTGCTGCTCAATCAGGCCTAAGATATCAGGCTGCTTTATCACTTCCATTGTACTCCCTGTCTTGTCTCCCATACCTGGCAAAAGAAACTTAATTGTTAAGAAAATATAAAACCAAAAAACTCAGGTGCTTTAAAAGAATTAGCTAAGATTTTTTTTTTCCATTGGAGGTAATACCTCAGACAGACCTTCATACACCCTCTGTTTGACCATTCAGATGAGATGCAGTATCACTTTAGGTGTGTGATAACTATGGAATGTAAGTTCTTTATTGTGTTTACACTATTTTGAATCAGCATCCCCATAAAAAATGATGCTTACTTATTTTGCTGTAAAATGTTAAAGTGGTAAAATGGCCCTCATGTATAACATATTCCTGCTCAGAATACTTTGTGCGACAGGTAAGTGCCAGAATATTTATTTTGTCCAGAGAAACACTACAGAAACAAAGTGGTATAGAGGCAGTAAACAGGAAGTATGTAGAAAATACAATATTTGATTCCACATCTTCAGAGCCTAGTATTAGGACTTTTATTCCTTTCTGATAATCACAGATATTTAGTATCTCATGATAGAAAAGACCTGATTTTCATAGCTGTTCTTCTGTTCCTTTCTGATTCATGCTACTGTTTGGGTCTGTGATGCAGTGAGTAATACTATAATTAGAAATATTTCTTTTGATTTATTGCATTTCTGTTTTCTGTGTTTCTATTTAATTATAGTCTTCTTTGCTGATTATAAAATAAGAATAACATTTTTGTTTGCTTAGACAAGCAGGACAAAAATAATTGTTTGTTTTACTTGCCCAAATTATGCTTTTTAGATATTGTCTTTCATGTAAGGACTTTTGGCCCTTAGCACCCTTTTCTGTGCTGGTTGTTCTATTGGAAAGGAGTAAAACTGTTGAGGAAATCTAGTTAAAATAAGAAGCTCATAATGAGTGACATTCTAAAGTCATGATGAAAGAGAAGGGAAAGGCATCTTCACACAGTCCCCAGCTGAACTCTCGGTTCTTCACTGTCTTTGCTGCTCCAGGAAGCTGGCTGCCCTCCTCAGTACTCCATAGGCACTTCAGCATCTGTTAGAGACAAAGCTGTGAAACAGAAACACAGGATAGGAGAAAGGAATGACTCATGCAGAGAAACAAAAGCCTCATCTTTCAGGGAGGTCTTATCAACTTTAAAAGCTTTTTTTTCCTGTTCACTGCAAAGAGCTCTGTAACATCCACCCCAGAACCTGCTGCTATTCAGGACATTTGACATGTTCAACAATTAACCCCAGGAGGTTTTAGGATTGCCACCACCTTTGTGGGTCTGCCCCTGTGTGCAGAGCATGCATGCAAGTCCCCCAACACGTCCCGCTCCTTGGGGCAGAGCAGGTGGGATGGGCAGCCGGAGGCAGGAAGGCACCGTCTGGCTCCTGACTGCCCCAGCTGAGCCTCGAGGGAGGGATGGGGCTGTCTGGTCCCCCCCTGGGCTTGCTGGGGTCATAAAGGGCCATCAGGGTTTGGGATGAGGGAGGGGAGAAAACCTTCGTGAAACCTGCCAAGAACTGCTCTTTCCAAGCCTTTGTCCTTGACCAGTTAAGCTGTCTCTGTTGATGGTCTGCCCTGGCCCCTGAGTTTATAAACTGCCTAAGTATTGCCAGGGTTTTATCATTATGAATTACTGTGGAACAACTGAAATCTGGTTGAAAATGCAAAAAGGAGAGGGAAGAGGAGGAGGAGGAGGAATGGAAATACTCTTCCCTACCATGTGTTACACTGGAAAGGCAAATTGCCTGCTTGAGAAGACACCTAAGTTTCATTCAGCCAAGTTGCTCCTCTGGGAAATAGTGACAATCAAAGAGGTTTTTTCTTTCATTAATACAGTAATTAATTTTTCACCCTGCAAAGCTTTTCAGAGCTGATCTTAGAACTGTCTGTTCTCCTGTGGGGTGCTGTAACACAGTTCAGCTGTTCCTGCTCTGAGCAGGCAACAACAGGGTTGTCACTAGCAGCAATATAAAACTGTGATTCTTTTCACCAGTGAGAGTAATGGTGCTCACAGCAGGCAGTAAATTCTAGCAAGAGCTTTTAGGATTTTTATCCTAAAATTCTGTGCAAATAATGAATAATCTTCCCAAATTTACAGATGACTCGGTTAGGTCTCTGTTTTGTCAAGCAAGTCAAAACAGTAAGATTTATCCAGTTTTACTGTTACTCTGAAGAGCCTGAGTACAGCAGAAATAGACAAGAACCTCATAATCTTCAGGCATGCTTTGCTGCTACTGCCTTAGGGAAACTGGAGCAACAAAAACATCCAGTGGCCTTTTTTTCTTTTTTATTTTTTTCTTTTTTTTTTCTTTTTTTTTCTTTTTTTTTTGAGCAGTGATAGACTTAATCGACTGCTGCAAAACAGAATTCAGTAATTTGAATTCAAATTCTGAATAGTCAATAAGCCACATTTGTATGCAATCAATCACTTCCCTGTGAAGTTAAGGAGATTTTTTTTTCATGAACAAGATTATCTAGCTGGCAGATCTCAGCTTGAGTAAAATAAGTTTGAATAGTTTAGATATCCAATGTGAGCTGTTGCTTAGCTCAATGGAAGATTGCACAGAAATTTTGGTCAGATTTCATTGAAAAAGAATACTGCAGAATTAAAATATTTTATATATATAATGATGCTTGTCTTCTGTTATACACATAATCTGTAGAGGCTTGTGCCTGATGGGATTTTAGATTCTGTGGTGGTGACAATGTGTTACATTTAGTTTCCAGTTCTGGTAAACTGAAGTGATGTTATCCATGTCCTTTTTTTTTTTTTTTCTCTCAACTCTTTGATAAGGATTTCAAAGTGAGGCCAAAGTATTTTTAGACTGTCTATTTAATCTGAATATAAATGAACATGCTTTATCTACTGTGTCTTTTTTTCCTCTACAGTTACATTGAAATAGGAATTAAAAAGCCTGAGGGGAAAAAGAAAGAAATGATAGTAAGTATTTAATTATGAATACTGCCTGTTTAAATTACTATGAAAAAAATACCCATTCATTACTTTATGCTTGTATAATTTATGTTTAACTGTTAATGTGTGCTATTTCAGGGAAGAGTATGATATGATAATAATATCAATTTACCTGAGATTTATAATGTAAAATTTTGGCTACAAAGATAATGTTACTCTGTCCTAACTTTCCTTTGCCCTAACTGTGCAACTATTTAAACATCAGTTGACTGCCAATAAATATTTTCAGGAATTAAGAGTAATTATTACTCTCTTACATTCTTTGCTGTAGAGTGTAAAAGCAGAAGTTCAGGCAGTGTAAACTATAGATAACATTTAGTGATTAATCACAGTGTCATGACATTGTTGAGATTGGAGGTGACCTCTGGGGGTCATCCAGTCCAAACCCCTACTGACTGAAGGGACAACTAAAGCAGGTTGCTCAGTGCCCTGTCCATTTAGGTTCTAAATATATCCAATGGATGGAGACTGCAATCTGTCTGGGCAACCAGCCAATATTTGACCACCCACACTGAAAAAAAGAGTTGTTCTTTCTTATCTGATCTTGTATGGATTTCATCCCAGCTGAAACTGATGCCAGATAAGTAAGATTTTCTCATTTTTTGGCTTATGTGGAGTCAGAGACTGACCAAATCACATAGGTGTTGAGTTAGCTTATTTGGATTTAAACTGCTACAGAGGATAAGAAACATTCAAAATTAGAATCTAAGTACTATAAGTCATACACCTAAATCTATATGACTTTGTGACACAGAATAATAGCCCATTTTTTTTAACTGTTTATTTTGCAAACAGTTAAGAGTTATGTGTAATTCATCTAGTATGGATTACAGGGAGTTTTTATGACAGTATTGATACAGATAACGCAATGTTAAACTATATATCCTTTCATAGTAATTTTTGACAATTTGACCTAGCATATGTACGCTTGCATTGTGACATCTCTGCTGTATTTATCATGATAATAGCTTGTTACAGACAGGGTCATAACAGCCAATATGGAACACTGGTACTACTGAAGTCTTATTTATGTCCTAGAAGTATAACCAAAGTGGTTCAAGTGGGAATTTAAGCAAACCAAATGTTGGATTATTTTAAGACTGTAGGAAGCCCTGAGTATTGTGTGCACATGCAGAGTAAATCAGTTTCATACATCACAGAATTAACCAGGTTGGAAAAGACCTTTGGCATCATCAAAGCCAACCTATTACAATGACTCTAATCTGGTCTTTGTTCTGTCTTCTCTCTCTAAAGAGAAGGCAGAGTCCAAATGACTGGATATGGGTATCCCCATTTCACTGAATATATGATTTTGAGTCCAGTGCTGCTGTATAGTGGAGTCTCACTCAATGTGACATAGATTGCACCATATACAGAATTCTTTGGGCAGGCTTAGCAAGTCAGAGGTTGCCATTATCATTCTGAATAGGATCTTCTCATTTTCCCATATGGCACTGAAGGCAAACAGGATTGAATTCATAATGGTTAAAAGGAAAGGCCTTAGATAAATTACTACATTTTGAATTATAACTGGATTTTGGTTCAAAATAGAGATTTGAAGTATTTTTGTCCTCTGTCATTGCTTTGATAAAAAGATATAGTGAAAATGAATTGGGCTAGACTTATGAATTTACTGAAACTGTGCCATTCTTACTGAGAATAAATAAATTAAGTTAACCTAAATGTTAATAAATGAAGTTAATATCACCCAATTTCTTCTATAAATAAGAAATATAAATCTTGGAACTTATGTTATTGCTTTGATACCTACTTGGTATAAATTAATAAACTACACGTTTGTAAAATGCCATAATATTATCTTCTGTTATACACATAATATCTCCATGGATCACCCTCTTCAGACAGCAAAACCTTTTTCCAAAAGGTTTTGAATTTATTTAAATTGAATTTATTATTTAAATTAAAATTTTTAATTTCTGTGAATAAAAAACAACAGTAAGCTTATATTCTCACACCTGAATTATAAAAGCTATTTTAATGAAACAAACATTTGGGTCTGATTTGAACAGTAGCATGTCTCTTTGTATAGCTGCTTGTGACGTACCTTATAAGAGTGCTTTGTGAATAGGGAGGATTTACAAAATATCAGTTTGGAAGTATATCAGAATCTAGTTTATTTTTTCCTCTCTACTGAGTTGTATTTAGAGCCAAATTCTGTTTGTTCTGGAAACAGACTGAAAGGCAGGAAGAGCAGATCTGAATGATTATGGCGTGGATGACTGATGTACCTGAGAACACCTCAGTTCTCAGGATGAGGTGGCCACTCCAGCTGAGTCTTCTCCGGATGTCAAGATGCACCCTTGGTGTTTATCATCTCCCCTCCTTGTACTTTCTTTTCCATTGAAATGGTACAGGAATATGGTCAGAAAGAGACCTCTAGGCAATAGCTATAATACACAGTGCCACAGTCTGTTTGCCTCTGGCTACATCTTCATCAGTACATTAAACTGTCTCCTAGAATATGTTGGGATACTGGAACTCATTTATCTGTACTGGGACATGCTTTTGACTTCCACCATCTCACACCCCAGTTCCCAGCCTAGACATTAGGATGGACCATACACCATTTTCAATAGGCATGAAATTTATTTTGAAGACTCCCTGAGCTAAATTTTATGGATTAGAAGATGATGCTATGTGATTTTGGGATTGGGAAATAGGTATTGTCACTGTTTGTTCAGTAGTGTAAATGTAGCAAGTTGTGTGTGGATATTTTGATGGACTTGGATTTTGTTGTAAATTGTCTTGTGGTATTTGTCCACTTTAAGAATTTTGTTCTACTCCACAAATACCCTTTAAAACTAGAAAAAGGGTAGCTATAATGGAAATTAAAGGATTAAAATGTAAACTTAAGTTGCATAATTGCCAACCAATTAACATTTAGAACAGTACCCAGTGTGCACCTTCATACTGTATGGAACAGGGCCAAGGCATGGTCCTAAGGCCTGCAAGGGGTAGGATGAAATCTCCAATCTGTTAGTGCAGTTCCTGACACACTTTAGGTGAATTCAGCATCCCTTCCAACAAAGTCCTTGTTTTGAGATTCACAGCTCCAATGAGGACAATTGAATATCCTTTGAAGAGTGTTTAGGCATGGATATGAACACAGAATACTGTGCTTTGTGGCATCCTGTCCCTGGTTATTTGTATAGATACAAAATAGTGAGGTTGACTCCAGGCTAAAGACAATGTGAAAGAGAGAAGATAGATTTTTATGTCTAACAAATTCCTTGCCTTATATGTTTGCTGATAGAATCCCACTAGTATAGAACCCTGTCTCACTGATTATTCACATTTTTTCTTATATAACACTTGCAGCTTTTGCATCTAAGGACAGATTTTATGCTGGGGAGACTTATGCTTTCCTACCTTTGCCATTACATTAGCAGCTTATCTTTGTTTCCACTGGGTCTTCATCAATAAACAAAATTATTTGAATGAACAGATTGAAGTTGCATATAGGTTTACAATCGCTGCAGTATCATTAATGATACCAGGGCTTTATATAAAAGCATAAATTAAAGCAAAATGGCACCTACAATGTCTTTTTAGTAGGTGAGGAGAGCAGGTTTTAAAGTTACTTGACTATCACTATGAATATTTAATAGCTTTTTTCTCCTGGTTTGAACTCCCGTGTGGGAAATCCTTTTTAATTCCAAGCCTCAATTTTTCACTTCTTGGCTTAGTAGATAGTGGAAAAGCTGTGGTGGCAGCTTATTTTCTCAGGGGAGAGAGTGTATCAGGCCACTTGACAGTGAGTTCTCTGGTTGATTAAATTGTGTCAGCCAGTTCCAAACAGAAAAGTCTTTTGGACAAATGGTGAAAGAATATGACACAGGTTTTTGAGGATAGAAGACATGTAACAGTGAAAGCCTTGGAATTCCTCAAGAATGACAGATTTTTCCAAAATACTGACATGTAACATATTGCATTGAACAAAGATAGTATTTGACAGTGGGACTAGTGTTTATATTTAAGGAATGCTTTTGAGAAGAAAATATTTTAAACATCTTGCATCAGCTAATGATGTATGATTTATTTTTTCTGCAGATTAAATCAATAATTCACAGTACTTTCTGTGGGCCTTCCAGATGGCAATTTATCTGTAATAAGTCACATAATATCAAGTAAATATGTTATAAATCAGACTGTTTACTTGATTTTAAGTTTCCTACTTTAATGTATACAAACTTCCAAATGTCTTGGTTCAGTTATAGACTGAATGTTTGTAGTGAAACTCTGGTTAACCAGGCAGGATTTGGAATGGTCAATTTCTTGATTTAGATACCATGAATTAAAATTAAATTAGTATGGTATGACAGGTTTAATTTTTCCAAAGTATTTTTAAGGAAGGAAATAAATTGAGAATGTGATGATATATTGCAATGCATAGTTATATTATGTTAGTGAAATTTAAAGAAAAACCATTATATAATATTAAGAAAATTTCTAGAATACAATATTTAAACATCATAGATAACATGAAAGGACCCTTAATCCAACAGTTATTTAGAAAAAAAATCTCATAATCACAAAGCACCACAGAGTTTTCTAAAACAGCAATGTTACAAATAGGCAATTTGAGAAATTAATTCTGTGAACTGCTAATGAAACTTAATTTCCTATACATTTCTGTCTGATATTATGTCATGTTTTTATATATGATAATATTATTCTAATAATAAAACAGAAAAAGAATTAATATTTATCTTCCATATGTCTTTTGTCACCCTGCCTGGGTGTACAAAGGGGTGTATTATGATTATGGCCCTCAACAGCAGGTCCTTTACTCAAGTAATGTGTATAAAATTCAAGCAAAGCCACCTTCTTTGGAGACAGAGTTCAACTGTGCAAGAATGGGAGAGTTTTGAAGAAGAAAAAATAATGTATTGTTTTCCAGTCTTAAGTCTTAAATGTTAAGATTTATTTAATGGAGAAACTATTATTTAAAGTGATGAGCATTCAAAATGATATAACCATAGAAAAGACAATACATTTGCTTATCTAGTATCTAATTTGATTTCAACTTAGCTCCTAATAATTCAAGCCATTTTTGTGACAATTGTTTACATTTAGTTAACTCAAGCAAGTTACAAATACAGAGAGATAAAAAAATCTCTGCAGATTTTGCAGCGTCATTTTATAACTAATGTTGTTTTAATGACCTATTCTATTATCTCCAACTAAAAACTTGTCTATTATGTGAAGGAAGACCAAATATGTTCTCATCATTAACTGAAAAACAATGGACTTAGACTCTGAAAACAGCAGCATTTGTTCTACCATTGAAGACAGAGTGTATTCTCTCTGCATATGTGTACATTGATAACTCCCAAAAATTGTATGATCTTATCCAAAACTCTATTGATGAGACAGCTGAAATAATAATGATAAATTCTATAAAAAGGTTTGTGCACTAAAGCAAATAATGTTTAAAGTGTACACAGAAATAAATACAAAGATGAGGTAATTCTCAGAGTGCAGATGTGATGCAGGAAATTTTGCCATGAGGCTAATGTTGAAAGATTTGACATTTCTGTAATCAAGCAATCACACATGATTCCAATGTTAAAATCAAGAGCCAATTAAAAAAGTATAAGTTGAAGAATATGTCTGACATATGATGTGAATTGCTTCTTCAAGGAAAGGAAGTGTGTAATTATTAAATTGAATAATTCTTGACCACTGTATATCTACCACTAAAGAATTAAATAATAGAATTTGAAGATAAATGAATAATTTAGGCATTTTAGTTAATTCCTGTAGCTGCCATGCCTTACACTATGCAGTACACTTTCCTGGTTACTCTGGATTTATATATTTCTTGGGATGATGTTTTGATATCAACCCTCAGAGCATCCTACAAGTTTGAACTTTTATGTTAATTGTAAGTTCTTTTTAAAGCTATTTTTATCTTAAACTTGAATAACAACAGTTGTGTCAAGTTTCATAATGTATTTGAGGAAAAAAATGCTAAAAATGAACCATGTCTCTTCCTTTTCTGCCAATCTGTTGCATTTCATGTCCACAGTCCTCAGGTTTTACCTGACTTCAGTTCCACTAGATGGCTCCCAACGTCTTTTGAATGCAGCTTTATTGTTTCAAGATGTTTTAATGTGGCATGCAGACATAAATATTTGCTCTTGGCTGGAACTTGACACACTGTGGTAGGAGTGCTAGGACTTGGTCCAGGCAGCTTTATTTATTTATTGAAAAAAGAAAGAAAAAAAAAAAAGGAAAAAGAAGAAAAAAAGAACACATGTTCCTGGAAAGGGTTTTTCTTGACATAGTATTTACCTACACAGAAAGTTATATTTTGCAATTTGCAAGATAAACAGATCATTAAAATATATCTTCTTGATCTTAGAACAACAAACTATATAATAATATTCCATATTAAAAAAAGAAGAAAAGGAGGGAAGAGATCTGCTCAATATAAAGCATTTAGATCCCAATAGTACAGAAAATTGGTAAATTATTAATTACTTTTATGACATCTAAATAGAAGTAGATTTCTTATGTTACACAGAATATGCTTCAGCTTTTTTTTTGATATGCATAGACAATTTATTAGAAGTTACTTTGCCGTGCAAGATCACAGAAGGTACTTTCTAAAGCAATTTAGAGAAGGTTTGCATCATTATCAGAGTAAAATGGCTTACTTAAGCCTAGATTACCAAATCTCTTTTAAAAAACCAGATCTTTTTCAGCTGTTAATTTATAAATACTGTTTTTTTTTTTTTTCAATCCCTTCTTCATATTACACGACAAGGAAATCTACTTTCAAAGTGCTGGACTCATAGTAGAAGATCTTTTACATTTGTTCTTCTCAGTTGACCTTCAATATCAAAAAAGAGAAAAGATTTAATGAATGAAAATTAATGAAAAATGACTGAAAATTAGGTATTAAAATTAGTGTCATTAGTGATGTAGGAGAAGGAAGGAAGTATTTTAATATTTGAATGGGTTGTGGGTTATGGATAATCTTCAGAAGGTCCAAAAGAAACTTACACTCGTGCAAAGAAGAGGAGTTTCAAGGAATTAATAGGAAGTAATTGGCAGAAGGAAGTAATAGGAAGTGGAGTTTCAAGGAAAATGGATATGTAATGTTAGGTTCTGAGGAAGGTGACTTATCACAATTGTTTATTTTTTTAAATTAGAAAACACAGCCTTTGGAAAAGAGATTGTAGTATCAAAAAAAAAATCTAAGTACTTTTCTAATGATTTAGCTTAATCTGTATTTGGGAGAACAGTGTGTGTTGAAAGGGAAAGAAAGAAGAGAATAAATGAGTTTTGAGAACCTGTCATTGATACAAAATCACGTAAAATCAGAATTGTTAAAAATGGAGGGCACTTATGGGAGTCATCCAAACGCCTGTTCACAGGCAGGTCAGCAAGAGCAGGTTGCCCAGCACCATACCCAGGCAGGTCCTGAATATCTCTGAGCATGAAGATGTCACAATCTCTCTGGGCAAACAGTACTAGAGGTGACCAACCTCATTGTAAAAAAGGCTTTTTCTTATGATTTAGTGAATTTTCCCATCTTTCAGTTTGTACCCATTGCCCTGTAGCCAGACACCACTGCAAAGAGTCTGTTTATTTACTCACTCTGTCAGGAATTTATACACATTATAAAGGTAAGATCCCCCTGAGCCTTCCCACCTCCACACGCAGCAGTTATCCTGGTTTCTCCTCATAATCCAGTATATTCTCCAAGGCCTTCCTGTCTTTGGGGCTTTGCTGCAGTAAGCCCACACCTCTGTTGGACTGAGGAGCCCAGAACTGGACACGGCATCTAAAACGGACTGCAATACACAAAACTATTGTCTTGCTAACTGTTTTGATGAACTTACCTTGCTTCTGTTTGGAGTCATGATAACTGTTGAATAAGAGAATGCAGCTGAGGACTGGAGGACAATATATTTCACTGTTGACACATCTGTTATGTCAGACAGGCATTAAGGATATGACCCCACATTTTTTAAACAAGTTTTAAAATTTGATGAAATACACTAGGATTTAAAATGAACTTTTGAAATTTAAAATCATATTTTAATAGATAGATGATTTAAATTTAGACAGCTTTGTCCTTGAATCAATTGTTATTCCTTGTTATTGTCTGCTTTTGATATTGTTCAGCTTGTAAATAAAAAGTAGAGTAAACTACTTCGTGAGCTTATAGTGTATCACCAGAGAAATAAAATAAAATGGAAGAGAAGAGTTCTACCCATTTAGATAAAGCTCTTAATTTAGCAGGATGTTAACGGAACTTTATTTATTTTGTGAAATCTTTGATTTAAGTCAGAGATAATAAAATGTATTTTCCTTTATGTTTAGCATCCTTCCTCTAATTATTAAATTATCAGAATCTTTACACTTTAGAAAGTGTAAAGATTCTGATAAGGCTTTTTTGGGGAAAGTCTTTAAAATACAAAAATCTTGAAGGGAGGATAAAAAATGTTATCATCACTTATTCTAGCTTCAACATGACTTAATGATTCTTTCTCAGTCTTTCTAAGCAACTGTTTTGCTCAGATCTATCCATATGTTGAAAGTGTGTGTCTGGCAGGAGCAATGTTCCTGAAAGCTACAAATAAAAAAAAAAAATTACACTGAAATTTGTTATGTTATTTTTCCATATATCTCTCAAGGCCTATGTTTCTTGAGAACTTATTAGGTTTTTTTCTTTCATATTAATAATAGTATTTCAAGAGTTCAGATTTGCAAACTGAAAACCAGTACATTACCAAAGAAAATTTTACCTTTCCATTTGCAGAGACTCTTACAATTTCAGCATGTTTTATTCTTTAAATATGGTGCCCCCTCTCTCTTGCTTTCCACAGAACCTGCCATTGGAGGCCTTATAGACTGAGTAGGCTTGCCTGTTAAATTAATTCTTTAGTTAGGAACCTGATTTTTGCAACCTTTTTGAACCACAGTTTTGTGAAACATTGAAAAAACTACGAATGCTTGTGCTACACTAACTTCTATATGTCTCAGACAATTTATTTCTCTTTTGAGAGAAAGTACATAAGTGAAATTTTTGGAGCTTTTAGCTGTGGAGACATATTTCTTCTTTATCTCTTCTATATGTTACACATGTAGTGTAAAAAAGAAGCATCTCAGCTCCCATCATTTATTTTTAACATTACATCTGGGTCACAGTGATATTTTCTGTGGCTTATGTGGAGTTTGTGGTCAAGCTAAGACATTTCCTCAAGGTGCCTTTTGTCAGCCATCCACCATTCCCTCTTAGATGGAAGCAGTTTTAGTACCTCCACTTTTCTTGTCATAATTTCCTTGTACACAGGCATTGGAGAATGGTGTTTGAACGCTCCCAAAGCATTTTCCAGTTCTTGGGTTTAATGCTACTATAAAAGAGTTTCAGTTCCCCTCAGCCAGCTGGCTGAATCAAGCTGTTTTCTTGTGTTTTCTGTTGTGTAAAACTTTCGTATTTATTTCTTCGCTACGGAGAATATTTTATCAGAACAGTTTGTTATTGCTGACAGTAGAGACATCTGAGATGAGATTTGTATAGAGATCCCCTGCTGATTGAAATCCTCTGGTTTATGCTACCTGACTTCCAGCTGCTGCTCCAGAGTGGCACGAGGCTCCAGAAGTCATGCAGCTCACCACTTCTGTGGCTCAGATTCCACTGGTATGAAAGTGCACTAGGCACAGTAATTAGGCAGCTGAGACCTATGTTTGTGATTGTAGGCAACTTCTGGAATTTTTTTAGGAATCTTCTGGGCCAGAACAACCTGTTATAAACATTGTACACTTTGAAAATCCTCTTTGCCTATTTTTGTGGTATTTTTGTCTCCCATAGATGGACTCCTGATACTGCAAGTCCACCTGATGAATAGATCAAAAAGACCTTGTTCTGCAGGATGTTTCTAGAAATGATTTTACAGGAAGCGTGTTGTACAACAGTTACTTGTTGGATACGGAAAGATCAAACTTGGAGTACCATTCTGTATTTTAGAAATCTGCATGGTTTTCAAAACAATGTCTTAAGAGAAATTTGCTTACACATGTGGCCTTTCCAGAGGCTTCATTATGTTTCTGTCACATGTTTCCCTTCAAGTCTCTACACTGAAAGAGAACTTGAGAGTTAAAGCAATAACTGAGAATCCTTACAAAGTATACCTCAGCTCTTTAATTCCACATTGCAACCAATAAAATCAACAGAAACTTGCCCTACCTTTGAAGACAGTGATTTTTAAAGAAATTTTACTATATGAACTGGTTTCAACACTCAGTGACCTGAAATCTCAGCTCATTCATATCATGGCTTCAATGTCTGATGGCTCTGAAAGCTGAAAGAAGATGGATCTGTGATTAGATGCATCCTTACAAATGACAACATTCAATCTAAATAGTCACGGTTCATAGCATTTCTTATGACACAGTGATTAACTTCTCTGCCTGTCATGCTACATTATTTATTGAATCTGGACTTTTTTATTAGTCAGAATTAATCTGATGGTTATTTTACTCAGCTTCCTCATTTTATTAGTTTTCTTGTGGTCTCTATCCCTGCTGTCATATTGCATACCCATATTGGATATCTACACATACACTTGTGATGGGAATTAAAACAGATTTGGTGACAGACTGAAAGATCCATTTTCACAGACTGTGCATTGGACTGCCAATGGTGAGAGATCCAGTATGGGAGTTCAAATGAAATAAAATATGTGATACCAGTCAAACAGGAATGAATCTAATAAAGGCATCAGATTTCTTGAATCAGACAGGGCTGCACTTAATTGTGGTTTTCATAGGTCATTACAGAGGAGGTTTCAAGCTGGGCTATCTAGTTGTTTTTCAAAACCATTTAATTTGGATATTATATTTACTATTGATATAGTCTATTACAATAGTTTCTGAAAAGATTAAGACTTACTTACAGTTATGCTGTACTGATGGACTCAAATTCTGACTTACCAATACCTTTCTGCTTGAAAGCTTTTTTCAGGCAGTATTTTTATTTTATGAACAGCAACATGCTTTTACCTTTTGCAGTATTATTTTTATTAACTGCATGAGATGTCATTGCTTCTATAGTGTGATTTGGCACAACATTGTAACTGCATTCACAGTTTCTGAGAGCAGATATCTTTGTGGGTTGGTGTGTGTTTTACCTTTATAGTTTGATTGCATTTTTAATTTGATGGGTTTGGCATTTTGTTCAGCCTACTAAACTTGCCATTTGTGAGTAATAAGTCTTTTTAGCTCTCCTAATATTTTTTCTTTGGAAAGTTGTTTGTTTTTACAGTACTCTTTTATCTATGTTGCAATTGGCCATATTGCAAATAGTGAATCAGCTAACAGATAAATTTCTAAATTTGTGAACTGTTTGAATTCATTGGAAAATTACAAACTAGGTGCTCATTTATCTATGAATCTTCCCAGTTTTTCTTAATGTACCTCCATCAGCAATTCATGATACTAACACAATATCATATGTTCTTCCTAGACCAGTTTTCCAAAAAATTAGTTTCGCAGAAAATATGAGAACTAAAAAAATGAAACACAGATACCTGTGACATAAAAAATGAGCTGCACAAATATAATTACCTATTTGTTAGTGCTTAGTTGAATAAATAAAAAACATTATGATTTACATTGCTTAGAGTTAGATTTAAAACAGTTCATAAGATAATTTTATTCCTCTGGGTTTAGAACAAATGCATAAATAATTTGTTTTTTATTATAACAGTATTCTATTTAACTATGTTAAGTATCATTTGAGTGTATTTTAAAACTGATGTCTAGTTGATTAGTTTATGAAATTAATTCACTTTATTATTAAATATTGGTAATTCAAAAGTTTGCTCTGTAGCCTCTTGTACATAAGGAATGTGAATTTGGACAAGACTTATGGTAGGCAAAAATTACTACCACCTGGAAGTCTTTTAGAGTTCTAAATCAAGTGACTTGATGGTTTCAAACCATTTGCTAGTGTCTAAATACTTTAAGAAAATGTTTCACAGCAGTGTCTAGGTACTTCAGACGACACCCTGCTGATTTAATTGAAATTTTTATGATTTCTTCAAAATTTGACTGTAAAAGGCAATAGTTTCTTCATGATGACATGCATTATATTGCCACTACTTGGGTAAAATTATGGTTGTTTTGTGGGAGAAACTTTACTTAAAAAAATATGGTATATGGAAAAAATAAGACAAAATGTGTACAGCACCCTACAGTAGCTGCATCAATTTTGCAATTCTCAAGTATAATTCAGATTTAAATGAGTAGGATTTAGGGCTCTAATTGAAGGTCTATTCTTTAATTGTATGAACCAATCACTTAGAAACTATTTGGTATATGCCATTTGCAGGGTGCAATACTTCATATAGAAGGGAAACCATTAAAGTGCATCTAAAATTTAAGTTCTATGTTAGTATAATACCTTATGATGTTATAAATGCTTTCACATGGTTGAATCTCTTCAGTAGGTGGAAGTGATACCTTAAGTTTTCACTTTCATATTTTCCAGATTCTGTACTGCATTAGTGTGTAACTCTGAGCTTCATATAGACTGTTAGTAAGTTCAATTAGATAAAACAATCCTTTCCAGCCTGAGAACCAAGGACAGTGCTGCAGCTTCAGGCCCCAAAAGTGTAAACAACGGCGGATTGAGAAGAGCTTCATAACCTGAAGCTGTAATTGGACAATTAACCCCAAAATGTAAATGGTCTAAAAAATGCGTGATAATTCGTGACTGTCACCCATCTTGAATGTAGCCTCAGCCAGGCTCTTGTACTGCCCAAGGTGTATACTTTGAAGGCCTTTTTAATAAATATCTACTTTATTTCTTTAACACTGTCTAGCCTCTGTTCTAGGTAGCCTCTTTAGACATCAGAAGAAAGACTTTATTAACATTATTACACTTATTTAAAACTAGTAAAAAAGAGAATGGACCTTCTTTGTAACCCTTGTCATTCAAAATTATCAAATTAGAATCATAGAACAGTTTTAGTTGGAAGGGACCCTAAAGATCATCTGGTTCCAAGACCCTGGAACCAGGGACATCTTCCACTAGACCAGGTTGCTCAGAGTCCTCTCCAGTCTGACCTTGAGCACTTTCAAGAGTAGAGAATCTACAACCTTTCTTGACAATCTTTTCCAGTGCCTCACTACCCTCACACTGAAGAATTTCTTCCTCATATCTTATGTAAATCTACCCTCCTTCAGTCAAAGGCCTTTCCCCCTTGCTCTATCACGACTGACCCTGTGAAAAGTACCTCCTCAGCTCTCTTGTAGTCTCTTTAGGTATTGGAAGGTGATCTAAAATTTCCCCAAAGCCCTCTCCTCTCTAGGCTGAGCAGCCCCAGGTCTCTCAGCCTGTCTTCTTGCAGGAGGTGCTCCAGCCCTGTGATCAACAGTCTCTCCTCTGGCCTCGCTCCAACAGCTCCTTCCTGTGCTGGGGACCCCAGGGCTGGATGCAGCACTGCAGGTGGGGTCTCAGCAGAGCAGAGCAGAGGGGCAGAATCCCCTCCCCAGGCTGCCCACATGGCTCCGGATGCAGCCCAGAGCACAGCTGGCCTTCTGGGCTGCAAGGGCACACTGCCAGGTCATGATGAGTTTTTGTCCACAACACTCCCATCTTTCTCCTCTGAGCTAGGGTTGATCTATTCTACAATTTATAATTACTAAAAGAGGAGCGTGTTCCAGAAATTACTTATAATTTCAATTAGAATTATTTATGGTTTCCTTTTTAGGATTATTTCACGCAATTTCCAGAGGACCTAAGTTAAAAAAGGTGAGAGGTAGTTAAAAAGTGAATTTTAAATATGCGTTTTAAAGATGTGGCTAGGATATGTTTCAGGTATTTTATAAAAAAACTACATTGTCAGAGCTATGGAACAATATTGCAAAAAATATCTGGTAACATAATGAATCTGTTGTAATTTATATTTGAATTCAGATTATGTGGATTTAATTATTTGCATTAGAAGTAAATAAAATGTAGACAGTTATGAAAATATACCTATATGCTTTAAATCTGAAAATAACTGAGTGTATTTTTCATATTATTTTTACATTTATCCTTATCATCAAACTCTCATAGTGCTTAGTTTTCTCATGTTGAATTTATTACTTCTCTGACCTGCACTAGAAAAGTAAGTGATTTAATATTCATGTGTAGAAGATGAAAAAAAATTATTTCATTCATTGGGGATATTTCAGGCAAAAGGAAAAGACTATTCTACTTTTAAATTTCTTGTTAAGCTTGTAAGGAAGTCATGGGTAAAATTCACTGATTACAAAGTTTCTAGATTCTTGGTCTCCTTATTTCCTACAGATATAATGAGATTTATAGAAAAGACCTCTGTCAAAAACTCATAGATTTAGACACTAAGAAGAAAATCAAGAAATCAAACCTATTTGGGAGCCCACATATTGGAATTAAATTAAAAATTGTTCATTGTAACTTCTTTGCTAATTTTGAAGAGGTACACTTGGGATGCTGCATCTAAACAGTGGATATGTTGTGTGCGTTGATCAGGTGGGCATTCTCTAAACCGAGCCTGTTCAGTCCCCTTTCATAAGGCAACCAGGGCAAGGTGCACACGTATTTTTCAGATGACATGTGTCTGGGTCATATGGTGACATGGAGCTGGGGCATGGCCAGTGAACTCATCTGGACCTGGCTTAGAAGCTGTGGCTCACACCTAGGCCAGAGCATTAGTACGTTTCTGTAGCAATGGCACTGAAGAGGCTACTGCCTCCAGCCTGCTCCTCTTGCTGGTTTGTTCTCCTGAACTATCTACCTTCCTAACTACTGGCTGAGTCTTCTTTTCATTCAGAGTAGGCTTGATTAAATGGATTAGACAGTATTCATCACAGTTTTACTAGAATTACCTTTTTTTTTTTTTTTTTTGTAGTTCAGGACTACCCATTGCAATCAGTGCAACTATTGCTGGAGAAGGACATGTAAGGAAATTTCTGGGTTTTGTGTAATAGGACTTACAATAGTTGACACATCATGGAATGTTGCATAAACCAGCTAGAGATATAGTACATATATATATATATATATATATATATATATATATATATATATATCAGCTAGATCTGCATATATAACCAGCTAGAGATATAGTGTATATGTGTGTGTATATATATATATATATATATATACACACACACACACAATATACTAATAAAAGGAATATATTGGAAATATTGTTATTTTCTTAGAGCAAGGTGCTGGCATGAAACTGTGAAATAGTCACCTCAGAGAAATGCAGATTCATGGTGTAACACTTTGTCTGAGTCTGTGTCCCATTACCCTTTGAGTACAGGTATCTGGACCACTCTCCTGTTTTAGAATGAGGAAAAGGCTCAAAGAGAAGAGAAATGTTTTCATAAACTATTTAGCTGTCTAAGGCCTTAACTGGAAAATGGGAGTCCTGAGTTCTTAACCTTTTCTGAGCTTAATTGGTTTCAAACCCACAGCATGCACTTCAGTGAAGAGTGATGAGGCCACAGAGTACCTGAACCTGAGACCCACCTTTCTCTCACCTGGGGAGAGCTGGGTGATCATGGAGGGAGCTCATAGAAATCAAAGTGTGATTTCTATGCTGGATTTATCTCATAAGTTTTTTTTAGTTAATACACTGATGTATCTGTGCATAAACTTAATTGTTCTTTAAATGTTACTGAGATATTAGTTTTTTAAACAGTAAGAACTACATAGAAAGTAGCTGTCATGTAATAAAAGTTACATTTATTTCCATCATGTTGGAATTTTATTGGTTATTCCATTGTTCCTGAATTAAGATGAGTGCCATCTGTGGTTCACTTAATATTTTATAGGTTTTTATTACAATCCTTTTTCATATCATACTTAAATTCATAGATACATTCTCTAAAATTTCTCTTCATGTGAAAGATCACATTATAAAAAATAAAGACATATTTTCATGATGAAAATTAGTTTATATTTTGCCTTCAATGGGATTTTTATATCAATCATTTCTATGATTATAAAATTGGCTTTTTCTCTTTTTTTTTTTTGCTCTTGTTTTCTGCTAGTATATATGACAGTGCCATTTGTGTTAATTGTAATATTAGAAATATCACTGCAGTGATATTACACAAATTTGGCTACTTGTAATCCACTGGGACTTTGGCCTGATGCAATTCTTGCATTGCTAACAACAAACCAATCTAAATCTAGTCATAGCAAGCCTTGCAGGATCTCAGAGTCACAGAATCAATCAGGTTGGAAGAGACCTTTGAGATCATCGAGTCCAACCTATGACCTGACACCACCTTGTCAACCAGACCACAGCACTGAACACCACATGCTGTCTGTTCTAAAAGTAAAAGGAAGTTCTAAGGATTCTGGATTGTTTACAGTCCTGATGTATACTATTTAGTTCTGATGCTTATTATTGTGTAAGGACTGAAATAGTTTCAGAAGTGGGGAACTGGAACCCAGAAGGGGAATAAACCTTTATTGGAATTAGTGGTAAGTAGGGCTGCAATGACAGTTTGGGAACATACTGGCTATGTTCTCCATCCAACTGATTGGCATGTAAAAATACTATATATATATAAAATGTAGCCTATATGTTACCTGCATTTTTAAAGGAGCGATGAGAAGTTGTTAAAGGCTTCTGCTTTGAAACTGAAAGAATGATTGTAGCTTTGTATGAAATGATTTATTTTTTCTTAAAAGTACCTAAAATAGTTTAACATTTCTTAATGGGATTTATGCATGCTACCTACAGTTAGTCATTTTACACTGTGACTGAAATATGAGAATATAGTCATAAAAGCTTCAGTTAATATCTCGCTTTTGCAAAGCCAAAATAACTTTATAAATTGAAGTGAAAAAGATTATGGATGTGATAAATCAGGACATTGATACTGGTTAAACTAAATACAATTGGAAACAAATTATTTTGGCATAATTATCAATATATCAAAACGATTTAGTCTCTATTTTGACATTTTCTGTTTATGTTTCATTAGTCAGCAAAGCCAAGTACCAGGAACCTTCCAGTAGACCTCAAGGAATATATCCATTAAAATACAAAAATAGCACTTTAAAAATTAAAACCACACTTTTATGGAAAAAGGTAACACAAGATAACATATAGGTGATGAATTAAGTCAATCTAAATAAATTCTGAGGTTATTCAGTCTTGTCCTTGTCAGAACTACTCTCTATACCCAACCATTTGGGATGACAGAATAAGGTAAAACTGTGCATTTTCTTTAGGACAGGGTTAAATCCAGTTTAATTAACCTGTAAAAGACATACTGTTTAAATACATGGGTAATCTCTTCTAATGCTAAGCTTTTAATATAGAATTTTTTTCTGTATCTGCTGCACAGCTGGATTTCTATAGATCTCAGAAATAATATAGATGGGCTCTGTTCTGCAGATATACAGTAATGCAGATATACAGTACGACTTAGTGCCACTGTACAGCACAACTTGACTTGAAATACCAGAAGTATCTGATGCTATTCGAAGGTAAAGAACATAATCTTTGTGTTTCATTAGTACATTTAAAAATAGTTTTGTCATTCTTCATTTTCCTAAATTTCTATTTATCTTGAAGTACTTATTTTCCTCCCAAGATTTAATATGTTTTTAGAATGTAAAGACAAAACATTATATTTACAATATCTTCTTTGCTATTATCTATAACGATTGAAAGATATGATGGACTGCTAAAGTCTGCTGAAACTGTTCAATGCTGGGGCATGGAAATACTGGTTTGCAAATCTTACAGAAGCCACTTGGCTGATTAACACCGGAGGATCAGGTAACTATATACTGGTGGAGATGATCAGGTTCCCATAATCTGCATTGGAAAGTTCCTGGGAAAGTTGCTGTGATTTTGTCCTCCCTGTGAAAAAGTTAGAGCAATTTCTTGGATTTTCTTTGCTCAAGCAGCCAGGTAAGCTGGTTGGATAATGTGGAGGAATATGCTGAGTCTCTACAATGGGATTTATATTTCCACTACTCTAAACTCTTTATAAAATAGTGGAATCAAACCAGGGCCACTCACCCATGAACTCACACATAGAACTTTTTGTTTGATTGATTTGGTTTTTGAATGTTAATGTCATGGTAGGGAAAAAGCAAAATTGTATATACCAGTCTGATACTCAGTTTCAGGTTTTCTTTTGCTTCCTTTCTGGCAGAGTTGGAATGTGTTGTGTTGAATTTTTTGTGTCATGCTCAGTGGATGTATATACATTTTTAATAGAAACTTGAGCCCCGTCAGTTAAAAGAGCTGAGCTGATTCTATCTATCCTGGCAAATCATAAATTATATTAGTGATCATTAAGAGCAAATAATTTTCCTCAATGAAAACTTTAATAAACAGGAACATGTATAGTTTATAAAACCAATAGAGAAGACCACATATGAAAAATGATTGCATCTACTGTTAGCTCATGATGATTATGTTGTAATTAAATCATTAATTTATTAAATTCATTTATTGCATTATTTTTTACTTATATTTAGTATAATTAATAGGGCTTTTATATGCATGGATATTCTAACATCTTAGGCATTTTTGTAATAGTTACAATAAAGAAACAGCTATTTTATAATTTTATAGCACTATATCTGTGTTGTTTAAAACATAAAAAAGCTATTTTATATTAAAGATGTCCTTAGTGTTACAATATTAGATAAGCTGCCCACACATGTAAGTCAGAGTAGTAGATACTTTAAAAATAGGGGGGGGAAATAGAAAATGTACAAATTGGGATACAGTAGTATTTTATTTTATCTTTATTTATGTTTGGAAGGGATTGAGACTAAAGATGACTTTTACGTTTCTTTTTTTTTTCACAAAAGCATATGATTAAATATGGTACTGTCTTTTAGTTTCAGCCCAGATGTGAGAGACTGCTGAAGGGCAATGACCTGTCTTCATCTCTGAAATCTCTCACTCAATTCATCTGTCAGGTCAAACCTGTTTTGACAGTGAAATCTTTATTTTTGTTTTTTAAAGGGGACTCAAAGCTTGTGAAAGGTGTCAGACTGACAGTACAGAAAGGTGAAGTCCTCTATTTGTTCACAGAAGAGATGATGCTCATCAGCTAACATCAGCAGTTAAGATTTTACTAGAAAGTTCACACAAGCTTTAGCATTAAAGTACAGCTGCTTCACAATTGATTTTGCAGGTCATAATTTTAAAAACCACAACAAAATCTAGGAGATAGTTGCCTACTACAGCTGAAAACAGCACCAGGTTTATCAGCTTTTAGAATTTAGTTTCCTACTTTAGTCTTTTGTGTGTATGAAGTTGTTTTTAACCTGCTTGTGTTTGACTACCCATTGAGTAAGGTCAATGGAGATTATGTGCTGCCATTATATATCCATACTGGCTCTTTTTGAGATGATCTTTACCACAGTAGCCTATTGCCAGATAGCTGCAAACCGGACAGCAGTATATTACACTTGATGGTAAAGTAGGAAAAGACAGAACGTGAAAGGAGAGGAAGAATAAGAAAGAATGTATAGAAATCTTATAATTCAGTAAAGCATAGGATAGGCAGAAGCACAATATAGAAAATGGAAATAGAGCTGGAGAATTCAGAAGTGGAAATAAAGACACTAGACAAAAAAAAAGAGAGACACTTAAAATAAAGAGTTAAGAATGTTAAGTATGAATATGAGGGCACAATAAATATTTATGTAAGAATGTGCTTATTTTTGGACTATACTTGTTACACACAATTATGATGCTCATTTTTCTTTATTACAGCCATGGGACTACATCAATATTTTTCTTTGCTTAGAGAACCAATATGCATAAGATCAATCTTTCAGAAAACTATTTTGAATTGCTAGAATGTTATATCCTTACTTTTAATGGTATTTTTCTTGGAAGGTATAAATGTATTGAGTAGTTTCCAAATATATATTTTATTAATTTAATTAATAAGATTCTTGTACTTTAAGTATTGCAGCATTCTTCTCAAAAAAAAGCCTTCTACTTAATTTTTATTTCTTTGTCTCTTACAGTTTTTTACTCAATGTTTGATGAACATTTGTGTGTAAGCCCTTTTTATCAAATCCAACACATTTGCATTTGACTTTGAAAAGTAAAACTTCTGTATTTTCATAGATAAGGGTTTATTACTCTATTTGAAGCATTTGGACAGTAGATCAAAGACTACTGCTTATTGTCCTCTGTTAGCCAAAATGCAGTTGCAATGTCTGCCTGTTGAAGGAGATGAACTGAATGGGGCTCAGCATATTCAGCCTATGTGCCAGGAGCAGAGCAAGAAAGAACTACTGATTTTGTTAAAAGCCTAAAAAAATGCAGAAAATGTGTTGTCTGTGTTTTTATTAGTGAAGATGCTTGTTTAAAATTAATTTAAATTTTAAAAAAGATTTAAAATTACATTTCAATGCTTTGCTCCTTTAAAATAAAAATTTTATCAATAATCTTATAAGATAAATGTTAGTCTTTAGTGGGATAAGGTTATAATAGTTTTAGTATTGTAATTGTGATACTTTTGTTCCTTACGCTTGTTCTAATTCACTTTCATACACCAACAGTAATTTTGATTTGGCTAAATTATTTATAAGAGCTGAATGTCTTTGTGAATATGAAATTAGCATAATTCATTATTTTACTACTTTAAGCCAGACCCTCCAGCTCTTATTTAAGTAAAAACCTTGCTGAAGTGTATACCTGTGCCTGAAGCAGTTTTTGCTTGAATGAGGCCTTCAGATCAGATATTTTGTTTAATAATACATATGTAAATAATATTTAGTAGGTATTTTGATTCATAAGTTAAAGAATTAGTATTTAATTCTTTGTCTATTACCACTGAATATAATTTGAAATTGAGGAAATAAACAAAGATTAATTTAATAATAAAAGAATGAAACAAGAGTGACGAAAGTGTTAATGACTAGTGTATAAAGTCTGCAAGGAAGAGCTAAATTAGTTTTTATGTATGTAGGTTTCACCTGAGAATGTGCAAGTAGAAATTACAGCACATGCCAGCAGTACTGTGACTGATGTTAGATTTCCTTGTTTTTTAAATGTGTTTGCCTATTTTAAATGCAAGCTGGATTTTTCATGCAGAATGTGAAGCATATTGCATTTGATTCTGAACATGAAACCATTTAATATAATTTTTGATTAAGGGGTGGAATGGTGAGGTTTCTTGCTTAGTTCTGATGTGGCTGAAATTTCAATGAAGCGTTTGCTTAGGATATTGGTATGATTAAATGATGATGGGAGTCCTGTAGGATTCAGTAATCAAATTTTTGTCATTATTACAGGAGTAACTCATGAAATGCCAACATCATTAAATCAGTTTCAACTGAAAATTTAAATCCATTTGACTTAACTAGAATATACAACCAACACTCCTTTATTCCTTTGGCAACCAAGAAAGAAAATGCAATACAACCACACAGATTTTCTTGTGAACACTTATGGAAGCAGTTGAAATAAGTCTGTTTATGTATGTCTTTTATCAGAATATATTTATTTTAATTCTACCTTAAATTGTGATTTGTCTTTTACAAAATTGACTTAGAATTGACTCATTCTTTAACAGTGTTGGGAGAGAAAAGGCACCTCTTAGGTGTCAAACGATGAATGCCCTGGCAGAAAATTTGCCTTCACCAAAAATAGTGTGTGCTTTATAATTGACTTTAGCAAGTTTAATAAAATTGTACCACATATGTTTTATGAGATAAAGATTAATCTGAAAAGCATATCTGCCATGTCATAATTTTTCTGTCATTAATCATTTGTGTGTTACTTACACTTAAAAGAATGCCTACACTGATTCTGTGTACACTTAAGTCAATGAATTGAGAAAGAGAAGCAGGTCTAATTTTAAAGACAGCACTGTCACTATTTTGACTATGTGAACATGAATATACCCATAGCAAATGGATGTTGAGACTGAAACCTGGGAAGGTCTATGCTTCTTGATGCTGAGGCAATTTATTAGTTTACTCAATGATTTGAAAAAATTAGTCAGGATTCACAAGGAAGATTTATGATCATAATTATAGCATGTACATTTTAAACATGGTGTTATTCAGTCACATTTGTAATTTCATTACATTTGTAATTTCACAATTTGTAATTTCCTGTAGAATGCATGTGGAAAATAGGAAATCTCAGACTGTGATCCACAAAATCCTGAATTCCAGGTGTGTGTCATCTGAGCTGGCAAGATGGGTGTTACAAGTCCTAGCCTTAGTGTGAATGGATTTAAACTCAGGCTTTTTTACATTATCCTAAGATACTGAGTTGTGGGAGATGGTCATGAGTCTTTTCCATTTGCTTTTAATGGAAATTATATTCTCATTTTATGATAAGTAAATGCCTACTGTAGTAGGAAATACAACATAATGGTCCCTCAGACTGGGAACTGACTGCTGGACACCAAGACAGTTGTCTATTTGATGTCTCTTTTGCTGTAGCCCACCTTCCTACCACTATTGCTACAATGTGAACTTTCTGGGATTGCATTTTCTATCATGAGAAAAGGCAAAGCCACTCATGCTATCTCCTTTTACTTAGAAGATAGATTCCAGAAAGTCTTGAGTCTTGATCTCAAATTTGAATCCAAAGATGGAATTTCTTACCCTGCATTTGTGTGGTATAAGTGTTCATACTCATGCACAAATGCAGATATAACCATACATATTTATAGCAAAAAATTCAGATATGATTCAGCATATCCAGACATACACTACTGGTACTTCAGTTGATGTATTTCTGTATCTTAGAAAAAGTGGTAGGAATGGCATAGAAATAATTAAAACCCTTTAAAAAATGCATGAGTTACTTGAAAGAATTTGTGATTGCAGCAGTTGCATATGTGAAAGTAAATATTATTTATTCATGCATTTTCAATGGGTAAAATTCCAAGTGAAACCAATGTTGAAAATGCTGATAATGGGATTTCAATTAAATATTCAGTGGATTAACTGCTATATGCTTTTTGGCATAGGTTGAAGGGGATACTCTGTCTCTGAAGATATTCAGGAAAAGTTTTAATTAAAAACACAGCTACTGTTTTCTGAACTGAAGAAGTCTGGGTAGCAGGCTAAAAGAAGTACTGCAAATTTGGGGTAAGTCAATGCAAATTTAATTGTAAGCATAAGTTCATCTAGAAAAAAAGTAGTACAGAAAGTGCTATTACATATCCAGCATAAATAAACCTGGACTATTGTTATAAGCATCTACTGTGTAAGTATATGCACCTTTGGGATGAAATTTCTTACTTTGTAGGCTGTGTATGGAGGTACTGACATATTTGGGATTTTAAATCTCCCAACCTGTGCATCTGTAGGAAAGCCTGCAAGAAATGCCTCTATAAATGTTTTGAAACTGCATATGGTGATAAATACAATGTTATCCTCATGAACAGTAATATGCAGAGCAATAAGTAGGTTTTGTGGTAATATTTTATGTGAAATATTGAGAAAATGTATAAGAAAATGTGACTAAAAATCACACTTTTCTAGTGGAGAGTGTGAGTTTCAATTGACCATTTTTGTTTTTCAATCAGGAATTGGGTCATTTTGGATTTAAACCTTTTTATACTCCTATGAATTTTTCCAATAATTTGATTTTTCGTTCTCAATCAGAATATAAATTAAATTAAAAATACTTAAATTAGTATTGAGACGAAAACTCTTTTCCTAGTTATATCTAGAATTGGAAGCTAAAATAATGATATCTTAATGGAACTCTTGTATTTTTAGAATGAATTTAATTCTGTTTTTACCATCCCTGTCTGAACTCAGGTATGGATTTTCTCATTTTACCTTGTATAAGGTAGATAATGTGTGTGGGAAGAGGACCTTAGTGAGAGTTTCTATTGTTGACTTATGAGCAATAATCAAATGTGGGCCATTTTTATAGTTGTACTGTCTCTGCATTACCAATTAACATGAAGATATAATTTATTCTCACTTTTAGCAGGTAATAAGCAAACATGACCTGGTATTGATGAAGACTATGGTAGGACAGCTTTGCTAGTATACATCAGAGCCATTCCCAACAAGGCCCTCCCTGTGTTTTAGTGAAAGGTCAAGGAGCACACCATTCCTGTGGGAACCTCCACTGTCCGTGTCAGGCAGTTGCCATCAATACTTCCCAGGTTCCTCCCATCCTGTTTGTGCTTCACGGTGCTGCTCCTCCAGCGATGTCAGGGTGGCTGAAGTCCCCGCAGAGAACCAGAGCCTGTGACCGTGAGGCTGCTCCGAGGCTGCTCCGAGGCCTCCTCACTCCCTCCTCCTGACCAGGAGCCTGTAGCAAACACCCTCAACAGCGTCACTCTTGCTACTCTGCCCTTTTACCCTGATTCATAAGCTCTCATTTGCTCATCATCCACCCCAAGACAGAGCCTGTTGTCTCACACCACTGTGCTTTCCCAGTCTGTCTTTCCCAAACAGCCTGCAGCTGTTCATGACAGCATTCCAGTCACACGAGCTGTCCCACAGTGTCTCTGCAACTTCAATGAGATCAAAGCCCTGTGACTGCACACAGATCTCTATCTCCTCCTGTTTGTTCCTCATACTCTGTGCATTTGTGTACACAGGCTTTACAGAGGTATTCGATTGTGTCAATATCCCAGCGAGGGTACAAAGGGATGCCCCACAGTCCATTCTTGTTTTTATGTCTCTGGGTACTTGTGCTTGCTGGAGGTGTCCCTTTAAGCTTCAGTCTGCTACTTGGTTGGTTGCAGTAGTTCTTCCCTTCCCATACCTCATGTCTGTCAAGCCTGGCTATGTCCCTCTCCCCCTTCAAATCTAGTTAAAACTCTCAATGAGTCCTGCTACATCCAGACTAACGTCTTATTTCCCTTTGAGACACATGGACCCTGCATGTTGCCATCAGGCTCAGTGTCATATATACTGACCAATAATCAACCCCCCCAAATTCTGCTAATAACACCAGTCTCAAAGCCAGGTATTGTTCTGCATGATTTTCCTATTTCTTGCCCCATCATTCCCTGTAACTGGCAGGACAGAAGAGAACACAGCTTGTGCTCCAGAACCATGGTCCTGAGGTCCCTCTTGATCGTCTGCTGCCTGCTTAAGACTTCATCAGTACCCAGTGGGAAAACAAGTAGCAGGTGATAATGACAGGTTGGGACATTTCTTCTATATTCAGGGCATGCAGGTTCCACACAAAGGAAGGTCATTGCAGTCTGTGATCTTTTAGGAACAGGGTAAATGTTACCAAAGGACCACACACTGCCAATCAGACACCAGGTTTGATTTTTCAGAACATTGAAACCCAAATTGTTTTTATTGTGATCTTCAACTGCTAAGTGAATGGTCAGGATCTCCTTATCATCCAGGGGACAAAAGTTAATCTAACACTTCCTCAATTTGCTTGAGTGATTTTAACTCTTTGTCTTCCAGGTCATACACTCAGGTTCTCAGCATCCTGCTACATTAATATTGGACATTGTCCTCCCTTATCTATTAAAATGCTACTAATTGTTAATGAGAATAACAGAGATCTGAATATATGGGCCATTATCATGTATGCATTGATAGGGTTCCACTTGCTGAACTTCAGTCTTGCCTGGCTTGTGGCCATAATGCTCTTGCACATCAGCCACCTGAATCAGATCAAAAAGGGTCATTTTTTGTTTATGATTCCCTGCTCCATCTCAGGGTTTGATAGTGGATCTGGCATCATGTGCCAGGGAATTTGAAAGAAATAAGAAATAGCTTTCCCTTGCTTCATTATCACAGGGGTCACCTCCTGTATTTCTATCTTATTCTTCAAGGAATATGATTAGTTTTCTAATCTGTACAATGCTCTGTAAGCATTGAAGGTCTGTTAAGGGTCCTTTCTACCTTTTTTTCCCATTACAAGAATAGTGAAGGATAAAGCTTAGTGTGGAGTGAACCTGTGAAAACCTGTACAAAATAAAACACTTATGGTTGGGAAGAAAAGCCACATAAATGTTCTGAAGAAACACTTGAAGCTCTATCAGTTAAAAAAATCTAAAATATTTTGGATAAAACACTTCAGACATGTACTCTCAAGAAGCTGGACTGTGTTTTTCTTTTACCGTCAGTGAGGTAATTTGCTTCCTGTTAATAACTTGCACCCCTGCAAGCAGATTTTCATCTTCATTCATTGCATGCACAATATCGCTTGGGCAGAAGTTTTCCCATGACTATGTTGCTCAACTATCAGAATACATCTTCAGACAAACCAAGCAAATGAAATGCACCTGCTTGGTGTTCTGACACTAATGAACAATTGTAAACTGTATCTGAGAAAGTCGTGTTAACAAACCCCCACCTGCTAAAATATCACTGTAAGATAAACTACCTTGAATAATTCAGTTCAATTATAAATCTGATTAATTTCATCCACACAGGTGCACTCAGTCCAAATCAGTACACAAAGAACACAGTTTACACCTTGGTGAACACTGGCCCTTTCGATAACTAAATTGTTTTACTTTCTGGTACAGCATCTAAAGTTTGGTCAAGTTTAAGTAAGATGAACAAGTGAGAAACATATTTTATGTGCACTTCTTGAGCCAAGATTTTTTAAATAAAATATGTTCATAACTAAAAATTTAATTTAATATAGCAAAAAAGTCAAAGTGTATCTGTATATATAAATTAATTTCTACTTAACTTTAATAAAAAGATAAAAGTTCAGTAAAACCTTGAATAAATTATTTTTTCTTTTCCATTAATATTATGGGTTAGGGGACTTTAAAGGAGGTCAAAAATTGTTCTAGCATAAACAGTACACGTCTTCATAATCTCTTACATACCTCCTTGTGGAGTTTGCTGCTTAAGCATCCCAGGGCCTTAGGGTGAACAGCCTGTAGTTCCTTGAGTCCTCCTGGATGCCCTTTTGGAAGTATAGATGTAGCTCAAGACACTGGTTCAGGCTGTTAAATATTAATGCAATTAGTCAAAGTTGTAGCACCGTAATTTTAATTATTTTCATGTAAGGAAGCAACACAATGGGTGGTAAAACTTGCAGACTGATTAAATGATAGAGAGAAAGAGAAGTGTTTTAGGTTCTACTTCTTCAGTTTATATCTCCTTTCATAGAGAATTGTGTATGTTAAATTTAAGTTCTGGTATAGAAGTAGTAGATTTTATTCAAATCTATTCAAAACATAAAACAAAGAATACATTGGGAATTTTGTACATGAGTTCTCCCACCAATATTTTTTGTACAATAATAGTAAGTGCAGATAGGTCAACAGGGCTCTTTATTCTTCTTTCATTTGCAGATGAGTAAGAATTTTTGAAAACATATCCAATATTCAGTTCTAAGATAACAGGTAGCAGGTTGTATTGAGGGTATTCAAATTATTGAGGATTTTAAAATTTCCAGCTTGAAACAAGTTTGTACTGTCTGTTCTAGGAAGGGCTGGGTATTATATTTCTTGGTCACAATATTTGTATTAGACACACCCCTAACTGTAGCAAGGCTTATACAAGTAAAAGTTTATGGTGCTTTTTTTTTTCAGATGCAGTTCATACTGATTTCACAAATTAAGTCAATAGCAATAACAAGTATGTTGCTGTTTTAAATTACATATGCTAAAACTCTTTTAAGTATTAAAAACTAACTAAAAGTCACACTTTTGTATGATTTTTCAGACTGACAAAAATAGCTTATTTACACCCCAGCAAAAAATGTGATTTGTTTTGAATGCCCTTTCAGGTTTAATATAGGTTATCTTCCTAATTGTTGATAATTATTTAAGTAAGTCAGATAGGTATTTGAATGCAACAGATATTGAAAAAACAGCTAAGTGATCAGTGAAGCTTATGAAAGGTCTGATTGCACTGACATTTCCATTGACTTTTTTTTCTAATTTGAAAGTTTGAGTTAGCTCTGATGTTATTTAAATAATGTCTAATTTTACAGCCACTTCTCTGGTGCAGAAAATAACCCGTATTGAAGTCAAATAAATGGTATTATTTGTTTTTTCTTCTTTCTTCTTGTTACATGAAGAAATGTACCACACTTCTACTTTCATTGCCACTTCTCTCTGGGTAGTGTAAGTCAGTTTAATAACAGGAACGTACATTTGCTATGGTGCAATGTAGCTATGAAATGTGCTGGGTGCAAAATAAATGGTTCTGGCGTATTCTAAGAGGTTTTGTTGTGCAGAGAAATCATCAGAAGCTGGGGATACCAAGACTGATTAATAATTCCAAATCTATATTACGGAATTCAGCAACTTTTTATAAGACATAATTAATGAAAAATTAATCTTACTCAGAATATGGACTTTATCTAAAGGATTTGTTAATGAGATCAGAGTCAGGCACAATGTTGTTTTTCCCAATGTCAAAGTCCTTTATATACATTCTATTTTCTTTTTCAAACACAAAAATCACTAGTAAAAATATCGTTAAGAAAAAAATTTTTTTTTGCATGGTGTATTTATTATTTTCATAGCAGAAGCCATATTTCTGTTGTGAACACCTTAGTAAAAGACATAAGGAGAAAAATCTCTCTTGGGATTGATTCAATCTGGGAAACTTCCATGTGTCTCCTTTGTGTATAGAAGGAGCTGGGCCAAGAAGATTAGTCTAACTTTCATAAGGCCCAGTTTAGGCAGCAGTGTTACTTCTTCACTTCTAAAGGGTGAAATTGGAAAGAATTTGAGTTTGGAGCATCACTTCTTTCATAACTGTGAATTACACACATTTGCTATATAATGTAGAACAGCTCCATGTTTCCATTTTACGATATGGGTTGGGAAAGTTACATACAGAATCACTATTTATTTTGGATAGCTGCAGCAGATAATATGAATTATCTTTCATAGTACTAAATATGGCAGAACTTCATGTTTTTATTTAATAATTTGTGAGATCCGCATGACTTTTACTTGTTGAAAGATTTTTGATGACTTTTTTTTACAGTGTTTAAAAATAATTTTGAATCTATAGATTCTGAAGCACTTGTATTTTTATCCACAGGATGTGGCTTAAACTTCTCGACATTTTCATTGGATCTGATCCAGTTTTATCTCTCTAACCAGTACTAGTGACACTTAAGACTCTTGTTTAACAGTGCCAAACTTATGCTTGACTCTGTGGTGCTGATCTTGAAAGAAATATATTTGAAACAAATTTATGAATCATAACCTGATTTATATAAGTTTCCAAGTACCTGCAGCTGCACCACAATACATTTATATCAGTCTTTTAATGTTTTGCATAAAATTGTAATTCATACTGTAACAGTGGACACTACTAGTTCTTTTCTTACATGTGCAAATTTATAATAAATTGTGAGCTTTTATTGGTAAAAATGCTAATGAAGCAGTGAAATGAAGTACAAAAATAAGGATTGATATGGAAAATGTTACTAATTATATTACATTTTTGTAAATATAATGCAAATATATTTTCCACTGAAAATATCTCTTGTTATTTGAAATGCTTAATCTCAAATTTATTTATCTCAATCTCAAATTTATTTACACCATGTCTAAATACAGAGATTCTGTACTCAGGTGTTTTGTGCAGGTAGGTCTGTAAAAAGAAACCTTTTTTTTTATCTTAAAACTGTTCTGTAACTTTTAATGATAGACAAATGTAGACTGATTTTATGTCATATATTTTTACACTGGAAACTATAACTTGTAACATTTACTGATTTTTATAACATTTATATAGTTATTTATAAAGTAAAATACATACAATATATTTTATTTATTTTGAGAGATAACTTGGAAGTTTTTTTTTTTTTACTTAGCTTATCTCTTCTGTGTGATTTTTTCAACATTGGGTTTAACTTTATTATCTCATCAGTGTAATGACCTTATACTGCTTTACTCCTTTGCTTATTCTTGGGAATTACTCTTTTTATTACTTTCAGGGCCAAGGAAGACTTAAGCTAATATCTATTTATGAGGAAATGGATACATATGATACATATGTTAACTACACAGGGGTTAATGGATAAATCTCATGGAAATAGGTTATATATATGAGTAATATATATATAAGATACAAGTTTGCTGCTGTTGATAAAAACCTTACCCCTTCTCCATGCTTTCAGGCTCAGTCCCCATTATTCCTCATGAAGTTCTGCTTTATTTAGTCTCCAGAGTTCAAGGAAAATATCTTTGCAATGGCTTTGCAAAAGAGGCAATACTACTTCTGAGTTGGTACTTCTAGTATTTTTCTGTAGTTCTCAATATTATTTTTTAGCTACTTGACATAGATCCTTTGTACATCTCATTTATTTTTAAGTGTTGGCAACCTGCGATGTGAAGTTCTCTTGTCCCCGCACTGTCCCTTTGCCATCATCTCCTCCAGAATCTGAACAGGCCCTCAGTTCAACAGCACATGTGCATTCTTGATTTCCATCATTGCTAGTCAGGAATTGTTTTTGAGTACATTATTGCCCTGACTTCTGTGCTGTATCTGCCAGTTATGTGACTTCATCTGGAACAACTGAATCAGGGCTGTGATGAACCTCAAGATGCCTGAAGACATCTCAGTTTACATATGTTGAAATTAAAATTGTTCTGAAAGACAAATTTCTAGGAAACTGACATTTTAGTTTGTAATCGAAATGAACTCTTTAGTGTCTTGTAGGTGGCTTTTTGTTTGCTCTCTCTTACAGGGACTTCGAATATACTGATGGACTTTTCTAACTTATAACTGTTTGCCATGAGTGAAACAATTTCTGCCTCTAAGTGACATAATGACTGGAGACACTGAATTTGAGGCCTGACTCCTCAAGGTTTTTGAGCTTATTTTTAAGTGGCCTTACAAAAACTAACTGATATGTGCATGTATTTACAGGATCAGGCTACAATTTTCTAAAGAATTGTACGGGACTTAGTTTTTCTACGAGACTGTCACATGGGATGTAAGAATAGTAATTCTTATTTTATGACTATCTTTTAATTTTTCCATTTCAGGATTTTAGTGTTGCAGATTGAGACACAGTTTGCAATAAAATACATATTTATACTACAAGGGGCTGTCTTTTACATGATCTATTAAAATAGTTCTTTGTAAAGAAACAAGCAATAAATTATCCATCTGTCTTGCACAATTCAAAATGGAAACCCCTAATGGATGGCTATATGATCTTTATTCTTTACTGGCACATGTATACATGCCTCCTATTAAGCTTTGGTGGATTTGGAAAGAAGGGATTTAATTATTTATTGGCTGCTGAATATCGTATTTTTACGTGTTGGTGATGATTAATTCTTTTTGTAATTTTCTGATGAATTATTTCTGTTTCTGCCTAATCAGCAGGCATACTGTGAAATATAATTGCACTTGAAAGAAAATTACAGTCTCATGAGATGAATAAGTTTGATGATTAAATTATAAAGAATAGAGCAATAACATTCGCATACCCAACCAAGATAAGATACTTTTCCTTTGTTGTGCTTTGATGACCTTCATAAAAACAGAGAGTATTTTTAGAAAAAAATTCAATGTATTCCAAGTCAGACTATATGAAATGAAATTTGAAAAATCCAAAATAAGATATAGTCTTACAGTAAATACAAAAGTTTCACCTTTTAAAATTAAAAATATTGGTCCTGGTCTAGGTTCAACATAATGTAAATCACTGAGGTTGGAAAAAGCTCTTAAAATTGATCAAACCCCATATTTAATGCTAAAGTTAATTACTGTACTTGATCACAAATAGGTTTACAAGCTGCTGTTCATATCAGTAGGAGGCAGACTTGGTTGGAAGGAACCTTAAAGAGTTCCAACTGCCCCCTTATCACAGGCAGGGATGCTGCAATATTTACAAAATCCCAAAATCCCCACATTTTTAAGACAAGTAAGACTTTGCTTTATATGCAATAGATTTTTGAGTATAAGTAAACAGCTGTCTAGGTATATATTATGAAATACCATTATTAAAAGATGTAAAATTAAGTTTTGCTGGATTTTGTGGAGCTTATTTAAAAGGTAAACTTCAGCTTTCATGAGATTGACACCATAAATTGATTTTGCAGGTTTTCTAATGAACCTGAGCTCTTCAGAGTTCTGATTCTGAGTTATAGCTTCTCTTTGACAACTTGCACTATAGACAGAGTGCAAAATCATGCAAATTGACCCACAAATCACACACACACATAAAAAAAAAGGAAAATTAGCTTTTGGTATGCATGCCTGATATGTCATGAGAAATTGCTCAAAAATGCTTATAGTTTAGGTTGTGACCAAGACTGAAGTACATGGTAGCAAATCCCTCTGGTCCAAGTAGTCATTTTTCCTCAGTGCAGTGACTGCTACAATCTTGGTAGAAGAATTCCAGAGAAAAACATATCTTTCTAAAATAAATAATCTATTAGAACAACCCCCTGTAATTTTCAAAACGGAATTTGAAAGTTGGAACTTTCTATGACTGGTGATCTTTGATGCTGAGTCTCAGAAGAGATTTTTTATGATACTTCTGTGGAATGCTGGGGGATGTGAAAGAAAAAAAGCCCTCGATAAGTGGACAGAATTAATATACTGAGTGCAGTGCAGCTTTGCTTAAAAGAATGATTCTGTAGTCATATTTTAATACAGAATCAAATGAGGATAGCCAGAGGTTAAACCAGTGTAAGTCACTGAAGGCAGTAGGATGTTGTCAGGAGATGCCACATGGTACATGGAATATAGATACCTTGTTGTGAATTTACAGACTGCTTGGGTTATTTCTCCAGAATGAAATAATTAGAACTCCTGCTACAAACTTCCAAAGAACTGTATATTGATTTTTCTAAAAGTTTTAAATATTTCAGAAATTATTTAATTCAAAACATTTTATTCTGATGTTTCTCTTTTGGTTTGGTTTGTTTTATGTTTGTTTGTTTTTCTTCCTGGGTCTCTTCTTGCTAATGCTAGTAACAAGGATTGTCCTTGTTGCTGACTGTTTCAAGTTTATTGAATGAAAGAAGATTCTGGGAAAAAAACACAGATGGACAGTGGTGCTGAGCGAAATGTCATGTAGGGTTTGAAAAATATACTTTATACTATAATGAATACACAAAAAGACCTTTGAAAGGACCTTGACCACAGTAAAAAATGTGAACTATTGAAAGCAGAATAAGCCTTAAAAGGAAAGGCATCAGAAAGGCATAAGGAGCTTCCTGTGTGTGTGCAGAACGTGAACACAGCTGAAGTCATATCTCTTCAAAGAACTTTCTTAATAGAAGAAGAGCCATAATTTTGCAAGAGTTGTACCTGTTTCTGTTTATACCTGTGAATATCCAGATAAACGAAATCCAAGTCTAGTGTCTGCTTGGGGTTATCAGTATTTTAAAGGTCACTTTAGGTGTCCACAGGGATGAAGTGGAATCTCCCTCAAGCAGAAATTCTAGTGGTAAATGGGTATGTTTTGTTAGTGAGAGGGCAGAAATATTTACAACAGGTATTCTGATTTTGGTAGGCTACTGGAGAGTGAACATTCCGGTGACAGCTGGGTTGGAATTCCTCTCATCTAGTACTAAACCTGTCCATCTAAGGCAGTAATAAAGTCGTGGTTAATAAAGTAATGGTCAATAAAGCTAAACCATTTGATCTGTGAGCACCTATCTCTTCATATGAGAAGAGATAACTAAATATGAAGACATCATGGAGTCAGAACAGTAAAGGGTGTTAATATTATTTGTTGATTAATCAAATACAATCTTATTAGTAGTTGATTAAGTAATTTAGCAAGGTATTGTGATGAAGACACTGTTGTTTAGGAAGACAGTAAGATTGACTCATGACAGTAAGATCAACAACTGCTAAAGATATTGTAAGGCAAGGTATTATGTTCTTTTATGAAGCATATACTCCCATGAGTTAGAAAAAATAAATTACTGTCCTTTTAATAATTAAAAACCGTTTTATTTTCATAAATTATAGCAGTTTCTATGGACAGGATTATTCATCATCTTGGGGGTGGCATTTATTTTCCTCAGTTTTTTAAGTTTGTTTATTTTTTTTTACGATAGATTTTTAGTTAAGAATGGCTCTGGTCTGTCCCTTGTTGTTATGATTGATCAGCTGGCAGGAAGATGAAAGAAGAGTATTTCTAAGAATAGAGTTAGACTGACTTGTCCATGTGATATCTTGAATCTTGTTAATCTTGTTAATTATAGGGCATTTTAGATTTTTGTCTCAGACTTCACAAATTTGTATTTTTATCCATCTTAGTGTACCTAAGTCTAACTTTAGCATTAACTTTGAAGTGAATAGATGTCAAGCTCATTACTTTCTCTGGATTCTTCATGTAAGATAAATTTAGTTCAAGACCAGAAATCTCGCCCTATCATCACAACTTAATTCAAGATCAAATAAATAGGTAATTACTTTGCATTTTGCATTCAGTATCAGCTGAAATTATTCCTTGAGCATGTATTCAAAAAGAGAAAGATAGTGACCTTGACTGTAGTGGGCATTCCTCATTCCAGAACTACCAGTTTTCTGTATTTCAGTGTTGCAACTACGAGGTCTTCAGAGGTAAATATTAGCAAAAATCCTGGTTTTGTATTTCAGGAGTATGAGTGCTTCTGAGGCTGCTTACTGCTATGCTTTCTTAATGTTTCCAGTTTTGAATCTGAATCTTTGAATTGTAATTAAGGCAGTGGTCTTTAAAGTAGCCTCATCTTCCCTCATATTAATTGTATTTGAAATGCTGTCATGTGTTTATTATTGATGCTAAGAATGGGTTTGAACTGAATCAGAAGTTTCACTCTGAAAGTCCAGTGCATTGTAGAGACTAGGAATGAAAAAGATGTGTCTGGTTGATTGAAATCATGAATAGGAAACTATCAGTCCTCAGGGAATGGAGAGATTTTGAAACAGAAATTTGACAGAAAATATTTGCGGTAAGAGTTTTCTTTATTCTCACAAAATTAATTGAGAAAGTTTCTCATTTAACAGCTTGCCAATGACACAAAACATATTGGACAGCAATTTCATATGAACTTGGAGACCTATTAACAAAAGATAGGGATAGAAAGCTGGAACATTTTTCACATTACAAGTGATAAATGGATGTATTCCTCAGAGCCTTAAGAAGGTCACATTTTAATAAGATTAAATTAGTGAAGGGAGACAATAAGCATATAAGTCACCAATTGCCTAGTTAAAGAGAAACTATTGGTATACATTAAAAATAGGGAAACCAGAGATCTTTTCATTTATTACACTGAATTCAATAACTGGTCAAATAATCTCAAGAATGGTAAAACCAGTAAAGTGTAACATAAAAGAAGTCTTGCTCAGTGATGTGTATTTTGTTTTAACTCAGTTCAAATATGGCCTATTTTGTGACTGATAACCCTGCCAGTTTGAGATTAGGGACAGATATGTCATTGCACAGTTATAACAAGATGTCTTGCTCAGTCATAGGCAAAACAAACAATATGGATTAGGGCTGACCAAAATGCCACTGAAGAAAAAAAAAAAGACAAAACCACAACAACCACCAAACCTGTCAGAGTCTTGACAATTTTTTTGTTGTTCTGGAAAATCATAAAGTGCGAGAGTAACCAATTTACTGCCAAATTTTACTTGAACCTCTGCAAAAAGGCTTTTTGCCTGACCTGCAGTCCACTAAATGTATACAGTAGTATCAATTCTTCTGCCTCACTCATCTCTATAAGGGTAAATTCAGACTTCAGAGTCATCAATATTTTTCAAAGAACATGAGATATTAGCACGGAAATTTGATAGAGAAAATCAGTGCTGAAATATCATACATATACAGCTTTTTGTCATGGAAAAGGCAGTAATAAGAAAGCACTGCTTATTATAAGAATGCTTGGCTAGCATTTACACCTGATGTTAATGTTAGCATACTTTAACACCTGGTGTACCATTCCTCACTACTTTGCACAAACAAACCCTTTGCTTAAAGCTCTTTTACATCATTCTCTTAGCAAGAGTGCAGATGAGAATTTTCTGTGCTCGATTCAATTGCTTGCTACTGTGGCTAGATGCAGCTACATCTTCATTGAGTTTTTTGGGCACCATTATTCCTATGAGTAGTTATATGTTCAAGTTTAGTTGTATGTTGTATCCCATTTGCATTTGAAAAATGTGTATGATTTCAGAAAAAGAGAACTTTTTATCTTTTATATTAATAGTGTTGATATTTGTAATTTATGTTAATCTACCTTCAAAAGTAGTGACCTTTTAGGTAATCTACATGACTGTTTGCTTTCCCTTTAATTATGGGAACTTTTGTAAATCAAGCAGTTTTTCCAGCATGAAAGAAGCATAAGCTTTTTCATTAGACTGCTCTTCACATGTTTAATTTTATTTTGTGTTGTAAAATGAATGGAGATTTTTAATGAGGCTGCCAAGATAGATACCATATGGTGAACTGAAAAGTAATATTGGTTTATTGTAATTTTTTAATATTTCTTTCTTTTTAATATTTTTGTAAGGTTTACTGTTCTATTAGATCTATGGGTTAGTCTCTGTTAGGAAGCTTTCATAAGATTTCCTAAATAGATGGCTGGTGGAAAAATTCATCATATAAAACAATGCAACTCAGAAATTCATGGTTATAATTTAGTTTGTAGGGGCAGGGAATCATGAGACATATTTCTTATTTCTAAATTCAAATGAATAGACATGCCTTCCTAAATTATGTTTTTCAATTTCAAAAGCAAAATCAATATACTGAAAATTATATGAAATATATTTTATCCCTTGCATAGTGGCTCAGACTTTTACTCTTCCCTTTTAAACATCCTGTCAGTAAATCATGCTGGGCAGATAGAGAGTGATTTACATCAAATAATAATGATGGAAATATATACACAAGGAAAATGCAATTATCTACACAAAAAACCAAACCAGTTTCATAATGATTCTGATTATTAGCCTCATTTTCTATGGAAAAAAAGTGTATGGGATTATACTGTCTCCACATCTGTCCCTTTGCCTCTGCTTCCTTACTCAAAATGGCTAATTTCTAGCAAATGTGATGTATGGTTCAGAGAATAAATTCCTACAAATTGTGGTGGTCAAAGAGTAAACCTCTCTGTGAGACCCTAATACTGACTGAAAGAATGTAGCAAGGTCATGGATTTATTGACATAATGGAGAAATATTGCAAATCCCATACTGGGAAACATTCAGTTGGACTTTATTATTTCATTATGTGCCAACACATTAATGCACCTATTAAACTTTGTCTTTGACATAGATCCTTTCTTATATAGTAAATTCATGCTTTGCATTTTCTGTACTTTCACTGAACAGCCAGTTGATTATAAGGCAGAGCTCATTGCAGAGGTTTAGTGCTTGCAGGAAATTTTTTTCTCTCATGCAAAACTATGGTGTAAAACAGTACAGCCTCAGTGTGGTAGTTACTTTGTGGGTAGACCTTCAACTTGCAGTGAAGTTCCAACCTTTGTAGGTTCTTGTTGACAATCATGGTGACTGTCCTCTTTTTGTACTCTCATGAAGGTGATCACAGAGCTGGAACACCCCTTGTATGAGGAAAAGCTGAGAGGAGGCGTTATTCAGCCTGGACAAGAGGAAGCTCTGGGGAGACATTATAGCACCCTTCTAGTACCTAATGGAGACCTATAAGAAAAAAGGGAACAGAGTTTTTTGCAGGATGTGTTGTGACAGGACAAGGGGTAAATGATTTAAGTCGAAGGATGGTGGATTTAGGTTGGGAATTTTACATGAAGGTTTACATGAAGACTTTTACATAATGAGACACTAGCACAGGGGGCCAGAGAGGTGGTAGATACCCCATAACTGGAAACATTCCAGATGAGGTTGGACAGGGTTCTAAGCCAATAGATTTGCTTGAAGACATCCCTGCCAGTTGCAGGCATCTTGGACTAGATGGCCTTTAAAGGCTCCTTCCAATTCAAGCTATTCTAGGATTCTATGGTTTGTACTTTTCTCTTCATTAGTATATTTCATGCCAAGATTCAGGGGCTTCTAGCTCTAATCCTGGGCTTGCTATGCACTGCAGTAGTTGGGCAGGAGCATTAATTGGACCAGAGATTTTGAACTGTGCTGAACAAGCCTTGATGGTTTCAGTAAAAGTAGTCACCACAGCTGATAGAATCACAAGGCTTTCAGCTGAATCCTAGGTCTCTGAAGAATACTTGGGCATGAACTACCTTCTATATGCCCTAATTCATTTACTAATTCAAGGGGCCATCCTAACCTCCTTCCTCTTGTGATATATGCTCATGCTACTCTTATGTATTTGATATTGTTTAAACAATAAAGACTTTATTTCTACCACCAGAAACACCGGGATCCTGGACACTGATCATACAAAATGTTGCACCAAACAAATTGTTGTTATTCTTTTTTAGATAAAGAACAGAGCTCATTTCAGCTGTATACTCAAAAAACAAAAGACATTGCCATCATAATTTAATTGTGATTTTATTTACATTTTGGGACTGCCTGGAAGTCTCCATCAGTGTCAGTGTGCCATTATGCTGTGTGAAAAACAAAGCAAAGGCACAGTCCTTATTCCAGAGAGCTAATGATTTGCAAAACTGCAGAATACCAGCACATTTTTGTGTGTGCTTATATCTGAATTATTATTATCTAACCCCTAATGTTTCTTTTTCCATTTTATAGATTGTATCAGCCATTGCTATTTTAGCAGGGTGTAGAACATTGACATGATACATTTGCCATTATTGAGATAAAGAATGAAATTATTGGAAACACTTTTGCAATCAATAATTTTATTTTGTCAAAACTTGACGGGTAATGCTCCTTTTCTTCTTTTTCTCTCTGATGACTGGATATGATGACTAAAGCTATTATAATCCATAGGCAAACAGAGGGAAGGAAATAATAAAGATAGTGTATTTGTGACTGGAGAGCTTAAAAAATAGCCATAAACAAGGCATTAATTCACTTTACAAGAAAAACATGCATGTGTCATTCAGGAAATATACTTTTATTGCTCTCACCGAAGTAATAAATCATGGTAAAAAACTGTTATGAAAATAACAGCCCTGCACAGGGGAAAAAGAAAATAGTTGCTATGTCTGATAACTAACGATTGTATTTAAAATGTAAAATATATTTACATTTTAAATACAATCTTTAGTCACCAGACATAGCAATGTCTGATGACTAAATGTATTGTCATCATTCAAAATCCTTCTTGAGTGCTGAGGAAGAACTGGAAGAAGTGGGAGCTCAGCCCACGTGTAAGATATGTTCCTGGGGTTCCTTCCTGGCTTACCTTGCTCAGGCTGCACTCTTTTCTCATCTCTAGCTCAGTTCACTCTTGAGCAGCTGCTGTTGAAGACATTTTTGTTCTGGCAGAGGGTCTCAGCTTCTGCTTCTTGTTGGTTTGTTATCTATTGACAGGAGGTGGAGAGGAAAAAAGGGATGTAGAAGGGCAGGATATAAAAACCAAAGAACTTTGAAAATTCTCATTGTATGTGAGATCTGTGGTGTCTCAGTGATCTGCCTTGCACATTGCAGAAGTGGGCAGGGAATAAGCCAATACTACCAGGGCAGAAAGCTGAAGAAAAAATTATTTCAGCTAGGCCCAGTGGAAAATTGAATCACTGCCTCTGGCCATATCAGTACCAGTAGCTTCAACTGTGCAAGGGAATGTACTCAAGCAGTTGAGTTTGATCAGCTGGCAAGGAGCTGCTGACCATGGTTTCAGACAATGCCAACCAGGACCTGCTCCTGCATGTAATGTGGGAATTGCAGAGATGCAGAACGTTCCCATTTGGCAGTTTGCATTGAAGGAGAAATTCAACTTGTAACTGCTCAGCAATGGCAATTTGTGACTAAGGAATTATCTGGCTTTACAACTTGTAAATTCAGTGATGATAACTGGGTCAGGCCATGATTGTTCCAGGCCAAGGCATGATTTCAGATGTGCTTAATTTTCAAGTGTAAATATAATTTGTGTGGTCAGCTTTGTAACTCTAGTTCTTATCAGTTAATCTCAAAAAGGAGCAGTTTTATAATTACAGCTCTTGAGGCTCATGTCTTCCAGAGACCTCTAAGTGTGCTCTAAATTATTAATCAAACTAAAAGTCTTTGAAAATATCAAGTAAGAGATCCTTATATTTGTGATTCAGAATTTTGGGCTGGTAAAGATTTCTGCCCCATAAGCTCACATTTCTTCTACTGAACTTTTAATCAGAAAAGTGTTTCCGTGAGTTTCCACTCTAAATTCCCAAGCCATCCTGTGTCTGTCATCATGCTAATGAGCAAAGATCATGTCTCTCTTTTTTCTCTTCCTCACCGACCAGAGGTGGCCACAGTGTCTCTGTGCATAAACAAATGCATGGTAAGACTTAGTTTCCTATGTTTTATCTCTGATATTCACATACAAATATTTTAAAAACCACTATATTTTCCTTAAGCAAATCTTTAATTCTATAGAGATAACCAAATAAGACTAGCAGAAAGAGAAGAAATATGTGTGAATAAAGAGTTAACAAAAGAATTTGTATTATCTAGTAAATCTAAGTTGTGTAGTCTCTTTCAGTGAAAAGATCTAGCTTCAGGTCTAGTTTCTGCTCCCTTTTTGTTGTGACATTTGATTTTCCACAGTAATACTTACCAAGGAGCCTGTGTAGCTACATGTGAGCTAACACAATGTCCATCTGACACTGAGAATGCCAAAGTCACAGCTGCTTAGGAGAATCCTTAGGCTCTCTGCCTCCTTGTAAGACATAGTAATGGTAAAGTGGTCACTTACACATCTGTCTTTCAGGGGTGAATTGCTGACAGCTCAAGGTTCGAGGTTGATAATTTCTGACTGATCCATCAAGAGCTTGCTTGAACCTGCTGAGGTTGTCTCTCTGACAGACAACAGTGAAACAAAAACACAATTTTTCCTGCTGGAAAATGGACCATGAAGAGGGAGTTTTTATATATCTATTCCTTGCTATCTGACCAGTGTGGTTGGCTGGAGGCATGATGGAATAAATTCTCAAATAAGGAGAAAGAAGAGAAGGTATTCTTTGTGCAGGTGACTATAGTCTGTACTTGAATGATTCCTGGTGATGCTGCTCACCTTTGACAGCTAACAGATGACTCTTCCAAACGGTTTTCCCCATTTTTTAAAAGAAGTTTCTATTGTTATTTTTATAGTTGAGAACTAAGCAACATGTGCCTCCAAGCACTGCAGTCCCCAGATACCATCCGTTCATTTGTGCTCTGAACAGGCAGATACAAGCTTTTGGTAACAATCTGTTTCATTTAGATGTAGAGCTGGATCGTAAGTGAAAGAGTGAGTTTTGACTTCTAACTGAAGTTAAACCTGCCAGCCACCATAGGTTGGCATCCTCAGTTTGTTCCCTGGCCTCTGCTTGGAGTGAAGCAGTATTCTATTTCCTGTCCATCAGGAAAGATCCCAAAACTGCATTTAGTTCCTACCATCACAGAAATTCATAGGAAGTCTGCATCAGAAAATGTTAACTTAGAGAGAAGGACACAAAGTAAAAATTTACAAAATTTTTACTTTAAACTGACACTTAAAAATGAAATATCAATCTGCATCCTGCCTAGATAAAACTTAATCTTTTTCAGATCTTTCATTTAATGAACTTGGATGATATTAATTGCAAAACTGTTGATTTTTGTGTTAATTTAAATAAAACCATACTGTTGGAACTCAGGGCACAGGGAATATTTCTCTGTCTATCCTGAGAAGTCCTCATCCCCAGGAAAACACTGCTTTTAACCTTCGTCCATGCAGAAAGCATCCAAGACTTTGGGATTAATTGGAATCTATGTGTGTTTGAAATATATGGTAGAATAGTTTATCACAGGGTGAAAAACTAGGGGTTTGGGTTTTTAGTATGGAGGTAGATAGGAGACAAAATGGAGGATTTTGGTCATTGTCTGATCTCCTTCTTGCTCTTCATCTACTCAAAGTTCTGCAGTGTTGGGAGTACAGGGTGATTGGTTAGAAAAAAACACAATGCAGATGTTGAGTGGACAGAAAAATTATTTATTGGTATAAACATAGAAATAAAATACATTCTAAGAGTTAATTGGGCAAAATATCTCTAAGAGACCTTGAATCTGTGTGTCTTGTGACTTTTTGGTGCCTTCTTTTGTACACTAAGTCTGAGATGCAGATGGCGTGCAGATCTTCTGATAGGAGAAAAATAAACAACAACCTGAAGACTAAAAAACCAAAAATCTTGATCATCTCTCATCCCTGGCACAGAACTTTTTAGGGGTCTCCCCAGTGCGGGGACCCACGAGGAAGGTTTTGACACCCTACAAATTGTTTAGATTTTGAACAAATTGCTTCTAAATACTTAAAAGAATGCTTATCAAATTCTGGCATGGTGTAGAATTTTTCTCATGGCAGAAAGCTCTATTTTTTCACATACAGTATTTATACCCAAATCATTTTGTGGTGATCTGAATGACCACTGATTAATTTATCTGGTGTAAATGGAGCATTTTTCACAACATCAGTATCATATACAATCACGGTCTGATTTCAAGGCATTATTTTTAGATATTTTTAGCAGTAGCACAGAGTCAAATTATGTCATCATGCTTAGTCACACTCCTTGTGCTTAGTCACAATCATTTTGTACAAACATCATCTCTCAAACTCCCATAACCATGTCTTACATTTTTTTCAATCAGTAGTTTTCCTTTTTTATCTCAAAACTCCAAAGTTGTGTAATGAGAGACATTGATACTATGTGAAAAGAAACAATCTATTTTTTGCACGCCAATATATACAATATTTACGTTATACAGTGATAATCTCCCTCCCACTGTGTGTGAAATAACATTTCTCAGGCATGGTGCTAAGGCTGTAAATCAAAACACAGTCAGTCTAAAAAGTGTGCTTTTCATCCTCAAGTACATAAAATATGCATATTAAATTAAAAAGCTTTAGAATTCATGAATTACTGTAGCCTGGGGTTAGTAATAATTTATATCTTATGAAATTACTTCGGTAGTTATTCATGGAAGTAACTCAAAACATAGATACCACTGTACCATTGCAATATATCCCAGATTATTTAAAAAGGAAAAACCTTTTCTCATCTGATGTAAATCAGTCTTGATGTCTTGATTCTCCCCCAGTAAAGATCCAACCGAGTTTTTCACCCAGTGTCTAGGATGTATTTGTAATACAATATCTAATAATAAAGGCTAAATATATAGGGGAAGATTGTATCCATGATGAGCTCTTTGATTCCTTACAAATATAAGGATTCAGTCATTTTTTTGCACTATTTCCTCCTTTTAGCTTCTGAAGACGTACTGCCTTTTTTATCCAGGAAGGAAAATTCAGGCAGAGAGTGGAAGTGAGAGTGCTATGGAAGATTTTATTTTCCCTCCAATAATTTAACTACATATATCATTAAGAAAACTGCACTGTTGACTGCTGTAGAAACAGATTTACAAGGGAAGCTAGGCTAGAGCTATAGATGAAAGTGTAAATATGATTCTGCAGTCACAGTCTGGGATGGTCTGCAGTTGAAGCAATGACAATCACTCTCATAGGGTTACTGTCATGGCACAGAGATAATCTTGGAGGCTGCTGTAGAAGTACTGTACTGAGTGCTGTTCAGTAACAGAAAGATACATTAAATTTCCTAATTTCTTAAAGAATTTTAAAGGTCCCTTCCTTACTCTTCAAAAAATAAAAATAAAATATAAACTAAAAGCTGAAATAAAATACAATGAGCTGATTCATTTTACCAAACTTTGCCTTTTTGAGAGACAGAAGTCAAATTACTTATTTGATCTGCTGCTGGACCAGAGGGCCTTCTGACCTTCCTTATAATGCAAAAAATTGCATAACTTGCTGTTTTGTGAAATGGATTTCAAGAAATAATCTGTTTTTAACCTGTGAGTGTGGTAATTTCTCATGGTCATGTCAGCATGTTAACTTAATCTCTGGTGTCAATCAATGCACATTGATACAGTCCCCTCATAGACTGTGCAACATTTTGGGCTGGAATCTTTTACACCAGTACTGAAAGATGGAATTGCTAATGTTAATAAGTAGTAATGAACTGCCACAATAAGAGTATATGCACAAGAAGACATGACAGGGTCATTATTGTACTCCAAATGTTCAGCAACCATTTTAAATTTTGATATAGGATGATTCAGTGGTCTAGAAAATTAATTGAAATACAAATAATCTCACAAGTTAGAGTGTTTTAAATGGCTTGAAAACTGGCTTGTGAAGTTGTTTACATGCCATATAGATAATATGTTATATGGCCTTTATGCAATTTTTATAAACTTACCATACTCTTTTGGAGCACCTTGTCTAAGAGATTATGTCTTGATCTGAATAAGGCAATAGGAATTGTGCCTAGCTTACAATCTTTGGTTTTTAAAAAGAGTGCTACAGAAAAAAAAAATAGGTTTGTTTTTTGGTACATTCTAAGAGTTTTTTACACAAAATTATCAAATATCTTCAAAGCTGTTCTTAAAAATTGAATACGATATTAATTTTGAATTCATATTTTAGAATTAAGAAATAAAATCTTTTTTACTTTTAAATTTTTTTTCTTTGATTTTTAAAACTCAGGTTGTTTAAGAATGAAAATGATTGTTATGGAATTTGTAATGACAATTATTTTTCAAGGATTGATATTATTCCAACTTTTTTAAAAAAAATCACAAACAAAAGAATTATGTATCTTTAGGAAGGTTAAAGGAGTTTAATTTTTATTTCATTATTACTGATATCAGTTGTTACAGATGTCTTTCATCCATCTGAATCCATTACTCAGATTTAGTAAAATGCTCCCAAATTTTCTAGACATGTATTTGAGCCTAATCTGAGAAAAATATCCATAGAGCTGGACTGATGTATGAAAAACACCCAAATACAACCAAAATATCTTTGATGTAGAACATTTCCAAATCTTTTTAGACTCTAGATAAAGACCTGAGAGCCCTTTTGCCCTTGTGGAACTCATTTAGCACTGCACAACACTGAGATTTTAGTAAGGATTTCCAGTGTTTGACTAAATATTCCATGCTAGGATAATCTACTAGTTATGCACTTTGAAGCTTGAATTAAATAAATAAAGAGGGAAGAACAAATCCATGCAGAAATGCTCAGAAGATGATAAGGATCAATTATTCCCATTAGCAAATGAAAGCTGAAGAAGAATTGTTTCAAAACTACAGAGGAAATATGTAAGATGAATATTATGTAAGGCATTGATAGACACTAAGTCTGACAGGAAATTTAATGAGAATGGAGGAGATGGGCAAGGTTAAGAATCTTCTTTTTGGAATGGATAGTTTAATTATCACTGACAGTATGCAGGAAATGAATATATTACTGATTAACCAAAGGTTTATTGTATTCCAAATTATTCTAGAAATTTACTTGTGGTTATACCAAGCGTGTATAAATCTCTCTGTCTTGAGATCAAAATAAAATCAGTGATGAGTAATCTTTTCATTTCTCAAGAAGCTTTTAGAGGCAGGAAAGTTATGAGCCAGAGGTTGTGTGGTTTTTTTCACCAAGACTTAACCTGGATGAACAGCTTGAGTCTCCAAAGAGCAGCAGTCTGCCTGCTAGTCCTCAAAACTAATATAAATAATGTATGAATGCCATGCCATTTGATCTTTTCCATGCTCTGTGACTATACATTACCCTTACAAATTTCACATACTGTCATAGATTCCAGACCTGCATTTTGTGTGGCTTTTGATAGATAGCCACTCATATTTTCTTCCACAGAGTGCGCTGAATGTGCTTCTTACATAGCTTCCATCACAGGCTTCTTTGCTGCACATGCAACTTGAGCCTATTTAACCAGGGAACTGACTAATGGTGTCTAAAAATAAATGGATTACTACTTTCATTATTTTACAATACATACCTTAGAAAGCATTCTGTCTGTTAGAAAGCAAAAGACAAACAAAAAGTCTAAACTGAGTTTATCTTTATGCATATTTGTTTAATGAGAAAATACCAGTCCTTGCTGGAGCTATGGCTTAGATTATGCAATGGAAAGATTGATTGTGCCATTCTGCATTTTTTTTTCTGCATAGCCACACAACTGTGAAGAATATGAAGAAAAATACATGGGACAACATCTGTCTGAATCAGAGCCTCAAAACTGCATTGTTCATGCAGATTATGTTCAGGATTCTACTGTGTCCCACTGTGAATTTATTCATCTCTCACTACCATTTATTACACTAGAGTTTGCAAATGCATAATCTGCTACCTTTCCTTTTGCTAAGCAAGAAAACAATGAAAGGATTAGCTCAAGGAATGTAGGCAAAAGTATTCCAATGGTTCTTACCCAAAGCCTCAGTTCCCACTCTTGGCAAAGTGGTTCCTAACTTCATAATTATGAAGCAAGTGTTCAAAGTGAGTAGAGCATGATTGTGAAATCACACATTCAGTTTTGTGTATGCATCTAAGGACATGGTAAGCACTACTTTGGATAATGAAGATGGCTCTAAATCAGTCCTTATTGTGTGCAAAAACCTAAGGTGAGTCATTTAGCCTTTGAGGAGAGAGGAATTGCTGAATCATGACAAAACTTTTTTTTTGTCAGTATGAAGAAAAATCTAGATTCTGTGTTAAACCTGTGAGATCCGAGCACATATTGTGCTTGATGCTGCAAGGAATATTTTGGGAATAAGCTCCTGAATTAGTTATTAAATACAAGTGACTTATCAAAGTGAGATCTGCAGCTTATGGATATCCACAAATTATATTTGCCCACATACACTTATATATGGTTACAGCAGATAATAGGCAGAAAACCATATCATAACACTGTCTAGTGAATTACTTGGCAAATTTATTTTTCTTCAATGACCCCATATCCTAACACAGCTATGTTACCAGTGCTGATCCATTATAGCACCTTATTATCCACTTCTATATACATCTAAATAGATTTGGATGTATATAGAGGTGGATAATTTTATTCGGATGATCTCTCAGAAATGGGTCACCTAATGTATTTTTCAGTGGGAGGTCTTGTAAACTGTCTCTTAGACACTTGCTAATTTTCTTACAATGTTATAATAATAAAAATAATAATTATTTAGTACACAGCGCATTTCATTTCCAAAGTGCTTTTGCAGTACTAATTAATCCTCACTGTGAGGTTTAATGGTGCATACCAGAGAATTATATCCTGGCTTAATGCCAATTGCCAATCAACTGACAAGATTCTAATTTCAGAAGATCTCCTAAGAGGAAAAAGGCATAATTTAAATTAGTGTGGACAGAAGTGGCAGTTTTTATGGAGAGAATTCATAGGTCTTTGGAGTGCTGTGAATGTCGAGATGCTTGGTTTGAGGGTGAAATTACAAAATTCCAAGGAGATAACAACTTCAATTTTAAAAACAATTATACTAAGAACAGCTAAAGCTACTTTAAAAATATCTTAAAAATATGTGTTGTCTTAGTTTGAAAAGACAGGAGTCTGTGAAGAAAGGCAAGAGCCTCCCATGAAATGGAAAAGGTAAACCCCCTCCCTCTGAATTACCAGAATTTCAAAATTAAAAGGCTCTCATGCAAAGATATGGGAATGGGAATAACAGTTTTTTACTAGGAAAAAAAAAACTAAATTAAAAAATGTAGTTCGTACAAACAAAACTACTGATATAGTCAGAAACCTGACACCCTGAGGAGTCACAGTGTTGGTAGTAGTCCAGTTAAATGGTGGCTGCTCCTCCTGGAGCGGCAGATGAAATGCTGCTGAAGCGGTGATCTGTAGAAGGGAAGGGTGTAGTTTGCTCTGAAGGTATGATGATGGAGTAGATGGGCCTGGTTTTCTTCTGGGAATCCAGCAAAGAGGCTGCCCTGATGTCCTCAAAAGTGCTGATTTTATGCAGGTAGGGATGCTTGGCTCCTCCCTCTGGGTGGAGCATCTCACAACGGGATGATGCAACTTTACCAGTCATGGAGTGAGTCATTCAGTGGTCCATTAACAGAAAATATCTCCCCAGAGGGAGACATTGTTCTTGGAAGAGATAAGAAAACTGCTCAACTTAACAGAAGATACTTGCCCCACCTCCAACCGATGGCAAATAGAATACATGCTTATCTTACAAGCCAGGACATGTGTTTAGAATGGTTTGTTGATTATTTAGGGATCATTAAAACCCAGATCCATCATTAGCTGAAAATCATAGAATCACAGAATACTAGGTTGGGAAGGACCTCAAGGATCCTGTGCTCCAAGCTTTCCTGGTAAAAGTGGAAAGGTTTCCTGCAGTCTAGACAAGATGGCCCAGGACCCTGTCCAGGTGAATCTTGAGCGTGTTCTGTGTTGGGGAATCTACCACTCATCCTGGGATGAGTATTCCAATGGATGATTTTTCTCATTGTGATAAATTTTCCTCTTGTGTTCGAATGGAATCTCATCACGATTAACTTATACACACCACTCCTTATCTTTTGCAGGTGATCACTTGTGAAAAAAGAAGTCTCTGACTTCTCTGTAGCTACTCTTTTAACACTGGATTATTTACTGTATGTCACTTGGAGGAGAACATAGGTACAACGACTAAATTATACCATCTAAACTACTGTTGTAGTAGTTCCACATTTGTTCCACATAATGTTTTATTTTCTGACAAAACTAGCATAGCAGGCTAGTTCATTATAATAATCTGTCTGTAAAAACACCACCAGAAATTAGCTTTCGATCCCCTCCCTGATATTTAAAATTGTGAAAGAAATTAAAATTTTTAAGTTATTCACTCTCAGCAGCTGAGAGTGAATAATGAGAATGGTGAGGATGTTGTGAATAACTTTCCTGCTTGAGAAAAGAACATGGATGCATATCCTAAATATAAGTTTACAGACTGAAGATATGAGAATTTCTGACTTCTGGGCCTGTGTTGAATGCTCTGTTATTTTCAAGAGATAGAGTGTATTGGGCTTGCTTAGATATTCCTTGTTGGTGCAGATTGCTGGTATGTTAGTGAAAAGGGGAGATTGACTCAAACCTTTAGTGTTTGATTTGTCTGTCAGTGCCCCAGGAAAGCTGAGACCCTTGTGCCTGACCTGTCTCTTGGTGTCCCTTTCGGGCACTCTGTACCTTCAGTAAGCAGTCCTGCTGGATCAGAAGGTAGTTTCACTGACTTATTTGGGGTCACACGCCAAAAAGAGAAACCCCCTCCTGGGTCTCACACCTTTACCCACTGCCAGGGAATAATAGTTCCTTTGAAGGGACTTACATTAACAGTTTACAGCATAACACTCTCCACTGATAAAATTGTGACAGGTTAAAATCTGAAGATTGCCAGTGATAATATCTAACTGAAAAAATATATTCAAAACAGTATACTAATTTAAAGCACATAGACAAGCTGCATTCCCCACTGAAAACTAGCTTGGGATAATCATCCATCATGCAGAGAACACAGTTCTTACCAAATGATGCCCCTATGATGGAGACAGGTTCAGCTGTTCCCAGGAACTATGATGGAGACTTCTGCCAACTTCTCCCCATTCTTAACTAGCTTTCGTTACCATTTCTTTATGTTTTAGGTGGAACTTGAGCAGCTTTACTCCTACATCTATTTCAGTGAGGATGCTTGTACCCTGGGGGCAGATATCCCAGTACTTTGGGATGGGGACGTGTCTCAGTCCAAGAAAAGTGATTTTGTCATGGTTTCTAGTTGAACAGCAGGACATCTTCCTTTATCTCCCATGCATTTTAACTGCTGTGTGGCTTATCAGATGGAAAGTGCTGAGTTCCCTCTTCTGAAGGGTTTTGACAGAGCCTGGCTGGCTCTGCTCCACCCTCCGTTTATTTAGCATTTTAGATTGTAATGTGTGGGAGAGGTTGGATATACCAACAGTGTTCTATCCAGGGAGTAGAAACTGTATTTTCCCCTCTAAGTTCTGTACCATTATCTTTTTGCTCCCAGTCATGTTCTGATGCGTGTCAAAGCCTTTCATTTCATGTCACATCCTGACAAAGGAGGATTTTTGATGTACTGTGTTTGGCTCTTGTAGGGAGTGTAAGAATATTGCAGGGAGAGAGCTGAGCAGATACCTGCCCCCTAAGTGATTTTTTTCCTACAGTATTTCATTTTATTCAGCTCATTTCAGTGCAGGAAGAAATCAGACTTTGCAAGCTGTGAGAGTGGTGGTTCTCTAGGCAGCCCTTATACTTTATATTGAGAAATACCTGCAGAAATCTTCCTCAAGAGGCTGAAAAAACTTGTTTAATTTCCACTGACATTTTTACAAGTGTTTACATAATGTATAGTAGTTTCATTTGTTTAATGCAGCCAAGAAGCTGGAGAGGCAATTTTTCTAGTGTGATGTAATCAGGACTGCCACTGTTTTTTTCCTTGGGGAAAAAGAAATCCTACCAAATGTACATACCATATTAGAGACTTCAGAAACATGAATTACTTGATAGATTGTTAGTCTCTAGCTTGTAAACACATTTAGAGTATTTTTTAAAGACATATTAGCTACCTGATAGAATGTAATAACTCCAAAGGGTTTTACTTCAGTATATTGTATGGTTACAGCCAGGGTCCTTAAAATACAACAGAAAATAGTACATCCTTTAGCCAAAGGGAAAGCAGCAGTTGCCTCAGAGGTGTTGCAGTTTTTTTTATTCATCCTTGTACATCAGTGCTTGTCTTCTTTAGAGCTGCAACCAGGAATGTGTAAACAGCAAAATTTTCACTGTAACAGTTTAAAACATATCTTTGGTAGCAGAGGTAGGATTTATTTGAGTAAATGGTGTAATGGTATTCTTCCCTGTGAGGGTGGTGAGGCTCTGGAACAGGTTTTCTGAAGAAGTGGATGCCTCATTCCTGGAAGTGTTCAAGGCCAGGTTGAATAGAGTCTAATCTAGTGGAAGGTCTAGTGGAAGGTATCCCTACCCATGACAGGTATGTGGTACTAGATGATTTTTAAGCTCTCTTCCAACACAAACCATCCTATGACTCTATAATCTGTAACTCAGTTGTCTTCATTAGAGATAGTTGTCTACAGCTGTCTACTGTGGAAAAGATGTGGTTCTTCTAATCTTATGTCTGTGACAGATTAAGATGTGTCGTGTCCTAGAATGTCTGTTTCTCTCGGCTGATGGTAGCCAGGATTACTATTACAAATAGCTCTAAAACTATACATAAAAGTTGAGTTATGGTGAAGTGCACACCAGGTAACCTCATGTCTCAAGCATCCTTTCCAGTGCCTGCAGGATGTAAGGAATAGTAGGGTGTAAGGCTACATGAATGGCAGGCAGAATGGCTAATTGCCTGGAAACAAAAGCTTGCCTTGAAAGAATTAGTGTAACATTAATGTTTCTTAAATTATGCTTTAATTTGAATTGGATTTTTACCTTCACAGAATGTGCTGAGCTGTAAGGGACCCACGAGGATCACTGAAGTTCAAATTATGGCCCTTCACAGCACCATCCCCGAGTCTGACTGTGGGCCTGAGAGCATTGAAACACTTGAGCTCTGTCAGGCTGGTGCTGTGACCACTTCCCTGGGGAGACTGTTCCAGTGCCCAACCACCCTCTGGGTGAAGAACATTTTTCTAATATCCAACCATCCTCATTCTTATGCAGGATTATCTTGAACACAAGAGTGAAGAGGTGCAGTTGCTTACTGCTTAAATCTGGAAACTTGCTGATGAGAGTCTTCAATTATAGGTTTAAAAATCATCAGAGATGATTTAATTGAAAATTTTTAAGTAATTTGGGATGAAATGGAACTCACACATTTATCAGGAAACAATTTTTAGACTCCTAATTAGACTTTCAAACTTCATGCAGTATCATCTTTAATTATAACCCTTTTTATAATGGCTTGTTATTCATTTATGTACATGGAATTGCTTCCTTATTGTCTGATTGAGAAACTTCAGTTGGTAATTATTCTCAACTATTTGATGTGTGACTCAAGTTGGAATCAATTGACCAAACACAGATAGTGACATTTAATATGCTGGTCTCAAGCTTCCTAAATGCTGTCCTATCTGCCCTGCAACTGTTGTCCCAGGAAGACATATGTCATATCTGCTAGATCTATGTGGATATCTCAAAAATAATAAGCTGTTTCAAATGTAACTACCTTACAATATACAGGGATACTTTCCGATAAATGCAATTACAACTACAAATATTTTAATTAGGGGTTATTTTTCTGCCAAGGCTTGCATATAGAACTTTGTCATAAAAGAGCCACACAAATTAAAAAGCTGCATGATGTTGTAATAGATATTCTTTCCTGAACATGATCTTCTTAATACTATTTCCTTTTATATTCAAAGTAAACTTCCAACATATTTCCTCTTCATATCTACTTCACATTTACTCTGTATTTTCTACACTGTAATAGCCTGATCTTTTTATTAACACCAAGTTATGGTAAGTTAATACTGTTTATTTTAAAAATGTTACTCTTTGATGCCTCCTTTGATAATACCCTTTCAACTGATTATATTCAATTCTATTTGAAGAAAGGAAAGAAAAAATTAAATTCAGAAATAGTGGAATGTAATGGTGGTCACTACATTGTGGTTAGTAAGTGCTGGTTTTAAATGCTTGAGAATTCAGACCATGCTTCATGAAGTCAGAGCCTGCTTCAGTCAGAATCCTCAATTCCTCAGCACTCTGAGCTGTTAAGGTCACTGCACAAAGCACTTGGAAGGAGTGCAACTTGCTGATAGTAAGAATGTGATTCTCCGTTAAATTCTCTGAGAGCAGACACCTGAATGCTTTTGATTAAACATGGACAAGCTACATCTAAGCTAGGAATTGAAATGTAAAAGGATTTTAGAGGACATTTTCTTACCATTTTCTTTTCCTTCCAGTGCTTTAATGTCTTGAGGTTTAAAATTGGCCTTTTATATGAAAAAAAATAAAAAGACTGTTGTTCAGGAAACATGGAAAAAATTACCTGCAAAAGCTGATAAAAGAACAGTAGAAAAATTGAAACATGGCATTGGTCTGTTCTCCTGGTTACGAGAACATGCAAAATAATCTGTTTTGGAAATCACATGGCACCTGTAATGGAGCTGTTCTGCATACATAGTTATAACCAACTTTTGACATATTTCTTGATGCTTTGGAGAAATTATTTCAGAATTTATTTTGAGTATTTATGTTAAGCTTTATATTCCAGGCTTAAATTTCTATAAGTTTAAGATAGCCGAGAAACACTTATCTATTAATCTCTGTTATTTCTCTCTGTGTTTGTCATTTGCTTTTTTTTTTTGTGGAAAATCTTATACCTTCACATAAAATCTGCATTAAAAAAAAATGAAGAAAACAATGAATGCTTAATTTTACTTCACACTGATGTCTGCTTAATCATATCAAAATGTTTCAGAAAGAATAACATGAGTCAAAGATGGGTTTGCCAGTTTTGATAAAGTTTTCCCACTTTAGAGGTAAGGAGACTGAACTGATAAAAATGGAAAAAAATTGTCTCACAAAGTTCAAAACTGTATTGCAGACTTTGCCTTTATATTTATTAAACATATAAAAATATTTATTGCTTTGACAGTTACAAACCAAATAGTTCTATTTGTTGTTTCTTATTTTTTATATATAACCTAAAGATGTTTCTTCAAAGCATCTTTACATAATGAAGTTAACTCTAATAATGTTTTTATTTTTCATTTCAGTCTTCAACAGTAAACACTTTGGGTCAGAAGTTGCCTTGCAATTCTCCAATTTTACAATACCTGGTATAATGGTCAATAGTAAGATTTGTAGGTACATAGCAGTACAAATAAAAAGGAAGGATCTCTTAAAGCAATATTGAAATAACTATTAACACAGGGAGAATTTCCTGCCCACACTGTGTTTATATTCATAGTAAGAAATATATTATATTATA
>QUSF01000002.1:13622866-13905486 GCA_003676055.1 Chloebia gouldiae | reverse complement strand
AGGAGGGAATGCAGAATAGATCCATTGTAACACAGCCAGTCTCATTCTCTCTAGTTCAGATACAGTCTGTAGACTATAAGATTTCGTTCACATTTGAAATAATTTAAATGTGACAAAAAATAGAAAGTTTTGTACTCCATATAAGTTATAACTCCATAGGTTTGTCTTCCAAGCCTTTAGTCCTTGAGAACACATGCAGTAGATACAGGTATTGACATGACAGGTGGCCTCAATCTTCTTCTTATAATCCATTATCATCTATTTATTCATGGTTTTAATTTCTAGTGGCTTGGAGTGATGGATTAGATTATAAAGGCAATTGCATGCATCATGAAATATATAGATAGTACAGATAGTTTCTGAAATTAATTTGAAGTCCTACATGGAATTTTATAGAGTAAATTGTATGAGTTTTTTTTTTTTAATTTGGGGCTGCATTGATAAACAATTTCACACAATTCTGTAGTTGTGCCTACACTGACCATTGGAGCTGCATGTGTTCTTCCAAGACAGTAGAAGCACCACTGTCTTGTAGAATTTTACTTTGAGTTTACACATAGCTTAGCTTTAAATACAGCTGCCAAACTCTACTGCCTAATTTGGACTTTTTCCTTGTTTTTGTAAGCCCAGCAGGAGTGTTTGGTTAGATCCAATTTGCACAGACTAAACAGGAATTTTAGGAATGTAGGAACTGCTATACTGTGCCAAACCTGAAATTTGGTGTCCTGTTTCAGCAGTGTTTGGTGCCAGAGAGTCAGCTGAAAGTGCCAGAATTCTCTGAAGAGTGGCTCATGGGGAAATGTAGTCCCCCTGTCTGAGTAAGGTTCATATGCACTGTTTGTAGCTGTAGCCCTTGGATATTTTTCAGCTGAAACAATCCCTTTACTATTTTGAATTTTGATGTTACCAATTGCCCTTTAATGTATGATGAGAAATGAGCCCCAGAGAAGTGGTCATTGTTAGGTGTTCCTCTACATTCCTTAACCTATATCACATCCTCTCTAAAAACTTATGTTTGTAGGTTGTGTTGTACAAGTTTCAACTGTGCCAAGCAGGTTTTAGAACACTGTTACCTGTTGTGATGTAATTTAACATTTAGTTTTAGCATGGATGTGTGGAATAATTTGCTGTTTTATAAGACTGATTTCTTGGAGTATCACAACTTCTGCAAAGACTTCTTTTAAATTCTGCTGTATCCAATGGAATTAGATGACCAGAACTAAGAGCATTTTCCCAGATCATGAAGGATAATCAATTCATATAACAACATTAAAATATTTAATTTCCTTCTATGTTTATGAGGGATTGTAAAAGCTCCTTCAGTGAATTCTGCTGTGTTAGTGTGACTGCTAAGCATGTGAAATATTGTAAAAGACTTTTGCTATGTTATATAAAGCACTGTTTTATAGGAATCCAGGTATTTTCTGTGTGACTTTCCATATTATGATGCAGAATCCATCAGAAGATAAAACTGGATTGCAATCAAATTTCTGTAGTTTCTAGTCTGGGGTAGACTTAAAATTGTGAAGACTGTTCTCAGGCAAGAATGCTTGCATTGTTGTAATTTCGTGAGCATTTATATAATATAATGCTATGCCTCAATATGATGGTTTTCATGATATAATTTGTCTATCATTCCTGAACGTTTTGAAAAATCCCTCATTCCAGCTGTCTCAGTCTTACAGCCTGGCAAGCTTGGTTCTTTCAAAAAATGCAATTTGTCAAAGAGGATTTCAGCTTCCATGAACAAGTTCTGAGACCTCACTGGGCAGAGCAGGTGGTCAGCAGAAAAACTTTGCATGGATAAAGCGGTATTTTTTCTAAGAAAAACTAGAAAGTGATGAAGAACCCTTAGCCCTGAGAGAAGTGCACTGCAGTAGGCTGTGTAGCCAAGCCCTGTGAAAAGAAAGACATTAAAATGACAGGGTAAGCAGTGCTATTTCCAGGTCTTTTGTATGCACACACATAATTAATTTATTTTTCCTTCTTCTGCTGGATTCAGGTTTAAATTTCCTGGCTTCCACGTGTTTTCCCAAAATAGATACCAAATTCACATCCACATTTTTGAGCCGAATGTGGAACTTTCTCAGGGGTCTGAATAGAGAATTAAAACCAAATGTTTGTACAAAGTGATGGCTTAAAGGTAAATATTTTTGTTTTGTTTTTGTTTTTGGCGACCGACTGGGAACGGTTAAGCGCCGTCAGGAGGTGCTTTTGGGGATCCCCGCAGGACGCGGCGGTTCTGCGCGCCCGCTCGGGGCCGCTGCTCCCCGCAGAGGCGCTCCGGCAGGCCCGGGCGGAGCGCCCGGCTCCCGTCAGCAAAGGGCTTCCAGCCGTGGCAAAAAGACTGCACAGCCTGACTTATCACCTTCAGAAACAGCAACACTGATTCCTTTTTTTCCTCTTTTTTCCTCTTTTTTTTTTTTATTTCTTTCTTGTTTTTTAGGTTTTTTAAATCTAGGTTTTGATCTCTGGCTGAGCAGCCCCATCATAACTTAAGTCTGAAACAGGAGCACTTTATTTCCTTGACCTGTAAAGCATCTCAGAATGAATGGACATTGCTGCTGTTTTGCTTATTATAATGCAAAGTCAAATTTGATATCATCTTTGCAAATGGTCGTTTACTTTAAACATTTTTAATCAGAAAGAGAAAGCAAGATGCTCTTTGTAGCAAAAAGTGTGAAAGATCTTAATTTAAAAAAAAATTGTATCAAATTTGAGGTACCTATCAAAGGCAAACATATTGCTTATAATAGTACAGTGCAGAACTAGTTATAAACTCACTGAAGAAATTTATTCTGACAAGACAAATATCTTAAAAACTTCTCCCAGTTGGTTCTGAACATTCTGTGGTAAATGAGAAAAACATTATTACAGTGGAAAGTTCAAGATGAGAAAAAGCACTCCTTGCATGATTTCCCAGAAGGTTAAGTTTGCTTCTTCCCAAAGTTCAGTTAATATCACAAATGTGCATCACCTGGCAAAACAAGAACATCAGCCCTAAGAGAGCCACTCCATAGTTCTCAGTATGTGTTTATGTTGGCACCAGAGGATTGTGCAGCTGCCTCCAAAGTCACACCTGTGCCGCAGAACGGGAGAGTGAGGGCAGAGGGCAAAGGCAGGGGAGCTTCACCAGAAGAGAGCCGAGTCCATCTGCATCAGCCCCACAACCTGCGTGCTCTGAATGGAGGAGACAGGAGGTCTGGCTTCAGGGCATGTACTGTAGAAATGTAAGGACTAGGGGAGCCAAGGTTAAACTGTTTTTCACATTATTTATGTGGGTTCTTATTACCTTGTACAGGAGGCACCCTATCAATAACAATGACATCCTTTGCCCAGTTCAGCCCAGTCCAACAAATGAGCACTGGAAAACACCGTTCACAAATCAGCATAATGGGGCCTAGAAATACCAAGAAGTCATCAGGAGCAGCCTAAGGAAACCATGGACAAGGTTACCAAATGTAAGAATACCAATGTGGAGGTGGACAGAGTACAGGTAACTGCTACTTGAGTACAAAGGCAATTGGAAGTGGGTCTTTGAAATATCAAGCTTTACATTGGAGTCAAGATTGTGTAGTAATTATGTGTTCCCAGAACGTTCAGATGAGTGCATTACTGATCAGTTTGTAAATGCTTTAAAATAAATATTTGGAGCCAAAAGTCCCAAAAATTTGCAATCAGACACAAAGTTACAAACAAGTATCAAAACCTCACAGAATCATTGCAGTCAACATTGATCACAGGAAGAAGAAAATGTTTTAAAACAAAGGATTCTAAATCTCCCAATTAGCTATTAGTGTATAGCAGAAGCATTTACCCCTTCCATTTGTTTATGGCTGTGGAAGGGATACCTCTCACTGCCCTTCACTCCATCCTTATTTTGTTCCTGCTATTTTATATTTAAGGAACAATAGCTATATGTATTATTTTCACTTTAAAATTATATTGCACTGTTTTTTTCTAGTTTTCTTCAGGTAATACTGATTTTCTATCATGAGTATATTACTTTAAAAGTCATAAAGGCAAGTGCATGTATGTGTTAGTTCTCTGCTCAATATCAGATTTTCTATTGCATAAAATCAACTGTATATTTTTAAACAAACAGGTGTTAAAGAATTTCAGACCCTGAATTTGTAAGCTCATTTTACTCTGAATTTTCTAGAAAACTGATTTATCTCCAAATACTTCCTCTGCTATACTTGCTAGACCCAGCCTTTCATTATATCACTATTTAGTGTACAAAAAATCACAGTTACAGAACCATAGAATGACTGAGATGGAAATAGACCTCTAGAGGTCAGTTCATACAGCTTCCCCAGCTCAGCCAGGACCAAAATTTTCCAGGGATGGAGACTTCACAACCTCTCTGGTCAACCTGTGCCAGTGCTAGGCCATCCTCACAGTGACAAAGTGTTCCCTGTTGTTCAGAGAGAGGCTCCTTCATTACAGTTTTTGCCCATTACCTCTGATCCTGGAACTGGGCACCACTGGCAAGAGCCTGACTATGTCCTCTTTGCACCTTCCCTTTCTGTGTGGGGGTGTGTGTGTGTATATATATATACACATATATGCATATATACACATACATGTCATATATATATATAACATGTATACTATGTGTATATATATGAGGGTTCTGCATGCAATCAAAAATTTGTTGAAAGGTTTTGATGTGTATGGGTATGGCATGACTTTGCTAGCTAGCTGATTAGAGGACTTACGAGATTCCTACTTCCAGGATAACTGGCTTTTTAAGAGATTTGTATGAGATTTTTGTTGACATGTTTTTTATTAGTCAAAAATTCTGTGAATCAAATTTATTCTCAAGTTACTTGGGCAGAGGAGCAAATCACTATATCTGGGGTTATTGTGAGATTTACACGAAGAAATGCATCTCCTTTTCTTTTAGTCTAAGAGTTGTTTTCTGCACCAAGGTCACAGACATACAGTGCCAAAATCAAAAGTTAAATAGATTATGGTATAGAAGATATGCAGATGATTCAAAAGGCATGTGGATGTGGCACTTCACAGTACACTTTAGTGGTGAACACAGTCTGCTGGGTTAATGGTTGGACTTATATGTCTTTTCCAACCTTAGTGATTCTATGATTCTTTGTGAGACAGACAAGTTTGATATCTTGCTTTGCTGCCCTGCTTTTCACTCATTGGTCTAACCTCTGTGGTATAACCTCTGTTTTAGTCTGGAAACTATGCCATCCTGTACTTCCCCTTCAGGCTGCAAGCATTTTTTTCCTGGTGCATGTAGATTTTACTCACAGCATCATTTGTCTCATCCTTGTACACTGACTGGCCATCCATTCTTTCAGTGCTTTTCCAGTGGTGTAAACACATACCAAAAATGTCCAAGTGGCTGCATGTCTGCAGCCAGAAGGCTCACTGTCCCAATGAACACCAGAGATACACATCTGCTCCTTTTATTTTGTAGTATATTCATAACTCATACTTTCTGTGTGCTGTATTGAGTGCTTATCCTACAGTATTTGCATGCCTATTTGATAAGCTAGTATTTGCAAAGGAAACCTTTTTTGCCTTCAAGTTATCAAAATAAGTTGTAAATTTATGTCCCATATGTGAGGTCCTATCTGAAGTTTTCTTTTAGAAAAGAGGCCTCCAGTCCTTCAGTACTCTCTTCCTTCCTGATACTGTTTTGAATTATTTAGTTACATCTCAACAACATCTTTGGAAAGACTGATTAATAAAGAAATCAAGTTGTTTCTTTTTGGTGGAAAAAACATATGCCTGTATGCCTATAAATCAACCTGTGCTTTAAAGCTGTGCTTGAAATCTAAGCTGTATGATATGTCAAAATAATTCAGAAGTGGCTGTGCATTTTGCTGGGTGTTGCAGCAAGACTTAGAGAGGGATGACTTCTGGCTGCATAAGGGATGCCCTGATATATGGGCCTTGGGAATCCAGCATGTTCTGTGCCTTCAGGGTCTCTCTTTTTAAGTCAGGCAACCACTGGAAGGGAAGGATGGGGAATAATTTGCACAAAGCAACTGCTGCTTCATTAGTTCTCATATTACTAGTGCTGCAAAGCAGCCTGCATGATTACGAGTGCAAATCAACCAAACCTGTCTCCAGCAGAATTAGTGACTGAGGCTGGTCAGTAGTTTATAATTTATCAGTTTGTGACCTTCCCGGGGTTAGGGGCACTGGCCTGACTGCTGCTGAAGGAAGAGAAAAGCTTGTGATGCCTTTCAAGTGCTCCTTAACTTGTCAGTGCAAGGGACAGCTTATTTCTTACTGCTTCTGCTCAATTCTGAGACGTGTAACAGCTGCAGTAGCTGCCACCCCTTGTCTGCAGCACTGCTACCTGAGCCAGGGTGGATCTTAAGGTCTGTCTCTCTCATATCATCTTTCCCTTAGGAAGGGAAAAATGAAAATGTGCCTTTTGAGATAGAGCTTATTAATTTCTTAGTCTGTTTTTAATAGGCCAAATCCTGGGAAATCAGTGGATTGTGCTGTGAAAGGACGTTAGCATTTGGGGCTCCCAATGAGAATTGCTGCATCATATTTAAAGTGACTCTGAGTGGAATTCACACCACAAATTGTCACTGACAATTAGTACAAATGACACGGTGAGTTATGGGGCTCTCTATAAAACTTAGCCTTTCTCTGGATTAGTCCCAGGAATAGATTTTCCCAATCAAGTCTTGAGCAAAAGCTGAATTACAAATTCTGAATCAGAAACTCATGGGTATATCTGCTTGTCTTCCCTACAATGATTCAAGCTTAGAAATTCAAGCAGTTTCTGAGTATGGTCATACAAAGTCTAACTCAGGGCAGTCAGTTCTTTTAGCACTCATCCCTTCCTGTGGCGTTTTCTTGGGTTTTGTTTGTTTGTTTATTTTTTGTTTATTTTTTTAATAACAAATGACCTTCAAATGTACTGTATGGCATGATCACCATAATTGGAAGGAATTTTTCCATGAAATATGATCTAATTACTGAAATACCACATACAGGATCTTGATAGTTCATAAAAGAGCAAAGTAACAGAAGTGTTAGAGCTAATGCAATGATGTCATACCAATGTGCACACTTTCTGTTCCTGTCCACAGTGATTTAGTATTTCACTGATGTAACACAAGTCTGAGCTAGTATTAAAAGTAAGCTTTAAGTACCAATACTTGTCCATTAATTCAATTCTGATTGTCAGCATACAGTTTTCTATTATTCAGTTTGTCAAAACTATTGTTGTTTGAAGATCGCTGATAAAAGAGCAGGAAATATAAATCTGGAAGACTGCCAAGAAAAGCAAAACTATCAAGGATAAAGGGAATAAAGAGATTTTGCCTTTTAAAAATTGCTTTTAATTTTATTTTTAAAAATATTAATTTTTATTACTGATTGATTTAGTATAAGGGCAAGATGTTGAAAAAATAATTTCTTGGTCTTCAGGAAACAAGATACTTCTGTATTAGAATCAACATGATGGTCCTGACTTGTCTGACCTGTGTTTACTCACATGAGGGAATTATCATTTACTAATAAAAAGCATCAAAGGCAGAACTCAATGTAAAATTCATTAAAATGTGATTCTACAGAGGAGTCCAAACTCTTGTATCCTGGCTTTTCTATTTTAATATAATTTAAATTTCTGTTTTAGTTGCACTTTTTTTTGAAGCATTGGAGCTGATACTCTAAGAAACAATGGTGTTCCTCCTTGCTGTTGATTGAATCACCACGACAAACATCTGAAGCTACAAATATGAGAAACCCAGTGTTTATGCAGCAGATGCCTAGAGGGCAAGGTGCTCAGGCCAGTTTTAGGCATAAGGGTTAAATCTCACAGGAATAATATGGTGCACTGTCACGGCTGGGTATTCATAAATGTGGGTTGTTGAATCCAGGACCTGTTCTTCATTACTTTGTCTTGTTGAAGAATAGCCTGAGGAAGGTCTTTACTGCAATACATTGTTGGTGAAGGCTACTCTTGAAGAAAAGAAAGTTGGAAAAAAACTGGAAAGATAGCTCCCTGTCAGGTAGGGTTCCAGGCTAGCTGGAGTCAGCTGAAAAAGGCACCCTGTGCTGCAGCTCCTTGTATCAGCTAAGAAGTGCCACAGCAAAGCAGAGGAGTGCATTAAAGAGAGATTTCCTGAAATAAATGCAGAGAAAGTGAGTGATGTCATTTTCTATATAAGTATAGTATAGTTTAAGTGAAGTGGAATCACTGATGTTTTCTCCTGGAGAAGAAAAGAATAACCTGGACACAGATGAGACCTTTGACTGCAATCACAATAAGTACTTGTGGTTTCTGGCCCTGGGGCTACAACCACTGCATCTGGTGTCTGACAATGACGCTGTGAGAGCACTTATGCAGTTGCCTTCCATGCAATGCTCAATCTAATGGCCACTCACATAGGGGAACATTACAAGTGCCTGTATGCCTCTACATTTAAAAAATGGGCAGAAAACATTCATTTTATGTTTGCTGTTAAGTTTAATGATTTGTGAAATCAACAGACACCAAAATCACCCCCTTTTGCCAGGTATCAAATTGAAATTATTTCTTTTTATATCCATTGCCTGCCCTTTTATCTGCTCCATTTGAGACTTTTCAGAAATGCACTTGGGTGTAATACCCTAAAACTCTTAAAGGAAATTGCTTTATCCACTGCTTAAGGCTGGGCTGGAGAGCTGTTTTTGATCTACAAATACTATAAAGTGACAAAATGAAGACTTAGCAGGGAATGCAATGAAGCTTTACAGAGATCATGTTGGCAGCTGTTCACCTTTAGGTTAATGCATATTGGAGGAGGGGCTGCAGTTGGTCAGCTGAGTCCTTTTTTGAATGTAAATACAGACCAGCAAAGCTTACATCTGATCAAACTGGTCCATAGCTTTCCTCGAGGTTTTGGAATATTGAGAGCTTTGGTGTTAATTTATTGTAAAATAAGTATAATAGAAACTCATTGCAAGAGTATTTTGAGCTACCCTTAAGTTAACATGCAAAAGGGGTTTTCCTTTGCATGTTTTTTAATAGCAATATTTACTATATAATAACACACATATTTGCTGTATAATAGCACACATTTTCACACATAGCTTTCAGGTAGTTAAGGACTGAAATAATCTTTCAGGAATGGATCAGTGAAGCAAGATTAAATATTTTGTCTAAGGTTAGTTAGTCAGTCAGTGGCAGAGCTAGACAAAACTGCCATTCTTGCTGTTAAGCTGGGATATCCAGAGGGTCATGTGGACTACTCTGTGAGCTATGTTAATATGTAACTGGCTCAAAGTGCTGTTTTGTCAGTGGAATTACTCAAGTAGTCTTATGTGTAAATCCAGAAGCAAATTTTGTGTCCAGGTAGTCTTAAAATGACTCATTAGAATCTGTTTTTACAGTACATATAAATTAACAAGTCTTCCTTGCCTACATCTCTCCTGAAGCTCCTGGTATTATGACAGCATTTCCTATACAAAATTAACTGAATATAATGGTTAAAATCCCCTACTTCTACTAAATCAACTTCTTCACTAAAGCACAGGCTGAATAAAATCCTGTCTTCTCAGAAAGCATTACACAGAATTAAACATCAGCATAAGTGAATGAAATATCAGCTAAGTGATTCCTGAGGGATGTGGCACACATTCTTAGTAAATTTTAAGCTTTCTATTAAAAAAAGCAGTGCTCTTTTTTTCTTTGCTTTTGAGTATTTTTTCATTCATTATTCCTTAGCAAAACAGAAAAGTCTCATGGATTTCAAACCATTTGCAATGGATTTCAACAGAAGGGCATAGATTTACTTTTAAGCCCTACTGCTCTGAAACTTCATGACTAAATGCATCCTGGTAAATAAAATGAACAACATTTTGGCCCTCCAGATAACAAGCTGGCACAACTTGTACCCTGATACTTAAACTTTCTTCTCACAGAAAGCAGGATGTCTGAAGTTCTCACTGGCCTATTCTGTGTTCAAATCTATGCCTAGGTGTTGTCTGGGAGCATGGAAGCTCATTAAGTGCTCCTGTAAGTGGGAACCAGCTGCAGCTGAGCTTGTGCTCTGGCCCTGTTTAGTGAGCTGTTACAGCTCTAGTATATGTGTACTTAAAACCAACAGGTGTTAGGTTCACACTTTTTCAACCTGTCAGAAGATTTGTTGAACTATGTTCAGCTGGAGCAGTTAGGAATGCCACACTGACCTTTCACTTGAAGAGAGTTATTATCTCTTAGCATATGCTAAGATTTTTCAGAACATTGATCCTTCTGTTATTAGCTTAGGACAAGGTGTCAAACATTTTGATTATTCCTGTTTCAGCTGAGTCTTGGGACAGAATTTTTCTAATTCATTTTGTCATCTGATTGGACTAGATATTTTATATTTGATTTGACTCCAGATACATATTTTCTCTTCTCTAACTGTATTCCTTTAGTCCTTATCATATTTTCTTTATCCTGTTGTGGTGGGTTGACCTTGGATGAATTCCAGGTGCTCACCAAATCCACTCTATAACTCCCTTCCTCCGCTGGGCAAGGGAGAGAAAATGTAATGAAAGGGTTGAAATAGGAGCAGGGATAGATTGCTCCACAATTACCAACATGGGCAAAACAGTCTCCTCTTGGGGAAATTTACTTAATTTATTGCCAATCAAATCAGAGTGGGATAATGAGAAATAAAACTTCATCCCAAAAACACCTTCCCCTTACCCTTCCCTTCTTTCCCATCTCATCTTTATTCTTGCTTTCACCTACCTCTTCCCTCTCAGCACCTCAGAGGAATGGGGACTTTCATCAGTTCATCACATCTGTGCCCCATGGAGTCACAAGTTCTGCCAGCAAACTACTCCAGCATGGGCTTCTTTCTCCACAGGGACACAGGTCATACCAGGAGTGGACTTCCCATGGGGTTGTAGCCTCCTTTGGGCATCCACCTGCTCTGACATGGGCTCCTACTTGGGCTGCAGGTGGATCTCTGCTCCACCATGGGCTGCAGGGGCACAGCTGCCTCGCCTTGGGCTTCACTGTACACTGCAGGGCAATCTCTGCTCTGGTGCCTGAAGCCCTCCTCCTTCTTCTTCCCCGACCCTGGTGTCTGCAGAGCTGATTCCCTCACACACTGTCACTTTTGTCCCTGCATATTTTTTTTTTCCTCTTCTTAGTTAAGAATTACCCCAGAAGTGCTACCTGCTGCTGGTGGGCTCAGCTTTGTCCAGTGGTGGGTCCACCTTGGAGCTGGCTGGCACTGGCTCTGTTGGACATGGGGAAAGTTTCTGGGAGGTTCTCATAAGAAGCCACCCTTGTAGCCATCCTGCTACCAAAGCCTGGAGACCAATACACCTATCTTAAATTTCAAAACTTTCTACTGTTTATCCTTCAAATGCTTGAATGCAATAAACTTTAAAATAGAAATGAATCTAATATTTCACTGTGGTATTACCTGTTAAAATAAAGGCTTAATGAAAAATAATTATCAGAGGTCTTGGCTTCTAGAAACCATAGCCTAAGTTCTAGTAACTTATTTTTCTTTATTCTTTTGCCTGACCATATAATTTCCATTCATTATTAGTATCATAAATGTAATATCATACTACTTAGATCATGTTCATACTTTACACAAAGTTCTCTGTTAATTTAAAAACACATACTATTAGTAAATGACTCTTTAAAGTAGCTTATGTGCAGAACATAATTCAGGTATATTTGTTTCAGAAAGAATACTGACATTTTTCTCCACAGTATATAATTTGACCTTGTCCAAATTAATTTTTGAGAGATTTAAAGTAAACAGGGATCTCTTTCAAATTTTTTGCCATATTTTTGCACTAGTCATATAATTAGTGCAGGGAAATGAAAAAATGCCTTTCAAATGGTGAAAAATGCTTTTTTTTTTAGTGATGAAAAAGACAAACTGCTTTTTCACACATAAAAAGGAATCTTGTCTTTTGCATTAGGATTACAATCCAGGATTAAAGAAAAATATTACATATATCTAAATTAATCAAGAGTTAGAATAAGTGTAGGCCTTAACTGGGACATTCAGTGTTTGAGATCTATCTTTTTAAGAGTTCACAGTCTTTTCTTACTGTAACCACGGTAACCGAGAGATGGAAATTGTCTGCCCTGGTCCTGCAGTGTCAGCCTCAAAAATTCCCCAGACAAAGCCAGGCAGTATATTTATTTGGCTCAATAATCAAAGCACTCATGTGATTTCAGTAGATACTTAAATAGGATGAGCTGTCTAGTTGTCATTTCTTGCATGTTTTATTGATGTAATAAATACTTTGTTATGCAACATGTAAATTCAGAGCAGATTAAGTCTGTGAATTCTTTCACAGACTCATAGTAACATTAAGGTTGGAAAAGATCTCTGAGGTCATTGAGTACAATAATTAACCTAACACTGCCAGGAACAGCACTCAGCCAGGTCCCTCAGTACCATATCTGCTTCAACAATAATAGGAAATTAGATTCTGTTACAGTAGATCCGGTTCACCATCACTAGTAGTTCAGAATTTAATTTCAACCATACCAGCAAATCCCAAAATTTTGTTGTGCATCTCCAGTCCTCCATGATTATGACTCTTCATTTTTGTGTGGTTAGCAACCACAAAATTTCTGAATAAAACATACTGCCTTTTTCTTCAAATGGTGGAGATAAGTAAACCCCTATTTGGGAACACAGAGCAGAGCACTGCATCATGTTAACAGTCATGTGGACTTTCATGGGACTTCCAGTGCTACTGAACATACTTGGAATGAAAAATATTTAGGAGATATAACAAGTGGAACTGTTAATGGGGTTTAATCTCATGGCACTGTTCATGGAGCAGCAGCAGGGTTTGATAGCACAGTGCTCTGCTGGGAGGGGATGCTGGAAGAAGAAAAGTGAATAGACCTACCAGGAGAAAGGGGAGGAAAAGTGGGAGAGTGGTGTGGAAGGGAACAGTGCTGGGATCACAGCTGGAGACCCTCACACTGGGGCAGGAACCCCCCTGAAGGGATGGAGAGTCCTGCACCAGGGCTGAGGAGCAGTAAAAGCCAAGGAGCAGTGGAAGAAAAACAGCAAGAAGCAAAGGGCAGATGAAATTGGCACTGACCTGGAGCTCCTGTGTCACCCAACACCTCACTGAAGTGTTTGGCAAAACACAGGAAAGTGATACTGGGAAGGTGGGAAGATCAGTGTTGGGCTTGAGTTTGAAGAAGGGGGAGGCAAAGTGTTGACTTAATTGTTTGCTTTCTATTTTTTTTTTTTCAATACCAGCATCAGTAATTAGAACTTAATGTTAAAAATCATCAGTTGCTTAAGTGAAATTCCCTGAATCAGGAGTCTTCCACCTGCAACACACAGTTATATGTGCTATATCATGCTATGCAGTAACTGATTACACTTTCTATTGGGATATATGGATTTATTCATATGGAAGAAGCAGAGTGAACTGGGAAAGTTTTATTCTACAAGAGGTAATGCCATATTATGAATGAGTGCACACTACTGGAAATGGTGGGGAAAAATGGCTGGAAGTGATGGCTCCAAGAGCTGAAAATAAGCTTTTAAGTCCAGAGGGCTTTTGCCAGCTGCCTATTGTGGTTCTGCTTGTAGTATGTTCAACTTCTAGCCAATATCAACACTTCTTATATCATCTGCTGTTGTATTTTATTGTAGGTCTTTCTTGAACATTAGTTCATCATCCTGTGGAAGAACTAACTGTATTGCTGGGCTGCAGCATTGACTATTGTTCCATATGGAATATTAGGTACAACTATGCTGTTGCAGTAAGGCTGTTGCAGGAGGTTTGAATCCCTTCTGCACATTACATTGTCCAGCTGACCTCCGTGTGTTTGATTTCTTGCTCAAGAAAATGTTCTCGGCTGTACAGAAGCCACAGTCAGAGTCCTATCCTTATTCTGCAACCTCACCTTACCCTGGATACATCCAGACAGTGGGTCACATTGCCCTGCTAAATTCACTGCTTGGGAGAGATGGCTGTGGAGCAGAAAAAAGATTGCTTTCATATTTGTATGGGAGAGAGACACTGGAATCACATGCGTATGGAAGTCGCTTCCAACAAAGCTGGATTGTAGGAGACTTTATTGGTTTTATTATCATGTTCACTGCATGAGACTTGGCAGTGTGAATCCAGATGACTGTGAGACAAATGAGAAAATAAAGTATGTGAGAACTAATGAGTTTACAGGAATGTGACCACAGGCCTGTCTTCTTCAAAGACAGGATTTTTAATGATGAATGTGATAATACTTGGAAAAACAAATCCCAGTAAACTGCAAATAATTTTTTCTGTACTTTATTTATTTCTTCCATCTTCTCTTCATTTTCCCACTAATTTAAAGGGAAATGGTATGTAAAAGAGGGTAAGTACTGTTACTTAAGATATTATTAATAAATATCACTTTTATAGAACCAGTTTTACTCAGAGTTATTATATGTTCATTTATCCCAGAGAGAATGGTTGGAATTTTATGTATTTGTGTACAGTTACTAAGGTTTTACAAAATAAGGGAAAATCCCCAAGAAGTCTCCATCCTGAATAAAGCAAATTTAGTTGACTGTGGGGGCTGTTTCTTGTGAAAGCTGCACCTGTACCATATTCTCAGGATGCAGTTTTCTCAAGGAAGGAGTAATGGGAACCTTGTATGCTGGCAGATTTCTCAGTGTACTTGCAGAGGTAGTCTGGGAGGGAGAATGGCAATCTGCTCAGCAGGGATATAGGAGGTGTTTATAATCAGAAGTAACACTTTCAGACTCCAGTGGCAGAGGAACATATTTAGGGAGGAGAAATTCAAAAGGCAGCTGTTCCATGGATTGCAAATGCCTCAGTGCTGTGGCTGTGCAGTGCATGACTGAAGGTGTTACTGCCTAGGGGAGAACGGGGAAAGAGAGGTGGCCTGTGCAAATAGATTTATGTATTACAATTCTGCAGAGTTGATCCCTGTGTTTGGGTGTCCTACTGACTTGAGATGGGGATAGTTCATTGACTTCTTAGGTGTTAAAAGACAGGCTTTGAATTCCCCTGCTACTTTTCATCCAGCAACTTCCCCAGTAATTTATGTTCAGCCTTCAAAGGAAATAGATAGATAGATAGATAGATAGATAGATAGATAGATACATACATACATACATACATACATACATAAATACATAGATAGATATGTAATTCCCCAAGAATCTGTCCATTAACTTCTGGGGACCGAAACAATGTTCTGTGGGAGCTAGAATCTGGTTCTCTCTTTGACCTTGCTCAGAGCCTAAGCAGCTGCAGGATGCTTTTGTCTTAATTTAATTATTTAAGAGCGCAACCACAAATCAACTTTTCTGTGAGCACTCATGCCCTTTAGAAAGGTGGCACCAGGAGCCCTCTAAAAATTATCTGAGGATGACACAGAATTGCTGCTAAGGCAGAGGGAATGGATGTCAGTGGCAGGGCCCTGCAGCCCATTTCCAAGTGGATCACGTTAGAATGAGACCAAAGACTAGAAAAACTGGCTTGAGAGCTCTACTCTGTGCACACTATGGAGCTATTTGGTTTCCTGTCTGTATAGTGGAGATGGTGGTCCTTCCCTAGGGCAAAGGGAGGTGAGGAGAAATGCATTAAATTCAGAGAAATGGCATTCTGGAACTACACATTTTTATTTCATTATGCTGTTCAAGGCAAGGGCTGTCTCCAAAAATGTCTAGCATATTTTGAGCAGCATAGATAATAAGTAATAAAAAGAATTAAAACTTAAGAATATATAAGAGGGATGTAGAATAGAACAAGGAGATGGTGGAAAATGAAGAGAGCCTACTTACTGTCAGCTTTGATATATTCCAATTTAAGTATGGTACATTTCCCTGGGCTTTCCTTTGCTTTAAAATATAGGTTGGTCTCCAGCTGCTTTATACAGAAATTGAAATCCACTCAGCAAATGAATATCTTCCCCTACTCTCCCAAGCCAAAAAGAAAAGCTTCAAACATCTACATGGGTACAGAGAAAAATGGAAATGGGAATGATTAACTCACAAGGGTATTATGAACATAAATTCATTCATTTATTTGAGTGAGAAAGTATCACAGAAGAGCACAAATAAATGTACCAAGTGTGAGGTTTTCCGCTTATTAGCAATTCTTATACAGTTTGTAAAAAGTAGCACCTCAAACCTTTAAGAACTCTGAACATAAAAATTGAACATTTCTGTGAAAAATTGTCCCAAAGAACATAGATATACTATGTCTGAAGGACAAACTGACATTTACTATCTTAATTGGGTTAGAACACAAGTGGTAAAGCAAACAGCAGCATAAAATTGTAATACTGATCTTTCTGGTCTCCAGTCTCCTATAAAAACAGGAAATATGTTGCAGTGTTAAATGTTTTGAAGTGCCAGCAGATATTCACATGGAGATAGAAAGGGAAAACTCTACCATCATTTTTATTGCAGGTGGAAACAATATCTCCATACAGGAAAAAAATTCTGATCCAAATATGTAATTAAAGTTACAGATAGAGAGATTGTGTGATTTTAGTAGCCTCAGCAGGATTTGCTGTTCAGTACCCATATGAAATTAAATCCAGCTTGCAAGAAAAGTGTTCACACAGAAGAACTTAAATTTTTCTATTGTTTTTGATAGTAAGAACTTATGTGTGTAATACCTGTGCAGCATATGCAGAAGGCATATATTTTGTTTCATACTGTTATTATATACACATTAATAGAGCTTTAGCTTGGTTCAGTGACAGAAAGTGTGAGTTTTAGTGTTCAGGTAAGGACTAAGTGCTCATGTTAAGTATCCCTGAGACGTGTTTAAATGTATCCTCTCATATTACAGATAGTGTAGATCAGGAAGTGCTCTAAGTACTGAATTAAAGCTGTATAGGGAACACTTGGGGCAATAAATAAAAGTGCCACCCATTTAATATGGCAGTCATATAAGGAATGTCTGGTTAACTCACAATGTGTGCTCAGGGTACCTTTTTATTTGGATACTGCCTATGCAGTATCTGTTTTCTGCATCTAGAAAAATGCTTAGGTCCCAGCTGACAAAATACAAACTTATGTAAACTTATGCCTGATGTAAATTAGATATTTTGATTTACGCAGATGTTTTGAGATGCAAATATCTTCTTGTGACAGAGATTAAAGTGTGCTCTTAACAGAATGTCATTCCAAACAAATACTCTTGCTTGGGGATAGTTCCTGATCAAATAGATCAAAATGACTTTATATTTCTTATGTTGAATACTTTTTCGCTGTTAAGATTGAAAGACAAGCATCAGATCATGGAAATGGCAGTATTTTAATGAAAAATGTTTTAGTCTGAAAGTAGCAGAAGAGTTTGTTATCATTACTATCAGTGAAGCAGAAACATTAATGTGCTTTCTTTTGGAAATAAATGTCACATACAGCATTACTGTTTAGAATACACACTTCTTGAAAGTCCATACTTATCAATTTCCCTAGAAATTTTGCAGCAGTTTTCCAAAAAGCACTCTTGGTATTTAAAAAAAATCCCTATTGACACCACATTATCTTCCATCTGTATACTGCAACTTACTGTAAAAACCTGAGTTTATATAACTTCTTCCTTCTGCTGATGGCAATTTAAGATATAAGTTGTTATCCAGAACACTCATCCCATTTGATAAAACACCGGTCTCACTGGTTACTGATTAAGTGCTCATCTGATGGGTGCTAATAGACACATTTGGTTGTTTCAGTTGTGAATGCCAGCAAAGGGAGCAGTTGACTGATGAAACTGAGGGTGGTGTGTAGCCATATATCACAGGTCTGCCTCAGCAGTGTCTAAGAACTGTTGTAATTGCCCTTTCATATATTTTAAGAGGTGACCAAAGGGTTATAATAATAAACTCTTACCACCAGAGACAAGATGAAGTAGTTACTCAAAGCACAAGTTCCTTCTCTCGTCTCTCTCTCTCACCCCCTCCCCTCCCATTTCTCCATTCCCTGTGGGCCATGTCATATTACATACAAGTGTAGCAATTAGCAAGCTATCTTCAGAGTGAGAAGAAACAACAGAAGTGAGAGGGGAATGGACAGGTGGTGTGTGAAAACATGTGTGCTCAAGCCATTCATTATCCTGAATGCAGTATTAATTTGTAAATGTTAAATAACAGCCCAATCCTGCAGTATTTCCACAGACTGCTGGTACTGTCAAATGCTGATCAGCATTTAAAAGAACTCCCTGCCATCAGAGGCTCCAAATGTTGCATGAGTCTCTTGAGCCCTTAGAGTCTCTTCACCTTACTCTTCTGTCTCACAAGTGTCCTAAAATGGAAGTGCTGATCCTGTATTCCCAGCCTCGCTGTGTTGGCTCTACCACTATCTGACTGAAGGGGATAGAAAGAAGTTGCTTATGCTGGGCTTCATTGTGACTGGATCCTCCAAGCAGCTGACTTGATTAACTTTAATAAGAGGGAGCGTTTGATAAAGTGTGCCTGTGATCAAGGGGGAAAGCAGTGCTGTAGGATTTTTGATCTGGGGGGATTTAAGCTGGTCTGTATCTGTGAACGTACAACACCAGAGCTGAAGGTTTTACCTCAGCAGGCAGCTCAGCCCGCTGCAGCCATTTGCCTACTTCTTGTCTGCTCCCAGTGGAATGGGGAGGAGAATCAGAAGAATAAAAGTTAGACAACTTCTGGATTGATACTAAAAAAATTAATAGGGAAAGCAAAAACTGCTCACACAAGGAGTGCAAAGCAAGGAATTAATTCACCACTTTCCATGGGCAGGCAAGTTCAACCATTCCCAGTAAAGCAGGGTTCCATTACATGTACTGGTGACTCAGAAAAAAAGAACACCATAATTTGGAACATGTCCACCCTTCCTTCTTATTCATCCTGCCTTTATATGACAACATATACAATGGGATATCCCTTTGATTACTCAGGGTCAGTTGTCCTGGCTGTGTCCATACTAAATGAGGCAGATATTCAAGAGGCAAATTTTGTTTGTACATTGTTATGTCTTTCAAAAACAAGCAAGAAAATAAATTTTCATCTTTCACCTTGTTTTGTGAAGAATGAATTCTGCTTATGAGTGTTTCAGGTCTTGCTTAAAAGCTCAGGTGGGATATTTATGTAGTAACTTAAACCCACTGAACAGATTTTTAATCAAATTTTCAAACTTTTTTTCAAAGGTGCTCAACAAGAAGCATGTAAACCAGAATGACCTGTTAGGTCATTTGAGAATTGGCTCAGCTCAGGGCTGAAAACCAGGCCAGAGCAGCCCCAAGAACTCAGGCTATATGAACTCTCTGTATAAACACAGGACCAGCTAAATCCTCCAGCATTATCTTATCTCTTTGGGAGCAGTGTGATTGTTTTCCAGGGCACAGTCCAGGTAGTCCCAAGCATCCATATAATGCCTAATTGGATGAAAGATGTATTCTTTTCCACCACAGTATTCAGAGCATGATTTGCTTTGTTGTAAACCAACTACAGGGTAAAATGCACAGTGCAGTTAACTTTTACATACCTTGCCAGGTTTCATGGACACTGCTTTACTGCTGATATATTTGTTGTAATTCCACGAACCTCATAGCAGGTGAAAGAAACAATAGAATGGTGTCTTTCACCTGATATATTTCTTTCACCTGTACAATAGAAAAGTTGTAATAAAGGCCAGTGAAAGATTTTAGAGCATTACAATGCAGGATTTATGAGCAGGTGATTTATATGGCTTTATCATATTTGAGGTGGTAATTATGTTTGCCAAGACATTTCTCAGACTAAAACTGTTTTTCATTTTAAATTTAATTTTATAACAAATGTTATCATAAATGGCATAAAAATAAAAAGAGAAAGACTTATGATAATCTAATCTAACATAAAATGCAAACCTACCCTATGAGAATATTGCTGATATTCTGACACACAAAGTCACTTTATCATTTGACAAAGATTACAGATATAAAAAGTTAGTCTTTCTAGAAGTGAAGAGCAAAAATGTTATTGTTAGTGTTTCAAAATATTATTGTTAGTGTAACAAAAATTGTTAGTGTTTCTAGGAATTTAGCAACCATATATTTCCTTCCCATTTTTATAGCTATTCTGCCAGCATAATCTCAATAATGAAAAGTGTTTAAATATACATTTAAAGGTTTGAGTATGTGTTACCTATATATGTGTCTGATATTAGGATGTGCAGCCACACAAAGAATGAAGAAGCATCAGACAAGCCAAGTTTGAACTAGTATAAGGCCGATAACCTTTTAAACCTGAAGTACACACCTGTTACAGAGGGATCTTCGGGTTTTAGACAGGCCTTCAGGTCTGACATTGGAGAGTTGCTGAGGTTGAAATATTTAGAAAGGAAGAACATTTTGAGAAGCCTATGTATAAGGTGCTACAATCTGAGAACTCTTCAATAAGGAAAAATTATGTTACTTTATAACTTGTTTTGAAATAAAATTACTTTTTAAAAGAATGGTGCTTAATGGAAGATTTGTAAAAGCTGTATCTAAAGTTGTTTTGCTCAGAACAAAACTTCAAGGCCTAAAATCTCAAGCTTCATGGCATACGACCAGTTGGGATTTCACTACTGTGTAGGTGTTGAATTTGCTGGTATGTCTCGAGAAGCTTTATTGCCTCAGGAAAGGCTGCAAATGACAGATGCTGTGAGGTCCAAATTACCAACCTAATTACCAGTGCAGTGTCTCCTCCAGAGACCACCCAGCTGGGAGGGAGTGAAATGCGCCTCTGTAACTCTGGCAGCTCTGTTCTCAGTGTGCTATGGGTTTCCCATGTCTTGGGGTTAGAGATCTAGAAATTAGGACTGCAAGTAAAGTGTCCCCCAAGCCTCCTACTTCCATTGATCCTTTTATCCCTTAATGGGCACCCACTGCCAGGTATTTGGGATTTTTCTTTACATTCCTTATGGAGAAATAATGTCTACCTTCCTGTCACTTCAAATATTCTTCAGATATTATACTTCAGATACTGATGGTAAAAATCAACATACAGAATCCAGTCAGTTCTAACATCAGTATTTTGGCCATGAAAACTTTACCAAACTTTTATATTTATGCTGTTCTTTTCCCCTCACTTCCTACTTCTAGTGAAATTAAAGGGTAACAGAAAGATAACTGAAAATAAAGCTCCCCAGAGAACAAAGTAAAAATACATCAGAACTGATATATTATAACAAAATGCTTTTAAAATAAACATGAAGTAACATTCTGAACTGACAGGTGAAAATTACTTATTGTTTTGTATTTTCAGCGTGGGAATATTACCAAAGTGTGTGTTTGGGAAGTTCAAATTTAGCTAGTCAAAATCTTTTATCAAGATTATTTTTTGAAGAAAAGAAAAATTCTAATCACTAGTTCTCATTTTACTTCTAAAATTCTTGCTGCTCTACTTGCCAGCTCCATTAGGAGGTCAGGGTCAGTCTGGGATGCTTGTATGTTACCAACAGCAATGAAGTTGCCCAGGTACAGTGGAATCCATCTCACCCTTCTGTACCTTTGGGGGTTTAAAATACTTACAGGAATTAAATCTAATTTTAACAAGTAAACAGCTGTCAAATGAGAAATCTCACCTTTTGTGACATACCATTGAGAATACAGCAAAAGGTGTTCCTGGGGATCTCTGGGAAGTCTCGGGAGGCAGCTGTGGGATTTCTTGGCAGGGTTGAAGGAGGCAGTGGGAAGGTTCCAATCTTGGGAAGATCAAAAAGATACTTTAGGAGGTTCTTGAGGGCATGATACTTTTCTGTTCATGTATTTTTGAGAAAAGCTGATACCAGGTTTCACAGCAAGGCTGGAATTAGTTATTTCTTTGTTAGTGCATTGGCTCCATGTTGTACAGCCACACTAAATTCTAAAGTTGATATGTAGTTTGTATATAAGAGTCAAATTTATAATTTTTCTCCAGTTTATAAAAAAAGACATGGAAACTGGAGGCTGATGTTCAGAAATATAGCAAAAAAAGTAACCTCAGTTATTCGAGTATATATATTTTTTTTTCCACACAGTTCCCTACCCTTTTTGATTGTATTAAACATAAATTTTTCTGCTAAAAATGGGCAGTGTCTTAAGTGGGGATGTAAGAAGAAAATTCCTAAGCTTTGAGGAATGATTTAATAGTTTTGGCTTCACTTTTTAAAACCAATGTAGTTTCTAAAACAATTCTTCTGTTTCAACAGTATATTTTCTCCATAACATTTTAGGATATTTATACCTAATGTCATTACACATTGTAATTATGTAATTGCACATCTTAATTACACATTCTCATTATTTCATCATGTACGTTATAACAATTAAGTAATTAGGTCTAATAGTATAAATTAGATCTAATTGTATAAAAACATGACAATGGCATAAAAATGGCCCTAAAGAATGGAGAAGACTTTAATCAAAATATAAGGAATGCCTTTTGTGTGCAATCAGAGGAGCGTGGAACACTGGACTAATTCTATGCAACGATTATTAGGGACTCCTACACATCACGGTTCCCATTCCCCGTCCCCTTGTTCCACTGGGGAGGAGAAGATAGAGAAAATAACAGGTAAATTTAAGCCCAGGAAGAAGGAAGGGCTAGTGGGAAACAGTTTTTAAGATTTGGATTTATTTTTCTTTAGCTTTCCAATCTTGAGTCTGTTTTTCCCTTGACAGTGGTGAGTAATCTCTCCTCAACCTTACCTTGACTAATTTTTCATTGTGTTTCCTTTACCCTGCCCAGCTGAGGAGGGCAGTGATGGGGCAGAGTTGTTGGGCACCTGCTGTCCAGCCATGGTCAACCCACCACATTACTTTTTAGTGTGGTTGTAGCCACGGAAACCTTCTCACATGCTTGTCCCAGTCTTTTAGCTAAGAACGTGTTTTAAGATCCAGTACTCCTGAGTCAAGTCCCATCTAGTGACGAGAGTGCTCATGGCCATCACATTATACTTCTGTCAATGCAGCCTGGTAGTAAGGCCTCAATACTCTGTCCAGACTATTGGTTTTTGCCACACAGGGCCTGGCAAATTCAAACATGTTTTCAAATAGATATGCAAATAAGAAGACATCATAGTAACACCAAGTCATTGCAAATTTTTTGCCAATATTTTCATGTTTTCAGAAGACTCAACTGAGCTAAACAGGTTCTCTCCTAAAATAGGAAACAACTTTTGCAAAAAAAATTATCTGGTTATAAAACCCCCCATAGTTTGAACTTGAAATATTTGTCATTTCCTACTCAAATCACTTTATTTCATAAAAGTAAATGAAAAAAAATTAATTGATGTATTGTGACCATACTGAGAATTCTCTTATAAAGGGAATATATTCCCTTCTCAACATTCAAAACTTCTTTCATAAGCCAACAAACTAAAGGAATTGTTGCAATGGCTTTAAAAATCCTCAATCCCTATCAGAGAGTCACTAAAATGATCTCTTTAATTTCTCAAGGGAATACATACCTGTTCTTTGTAGCACAACAAAGAAGGTATCCTATCTGATACAGCTTAAATTTCTTTTGCTTTCTTTGTTTTCAACAGAAAAGCTGCACTGAATAGGAAATAAAGAGATCAGGTTTTTTCCCCATAGTAAATGCTTTAACTTTTCCTTCTAGGGATTCCTAAAAAATCACAAATAGCCTAGTATTTAGATTTTTTTCTTTTACCTAAACATGTATTTAATATAAAAAAAAATGGAGAAGAAATACATTCTTTTACTCTGTTATAATCATACCTGTTGTAACATTTGTTCCAATTCTTCCTTTTGTGCACTTGCAGGAATGAAAATTATTAGTTCTTTACTCCTCATTCCTCTGTCTGGAGTAAAATGTATGCCAAATAGATCTCTGTTGTAAGTCCTTTGGAGACAATGGGGTTGCAAAGAATTGGAATGTTACTCATTGTGTGCAACCTGTAACATAATTTTCAGCAGGACTGGGGTAGAGGTTCCCTGTGCTTTTACTTAGACCTACAGCTTTCATTAAATTTCATTACTTCTCTCTGTGGCTGTATATACAAGGTTTACCTTAGGAAATTTAATTCCTTTTTCTGGCAGCTTGCGTGATAAAGGTGTAGTTTCATAATGAAGGTTTATCCTACGTGGAAGGAGATTGAATCAAGGATATACAGGAGAGGATTTCTGTTTTATGCTGAAACTGATAAACACTACTGAAAGAAAAATAAAAATGGTTATATATTCCATCGGAATTCCTTCATTAAAAAAGGAATTATCTTCTAGAACTACTCTGCAAATGCAGGAAAGCCAAGCATATGAAAATAAATAGAGGGGCACAATGCATAAAATGAGTTATTGTGATTAAGGATGTTAAATTAGGTCTGGCTTGGGTCCCTGGTTTTCTGATAGGTACAAAAGTAAGGAAATTATTTTTTCTTCTATAAACGTGTCTGATTAAATAACCTCAGGATAAATCTCTAAATGGCTGTGGTTTTGCTCTTTCGAGCTATTACCATTGCATTGTGCACTGTGAAGAATGGAGAAAGTTTTCTGTATTGACAGTGGCTTTTCTTTTGTTCTTTACTATCCTTATTTTCTTTCTTCCATTATTGTATCTCTCACAAGTCCTGTGTAAAATTGACCCCTTCCCTAGTTGGCATCACTCTTACTTCAGAGGTTTCAGTAAAATTTTCATTAGTCTCTTGTGAAAAATCCAAAACAGTAATATCCTTAGAACTGTGTTATACTCACCGTTGTAATTCATAGTCCTTCTTTGCTTCTACTACACATTTTTATCATTTTACTTTCTGCTCAGCTACAAATATCCATATTTATGAAGTACTCATCACCATGGTATCCAAGTACACTTCAGTTTATTAAAAGGATTATGTGATGTGACTGCTTGTAATAGCAGGGGATTAGACGTGATGACGCAGGTTCCTGATAGTCCTCTGTTTCTATAAATTAATACAATAAAACATTTCCTTAAAATTAGGTACCATTTGGAAGGTCATGATACAACATTTAAAGCAGCACCAGTTTTGTTGCAAAGCACATTATGAGATGTCCAAGGACTCTGCCTTCTCTCTTCCAGGTGGGCTGTTAGCAGCAGGTAGAAAAACTCTGCAGGCTTGTGTTACACTTGAATGCCAGCTGTGGTGTCCTGGCTCAGAGAGCCCCAGAGTGGGGGAAAATATGGCAGGACAAGGTATAATGGGTTCAAATAGAAAGAGGGTAAATTTACATTATGTATTAGGGAGGAATTATTTATTTAGAGGATATTGAGGTACTGGAACAGGTTGCCCAGAGAAGTTGTGGTGGCCACATCCCTGGAAGTGTTCAAGACCAGGCTGGATAGGGCTTTGAGTAACCTGGTGTAGTGAAAGGTGACCATGCCCATGACCTTTGAGATCCCACCCAAGTAATTCTATGATTCTATGATATAGACTGTGCTGGTATGACCAGCTTTATCTGTGGTATGTACTGTAGAATACACCTGGCTTAGCTGAAGGCCTCTGAAATGACTCTCACAAAGGAGGGTTGGTAGGCTATGCATATCTATGAATTAACATTTCTGAATTTGTTACATTTTTAAGTGTTGTTTCAAAAGTCTGGAAAATCTAGTACTGGATTGGTATTGTAGAGTACATTTTTTGTATTCCAGACTGGTCATTCACATTCTTAGGCCAGGCAACAAAGACAATTTGTATGGGATTTTGTTCCAAACAAATTGTTATTGCACCGGACTTAAACTAGTAAATCATTATAACCATTCCTAGAGGAAGACTCTGTGTTGCAATACAAGGCTTATACTATTATGTTTCATGCATTTTTAAATTGACCATACACTGATAAATTGAGAGTCAAACAAAAATATACCAAGAAAGCAATTTTAATAAATGTTGCTGCTTGCACTCTACTGAAGATTGTTGCTTCAGTTATGAAATTCAGGTTCATGATATGAAGGAGTAGGAACAGACTCTCATGGTGACACTTCAGCTGAACATCTCTACATGTGTTGAGTTCATCTCCTTGCACGGTGGACCAGTGCAGCATCTGTGCTGTATGAAGTGCAGCAAGTGTAAACACCCTTCATCTGAGACTTCAGCTTTGTTCATTTGCAAACATTTGCTGATACCTCAGAAAATTTAAGTACCACCTGTCTCTGGTCCCATTTCTTTAATGGTGTAAAATTTTTTTAAGTGACATGAGATAAAGCCTTGAAGGGCTTGTATATATTAGGAACATGATTTCAGCTTGTATACTATATCCAGGTTAGCTTTAGATCTAGCTGGCTTAGATGTGGCAAGTAATGAAAAGGCCTTGGCATGTGTTTGCTAACCAGGCAATCTTCAATCTGCTGAAATTGGTAGTGCAGCTATTTAACTTGTGTTCCAATAAGTCAGCCAAGAACACCATTTCTAGCGAAGTACACTTTTGTGGAAGACTTTTATCTCCACCAGCTCTTACACTGAATGTCAAATACTACTATCAGATTTCAGATCAAGATTCTCCTACCAAGGCAAGAGAGCTGCTTTGCTGTGTCCTCACCAGGACCTGTAAGGACAGGGAACATTTTCCAGTAAGATATTTTTGTAAGATTTAGACAGTTTAAAGACATTTTAAAATGGCAAAAATTTCACTTCATCACTTGCTGTAGACAAAATGATCTTGCTGTAGACAACAAAAAAAACAAACAACAAGAAAACCCTCACAAAAACCCCAAAAACCGCAGCTCAAAATATTTCTTGAGCTGTGAGTGTGGACAATAAATTTTTTGGCTGTTAGTTTGCTAGACCATTGTGGATATGCTATGATCACTAGTTTGCTAACAGATGGACATCCTTTTAAAGCCAAGCTGTTATATATTTTTACCATTTTAGTCTGGATGGAAACCAGCTTTTTTACCTTATGTTGTGCTTTTTATTTACTAAGTCAGAGGACAAAATCTCTTCCAAAATGTGCTTCTGAAAACAAGAAACACTTCTGTAATCCAGATGCACTTCTTCACCAGACCAGTACTTGCCCTGGGTATTCCCCTGCTAGAATAGTATCTCTGCCTGATCTCAGGGCCTCATTTCCCATCCCATCCTTTCCCTATATCAGTGGAATGCTGTTCAGTTGATTGCAGGCCAGGTACAACAGACGTAGGAGATGTCATGGCAGATGCCAGGCCTAAGGATATTTTGTCAGTCTTTTTTGTTTGTTCAAGTATTCTACCATTCGTTGGTTTTGCCATCTGTCATTCTTTGCCTGGTGACTCTTTGTTCTTACTGACTGTGTGGTAGGATATGCTGCTTATATTTGAATCACAGATCCTGGACCAAAATCAAGGGTAACATCCAACACCATCGTTATTCACTCCTGTAAATGTAAATTTAAAATTTAGGTAATATACAGTGTATTCTGGACATAAATGACAGTGTATATATATATCTATATATATCTATAGATATAGATATAGATATAGATGATATAGATATAGATAGATATAGATATTTTCACTGGTTTCTTAGTAAATAACTCCACCTCTGAATATGATACAATATACTACCCAAGTATATATTGGGTCTATATGCCATTTTATTGATTCCAAAGGCTAATGTCAAAGACTCCTTATTGAATAGCCTTTCTTGAATTATTTTAAACACAAGAGTATCAGTGGAGGCATAGTAACTGATATACAAAGAGTTAACATCCCCTTCATTTTCCTTAGCCCAAAAATCAAAATCTACACTTTTTGCTCAATAGAAAATTATTGATTTAAGGAGGAAAGCAGTGTGACTAAAGAAATGTTAATGCTTAATTTCGGAATCCCTATGAAGGTAAAATAAATAACCTAAAACCAGTATAAGGTAAATAAATTGAACAAATTGGGTGAGATCTCAGATGCAAATCTTACATTAAAAAAAAAAGAGGGAAAGCCTTTAATTTTCAGAAGTACAGTACTAATTACAGGAAAAAGAAGTAAGAAGAGTAAATAGGGACTGACTTGGCAAAATCACAAACTCATTACTGACATCAAAGGATAAAAAGTAGGTGAAAATATAAACAAAGTAAAATTGTTAAAGGTGTGTATAAGGAAATTATAAAAGAATATATATAGGCCAGCTAGTAGTGTAAAGGAACTTAAGTGTAAAGGAAATAGTTATTTAACTCTATTATCAGGAAAAGAGATTTTGAGGAGGATCTGTTCCTTTTTACTAATGATTGATGATGCTGAAATGTAACACTGTTTAATGGTTGCTTTTTCTACTGATTTTCACAAAAAGAAATTTAAATGGTGAAAAGCTCTTTAGTACAATTATTGCCACAAATTGTTGAAAGAGCTCAGGCAAAAACATAGTACTGTGTGGATAGAAAATGCAGATATTTTCTTATCAACTTCTTGACTAGCTTCAACATAGGCTAGTTACAAAAAGAATAATGACTCTTACTGGTTATTTTGTGAAGGATACCTGACAGAAAAGTGAAGTGCATCATATTATCTTTTGAAAACCAAAAAGGAAAGTCAAGGAAGCATAGATCAAGCAGGTTTTTTTCTAGAAAAAAAATTGGAACAAATAACAATATAAGCCTTTGTAAGTATTAGGAACATAATAAAATGACTAGCAATACACAGTTTTCAAAAATTAATTGAACCAACCTAGCTTAGTTTCCTTTTGTAGCAGAATAATAGACCTTGTGAGCTGCTACTCCTAAGACTGTCACTTGGGATTGAATAGGGATTTCATGCAACAAGACTATTAGAATTGTTAGGCAATTCACACTAAGTCATGGCTGTCACTCTGCCTGATTTCCCAGTCATTAGAAATTCGTGTTGTCATTACAGTGACTCTTTTCATGGTACCTCACTGCCGTGGGTTTCCTTCCAAGGTTATGGGAAATGGTGAGCCCAAATTTATGTTTTAGCAGGCATTCTAGTCAACCACCAGAAGGGTGAAGTGTATAAATTAAATAATTTTTTCAAAAGTGTTTAAAGAAAATTACAAGAGAATATACAATAATTTTGAATCCTCTCCTCCACTGTAAAGGTCAACAGAGACATTCTGACAGGTCTTTAAAAATGCTTGCTGTTATATGGAATCTAAATGTGGAATAAAGAGAACAAAGAGATGTAGGTAATTTCTGTTTTAGTCACTTGAGTGTGATTTGATTGAGTCACTGGAGGGGAGCAGCAAAGGCCAGATGAGACACAGGAGGTTTCTCAGGGGGCAGCAGAGCCAGCAGGGCAGGTGCACAGGAGCAGGGGAGCAGAGCAGACCCAGAGACCACGGCCACGTCGGACCGAGGGCAGAGCGGCATCCTGGTGCCGGGGCTGGAGATCAGGTCACAGCTCTGGATCAGGCCTGGTGAGGATAACCAGGGTCAGATGCAGATACACTATCACTGATACTGTTAAGGCTTATCAGTGCCTTCAAGGCACTTCACCTTGCTCTTCCTGTATGATTGTCCTAGTTTAGGGCAAATTTGGGAGAAAAACCTCTGGAAGGAGCCCCCAGAAAACAAACCCCCACGGCCCCTCCCCCCGACCTGGTTCGGGAAGAATTTCCTCAGAGAGAAGTGGAAAAGAACCTGTTTATTTAACAAACAAAACACTCCCCAGCACCAAAAAATGAACAACACCAGATGACAACAAAACTCTTTCACCACTCTGAAGAGATGACAAATCCAGAAAGTCTTTCCTGGGAGTGGTTGCCCGGGTCTGGGCGCTGGGGATTGCTCTCCGGCCCTGGGGATGGCTGCTGCAGATTGCAGAGCGCAGGCTCTCGCTGCTCCTCGGTGCTCCCAGGTCCCAGTCCTGAGCAGGTTGGAATGGTATTCAGAAAAGGGAAAGGAAAAAAAAAACAGTCCAGGGAAAAAATTGGACTTCTTAGCTAAACTAACTGAAAAGCAAAGGGAAAAGCAGAAGCAAGCAAGCAAAGCAAGCGTGTGAAAGCCTGCAAGCAAAGCAAAAGCCAGCCAGCACTTGCCTCTTCTAGACAACAGACCATGGCAGGAGGTGAGCCGGCTGATAACAAAGCAAAACAAACCTTCACTTTCAGAGTCAGTTCTGAAAGCACAGAACATAATATCAAACATAACAGAACACATGATTGGGTATACCAGCATCATAACATCACCCCATGACAATAATTTATGCAAGCAAAGATGTGCAAAGGCTGTTGGCAGAAATGCCTGTGTCTATGTGTCCTTCTTAATAAAACCTCAAGCCATTTTCTAAACAGTTTTATTATTTCTTTATCTTTCTCACCTTACCTGTCACATTATTAAAACTTTTCTGTGCTTTGATTAGAGTTATAGCCAACAGTGCTTGTGAAACCTGAAAATATTCAAGAATTGAGAATTAATTTTCATAATTTTCCAAGGCTCAGCAGTTTGTCAGAAGCTGTTATGGATGGTTTACTACTGCTCTCCAGCTACTATAGTTGGCTCATCAGTACTTGGTATCCTTTAAATTGACTTTGCACTAGCATAAGCCAGAAGTCTTCAGCACTGATGGAGCAGGAAGGATTAAGCTCCTCTACTAAATATATGCCTACTGTAACATGCATCTGACATTTGGGATAAGAGCAAGTAATATCTTTTGAGCCTGCAAATCTTACCAAATAGCTGGGACACCTGCTCCCAGGCACGAAGGTCCTTTGTTTATTTTAACTTTTACAGTTTTTCTCTGCCCAAAAATTCTTTGATCAAAGACTCAGATGTGTACACCAAGTTCAAAACAGTACAAACCATGGTAAGGCCGTATTAGATAAAAACTAAAAATCCAGGCCAAAATTTTTGATGTAAGTTTTCAAACGGACTGTGGTGCATATTGGCAAAATGAGAAAGTTAATTTTATATTAGAACACATGAGTTATTTCTGTAAACAAACTTCTCCTTAATGGTCTGAGGGCCACTAAAGGGAGCAGAGGACTTTAAAATGGAGGGATTAAATAATTAAAGAAGTCTTTTTTATTATAAGCTGTATTTGTTATTCACTTGTAACAGGTCCTTCTATTACTGTAGGAACCTCTATTTGCTGGATGATGTTAGAAAAGTACCTTCAAGGCATCTTCCTGGTCAGCAAAATAAATGGTGAGTTTTGCCTATAAATCCTTGAAAATATTTCCCTTATTGTTGCCGACTAATTGCTCTTCTCTCACAAAGAAATTTGTTCTTAACTACTATACAGAATTTAGCCCTTGGTAGCCCGCTTGCAGGCAAATAGAATCAAACAGGTCAGTCTGCAAGTCTCTTAGTTTCTAGCCTAAAACTTTCTGTCTCCCAGGAGATAACATGTTACTTAAAAATATTTTTAAAAACTGTTCCCTATTTTTTCTTTTTTAGTTGGCAAAAATGTGTCACAAGTCAGTGTTCTGGCACCTATATTTCACACTTGGATTGCCAGTTCTGTCTTACATCAGTATTTAATATTTAAATTATTAGATTTATCAAGTCTCACTGCTAAAAGAACTTAAAAGCTGTCACTGGCCATCATAGGCTGTGTAGTTTCTTAAGAAGATTGAGCTCTACTACTATCACAGTATATTGGAAAATGTATTACCTTTGGTTTGAAATTAGATAAACATGAAGATCCCAAACAATTCTATGATTCTATACTTACATATATTTTATACAAGATCTATGTATAAAGTAAATAATCTGAAGGAATTTATTTATGAATTTGTTAGAAACATTTCAGTAAAACATTTTTCTGCATTTTGGAATCTAGAACTGACATGCATAATTACCTTGACCTAACTGAACTCTATGAATTTGAAGGAAAATTGCTGCTTAATCAGAATGAATGCCAAGTACTATTTATAGGAAAGGTTTATCAAATGGACAAGTACAGACCAGGAAAAGTGGAAAGTATTTTAGGGAAGGTTAGTGATTCACAAGATCGAATCTAAGCTGATAGCTCTTGCAAACATTATCCCCACAATACTGATAGACATAAGGAAACATAATTGTACACTCCTTCCAAATAAAATTCAGTGGGCTTGTAATGTTCCTGGTGTCTGACCTTATAATTGAGAAGACTTCTTTAAGTACTCTTTTTTCACAGTCTCTAGTGATATTTGAATGTTTTTGTGATGTTTCATTGGTGTATTTTTGAGCATGGGATATAAAAAACACATGAAAAACTGAATGGGGGAGTGAGTTCAGCAGTTTTTATTTTATTTTTACTTTCTTGAAGAAAAATTAAAGGAGTTGGTACTGCTTTAGGGAAAAAAAAACACCAAACAATGAATTTCCTTGTTCTAATAAATCTTTTCATTGGAACTTTTGGGAGGTCTGTCTGTTAGAATATCAGTGTTTCCTTCACCAGGTTCTCAGGGCAGACAGCTCACTCTCCTATGGTTTTAGTGACTAAAACCGAGTAAAGGACAACAGCTGCCTTTGTCCTTGTGTTACTCCCCAAACCCTTAATCAGGTGTTGCTTGGATCATTTTGCCTAAGGTCATAACAAACACAGGCAAGTAACATTGTGTGTATGACTACCTTTGAGAGATTCAGTTTTGCTGGTAACTGATTTGCTGTCTATGCTAAATATGTTTCAGTGCTACAATACTTCAGAAAACAATCCTCTTCTGTTACTTCTTATCTGCCACTCTTGAATAATATGCAACATGGGAAACAAAAAATATGCAGGCAAAGGCAACTCATTGAATGAAACGCTTTATATTCTGGCATAGGCATATTCAGAGATCATAATCTTATAAAGAATTTATGAATTGTGCAGAGAGGTTCTCTAAGTAACCAGCTATCTGTTAATAAGGACGAATTAAGGTCTTTGATCTGTGGACAGATGCATGCAATTAGAAACAAGATCACATTATTTTTAATAACAGAATGCAAATCAACAGCAAGGGAACAGGTGCATAAATGTCATGGACCATTAAAACTTATCACAGGTGCATTATGAAGCATGTGGAGAAGTAAGTCAGTTCATTCCCCAAAGACTTCAACAGGTTTGTTATTTTATAGTATGGAAAATGGCAATATTTTTTGGAAAATAGCTTTTCCCTAAGTAAGACATTTGCTGCTGGATGTGCATGATTTTTTTCCTTAATAGTATTAATATTTCAGTATGCTGGACATTTTTCACTCAGATTGTGTTCATGTTAATACATGTGCATCTATGTAGCTTGAGAATATGAGATATCAGTTAATATCTAACCAGCAGTCTTACTTACATTTAGAGCTGTATCTCTGAACCTAGCCTTAGCTTCCTATATGGTGACTCACAGATATAATTCTTCCAGCTCTGTTGGATGCTTGTGGGTGGTTTCTCAGTAGCTCAATTGGTTCATGGGGTAGGATGGGAAATGTCAACCCCTTGCTTGGCAGTGACTGAGAAGACAGGAAAGGACACATCTACTGTATGTCCTAACCAAAAGCAAATAGGTACGGTTGAAGTTTTGTCAGCTGTAATGGCAAACGAGTTCTTGCTGCTCTTTGACCATCCATACAGAAATAAAATGCTACAGCAGAAGCACTTAGTAAAGTGCAATTTGAAGGGCTTTTAAAAATGTGACAATAGGAGTCCTATCCATTTGCATTTTGAGCTCTTCTTCTGAAGAATAGCTTGGCCTCATTCCTTCTTGCTTCAAATTGGCCTAATTCCATAGGCAAAAAAGAGCTGGATTAACATTAGCAGCAATGAAGATCCATTGCAGACTTACAGCAGTACAATGCACACTGAGTCTGGAGACGAAATACCCCATGTACATATCCTTAACATAATTAGGTAATCTGTATTTTTTTAAACTATAGCTGGCTCACTAAAATTTTCCTTGTGTATTAACAATTGCTTCATAGTAACTATCATTGCTGTATTTTTTGCCATAAGATTGATATTGGTGATTGATAAGCAGTCAATGAGTAGGGGGAGGTGGAGGAACTGGACATTTTATGAAACATCACAATAAGACAACTGGAAATTATTGCATCCTGGTTGAAACGGATTTGATTTTTTAATGTTAGTTTATATAATATATTGACTTGTTTGGGGTTTTTTGATGGAAGCAGATGATGTTTTCTGGAAAAAGAGTTGTCCTTGTTTATAAGCTGTAAATGTTCAATTGATAATTCAAAAAAATGACATTTTCTGAGGAAATTTTTATGTTAACAGTGATTATGGTTTCATGAACATGTTCCATATTCTTAAGAGCTTTTGTTTCTGACACACTTAAATTTGCTGTTCTGTTGTTCCAATTAAATTTAACTGTTAAAAGACATGACCATTGGGTGTGGTACCCATTAATTACATTAACATAGCATTCCAGACCACTAAAAATCACAGTCATATTGATTGTTTTAGAGGAATTTGCAAACTTTAAATCTCTTAATAACATGAGCAGAATAGAGCAAAAAAAACCTGCAATGATGAATATTCTTGCCTCTGTTAAGAAGAGCAATTGCTGTTTTAGACTGCTGGTGTTGTCTTACTTGTAATATATATTCTATTTATTTATTTAAAGTGCAGCAGTTTCATTCTTTAAATGCTGAGAGTTGTAGATCCAAAGCCCTGGTCATAAATGTCTGCATGTCAGTGATACTTATTTTCAAAACAAAAGGAATAGTAAAGATTTATTTTTCATGATCATGGCTAACCCGTCATTTGGAAACCTGGGTCTGTGAGCTGTGGACACAAAGGCTGCAGTCTGTCTTAATGACTGGAGAATGGATACCCTCACTATCGTGATGTGAAATTCCTCCAAGTGCTGCTCTCTCCTCAGCAGTATCACTTCAGACATTTCAGGAGAAGTCTGCCTCAGCCAGCTACTCCTCATCCATATTCAGGCACTGAGAGCACTGTATTGTCCTGTGCTGAAAAATCAATACTGTGAATACTGTGTGTGCTGAGCCTATTTGATCTCTTTGGTTGTCATGGCTACACTTCAAGGTATTGATTCATCCACAGGGATCTCAGGGTTGGATGGTCCCTGTATTGAGGCAGAAATCTTTTGTCCTGTGAAATCTAAGCACATTCTACAATGAACCCTATTTCGCATATGCTTAGACCACCAAAACTGGTTTGCTTATTTTTTTTTCTTCTTTCTCTTCTAGGGGTACTGGGGGAAGGAACAATTTCTCAAATATTTCTTGCAAATTCCAGCAGATTCTGTGATCTATGATGTTACAGACAGGATAAAATGTACAGTGAAAATTACATGGGTAAAATGAAAGACACTCAAAATACTGCTGTTTTTGCTTCATTGAACACAGTGAATCATGCAGACTGGATGTATTCTCAGTGGCTGTTCCTTGGATCATTTTGTTCATGTATTGGATCTATCTCTCTGGTCAACTTAAAGTAAATCAATTGAAAAGATTCTGATTGGAAAGGACTGTAATTTGCATTAGAACTCTGTATTATAAATTGCATTTCCTACAGTTTCATACAATTTATTCAGTAGTTATTACTGTTTATTTAGTTTACTTTTTTATACATGTATATATAGGTACATAAGCGTATTTATAAACATCAGGTCCAAAATTGCCTATGAGATAAATATACCCTAATTTCATCCAGTAACCATGGCATTCTATTTAGATACCTTTTTGCTTGTATTCACCAAAGTAACTGATCCATCTGTGCTCGCTTTTGGCTTTGATTCCCTGGAACAAGTGTAACAATTTAGGTAATCATGCCTTAGCCACTTTTACTTGCAGGGAACTGATTAAAGTAATTGGTAAAGTAACACAACATGATTGTGTCTTGTCTAAGACCAAACCACAAGTATTTGAGGTCCAAATCTCCATCAGGTAATATAATCTCCCATAGATTTAGATAAATTATATTTTGTATATTATCATTTCTGAAATAAAATTATTGCTGGATAAAAAGGTGAACTTAGTAGAAGTTGCAAAAAAAATGTGGAAAGAAGATAGTCAAACTGTATCTTACATCTACGATCAAGTTTTAGATTCTATGAATATGGCGTGTTGCCTTATGTTACAGTGAAGATCTTTCTATAAAAACACAGATAAATAATGGAAAACAGTGTTGATCAGCCTATTAATAGAAGAGGTGTGCTCCTAGGGTCTTGTGCATTGAGAACACCGTGTTTGTCTTCTCTGACAAGGATATAGATATGTGTTTTGAAAATGTTGCCTTGGGTTTGGGTGAAAGGGTGCCCTGGTAAAGGGAGATACACTGCTCACATTCATACCATAAACTTTATCAAATGTGAAGGCCCTGTCTGGTGCAGAAATGGTTTTCTCAGTAAAATTTGTCTATTCATTCTACACACTGACTGGGTAGAAATCAATGAACAATCCTGAGGAATAAAGGGAGAAGAAGGTTGCCTGAAACTTCTGCTTCCTCTGGGATGACAGCTGAGCTTCTCTGAGGAGCTGTTGTTTTATTTGACTCTGGCATCCAGCTGAATCCCTCTCCAAGGTGTGGCTTTTATTCACTAAGGCTTATGATGCTGAATTTCATGGAATTTTTTCTTCAGAGTGAGGTACTAAGGTACTCCCTTGAAATTTTGTGGAAGTCCAATCAAATGTTAAATGTCACTGGCAAATGTCATACCTAAGTGTACAACTGTAAGGAGCGAAGGCTTCCCATCACCTCTTACCTATGGGATAAAAGGTGTAATTTTTTATTTAATACCTCCATGCTATATCAGAAAGTGGATTATAAAGGATTTGTGTTTGAACCAATTTAAAGAAGAACAAAAATTTAATCTGATATCTGACAAAATATGCCATCGCCTCACCAATCCCACCAAAACTTGTATTTTATGATAATCTAGCGTTAAAATTCTTTCTAACAACAAAAAAGTCTAAAGAAGAGAGAAGTGGCTGTGAAGAACTGCTGCAGCTTAGTTCTTCAGTTTTCTTAACAGCAAAGAGAGGTATTAGAGTACAGTTCAAATAATTTACTACTCAAATAGTTCTTTTGCAGTAAACATTTGATTATGAGGAACTGTTAGAGAGCATCTGTTAAATTGTTTTAAATAACTGTATCAGTTAATTGAAATAGCTTCTGGAACTGCTAAGGTTTCCTTTAGGAAGATTTCAGCATTTGCATCTGCTGAATGATTTATATCCCTGACATTAGCTTAATATTATGGGGGAAAACACAGTTCAACCTCTGACAGGCTGGCATGAGATGTGAAACTGTTCCAGGTTGAATTTTCCTTTTTAAATTTTTCATGAAATTCTCTCAGCAGGCCCCTGTTCAGCTCTGAAAGGATCTTGAACCTAATAACCATAACTGCTTCAGTCCAGCCATCAGGAAAAAAAAACAAAGGGGAAAAACCGACTCCACTGGAAAACAAGCATTTCATCAAAACTCTCTTCCTGCTTTTACTGCACCATAATAACACTGAATAGGTTTGGGGCCATCAATTGTAAAATTATCATTTTTCACCAAAGCAACATTATATTAAATACTTAATTATTCATTACTAATGCTTGTCATGGTGAAAGATTGGTCCCAGCAATTTTTAAAGCAGTGGGCCTGGGTTTTCTTCCTTGAAGGTTAATGGCTGAGCCCTTGGTTTCATTACCTTCACTAAACGTATCACACCTCATATGTCACAGCTTAGCTTTTTGCTTGCTCCCCTCTCTCTGCTTTAGTGACTAAAAAGTGGCAACACTAAAGGTTTGGTAGGGTCTGTTGCATTACTTTATTTTGGTGTTTGCATTGGGATAAATTGTTCACCCTGCAGTAAGGATGGGTAACAGCAGAAGTGAGGTTGGGGACTTTGTAAGACATAATCATTCTTGGCTAGGCTGAATCATTCCTGTGGGGGCATTTTGAAAATGGTAGCACTTAGCTTTAAATGGAACAAGATGCACTGAGATTATGAGCAAATTATGCAATTTGCAGAAAGCTATTTACTCATTTGAAATTACATGCATGAAATATTGATGCTGCATTAGTTACATGATGGCAATAAAAGTGGGCTGCATTCAGTCTTACTGGGTACAAGGCCACAGGATTAAGCCTTAAGCTTTTTCTCTGCAAGTATCTGAATGTTTAAGGTTTGTATTTATCAGACCAATTTCAATATAACCTGGAAATATAGTGTGAAGGTTGTTTGGAGTTTTTCAAAACCTTAACAGCATCTAAAATGCCATGTAACACAGAGGTCATTCATTTCACAGACATGGAGAATGGTTGTATTTTTGCTAAGGCTAGAAGAAATTGGTCCTCTTTTATTTTTTTTTCTTTTTTTTTTTTTTATCCTACTATCTTTGTGCACCTTTACAAGTAGGGAGTTTTGAAAACAGGGCTGGGCTCACTGCATTTTGAGTTTATCTCCACATCTTTCAAGGGAACCAGGGAAACCCAGATAAAAAAATATATATTAGAAGACTTAAAGAGTAAGGAACTGAAACAGTCACTGAAAATTCAGGAGTGACAAAGCAAACCTAACGGCACTATTTCAATTAATATTACCATTACTCCTGGAGATTTTGTACTTGATGGTAATTATTGAACTTGGTTCCTATAAATAAAGCCATCACTGTATAAATAATAAATTTTGAACCTATCCATACATGTTCTATAAATATAAACATGGTAATTTTCAGCAAAGCTATTCAGTGCACTTTAAATGAGATAAATAATTAATATGAATTCCATTTAGTTATTAAAGAGACACTGCCAAGATAAAAATCATTGGTGTTTTAAAAAAAATTCCCTGATTGCTAGAAGTCAGATTGATAAATGAAACCAGAATTATTTGAAATATCTAATTTAGGCCTCATCTTTGCTACCTCTATTAATATCCACCCTTTATATACAATGATGGAAAAAGTGTATTTGGCCAGAGAACAGATGAAGGCCCAGAATTTCCATTTTTTTTGCTGTGTGCTTTTCACTCAATCTAGAAATGAAAGTAATTGTTTGTTTTCCTAGTTTCTAAGTTTCATTTGTGGTTAGGGGTCAGGACTATCTTTCCCTTGTTTCTCCCATTCTTATTATAAAAATAATATGTTAGAAATTTAAAGTGCTGTAAAGGATTGAAATGATACCTTCAATTAAGTATATACATATGTTGCAGTTATGAGATTAGCCACCAGAATATTGTGGTACCCTGCTTTTCAGGAGTGTCTATTTTCGTAGCCTACCAAAAGTGTTGAACCATCCAGTAGTTCTCATATTTTGTAGCTAATAGGCAGTTTCATGGAGCTGCAGAGGAAGTGTATGTAACAGAAATACAAATTTTGATTTTAAAGAAATGACACTGGGAGCAGAGAAACCATTCAAAAATAGATCTCAGGTTTTCCACTGAATACCAAGTTTTGAAATCAATCTCCTCGTGGCTTTCAGGAAGGGGTATGAAGATCACAGTGATATAATAGACTGCAATTAGGAAGAGTCATCTTCAACAGGGCAGTGCAGGCTTTGGAGCTGGGCATTTCTATTAGGAGTTCAATGAAAGTTCTTGACTCTGTGCTGGGACCAGGTTTGTCTGGGAAAGGGGCCAAACCTAATCTTTCCTTCATATGTGCAATACCACTGGATCAGATTCTTTGTCCTGAACAATCCTGGCCCAAAATGTGGCTGCCCCTTAAAAGAAGATGGAAAACCAAATAGGAGATGCCTGTTGGAGGCTGCAGCTGGACCTGGCTGCTTTACAGCAGATACCACTGAAAGGCTGCCTTTTCTTCAAGCCATTTCTTACTTCTCCACAAAACCTATCTTTTTTTTTTTTTTTTTTTTTTTTTTTTTTTAATGAAGATAACTAAATGCTTAACTCAGACACACTTTGGGCTTGCAGTCATATTTTTTAAAATACCATATCCTCATATTAGTGTGTGGTTCTAGTGTAGAAGAGTGTTGACACCTATCACACAATGAAGGCCTTTTGCAATAATAACATTTAGGATTCTAAATTATAAGTGCTTTTATTTTATTTCAATTTTAACTTACTACAAAGTATCTGTTTCAGCTAGGCTGTGAAAGTAAGTGTTAGAAAAGGTCCTTCTGAGAAGCTTACATAGAAAACACATTTAAGAATCCACATGAAAAATCCACAATTACTAAAAACTATTTGGAATTTAAATTAAGAAAAGGTAGGAGGAGAAATTAATTACTGCTGCATATCACAGAGATAGCAATTGATTTAACAACTACTGATGATAAAATTAATATTTACTATTTGATCTTAACTCCTTTGCTCTTTATTTTACAAAGAAAAATGATAGAAGGGGCTGAGAACAACTGATGATTAACAGCATCCTTCTAATGCAGCAAAATCCAGTGTGTTGTTGGCCCAGCCACTGTTGTGCTATGAAGGTTGACCAGAGGTTTTCCTTTTGCTTACCCTTTATATTTATTTATATTTATTTATATTTATATTTATATTTATATTTATATTTTTACATTTATATTTGTATATTTTTATTCACATTGTGACAGCTAAGCAGAATCTAAATACACAGGAAACCTTAGTCTCTTGTACATGTGTGGGCAAAATCCCAAATCTCCTTCCTCACAAAATATAAACAAATTTACTTCTAAACACATGGAAATAAGAAATATGGACCAAATGCTTGGGGTATTTTTAGAGCTTTTAAATTAAGCATAAAGTATGGTCTTTCAGTGTGGCATGCTTTCTCTGTCTGTAAAGGTTATCTCATCACAAGGGAGTCAATAATCTGCCAGCAGTATTGCCTACTGGCCTTTTTAGTTTAGCTCAAGCATACATGAAGTACCAGTGGATCCCAAGGTTATTCTGCACCTCTGAAAGCCCCGTGAAGGGTTTAGGAGTTACCAAAGTATAACTTCAAGATTGTTGGAAACAGGAGGTAGGGGCAACACACCAAGATCACTGTTCAGCCAATATTCAGAAATGCATCTGACACTCCTAATGATAAATGTTGGCTGCTGTACCGGCTGTGAGCTTGTCCCTGCTTGTTCTGTACTCTCTGGGGAAATTTGAGCATGGGCTGAAAGAGCAAGTTCCAGTCCCAGAAGAGTATTGCTGTACTAGCAGAGATGCTTAGCAGAGCTGGAGTAATGCCATGGTGCAACAATGCTGCTGTCACTGTGCACTGCAGCTGCCTGGCTGCTCCTGCGCTGCTCTGCTTTATGCAGTTCAGTGTGCCCTAAAGGAGGTGAAGGAGGATCTTTTCAGCCCAGCATGATTTTTCTTCATTCAGGACAGCTGGGCTAGGGTCAAACAGTGCAATATGCCTCTGAAGATTAGGAATTCAGAATATGAAATGAGTATTCATCTGCTACATTACCATCCATTCTTGATATATATACATGGGGAAATATAACTGTGAGTACCATGACTTTCTGGTGCTATTCCAGGAATAATTAGTAAATTTTTGTTAGTAATTTTTTTCCCCATCCGCTCTTTATCTCCTTTCTTTCTCTTTATTGCTTTCATTGGGCCTAACCTGTCCTTTTAGATAAAATTAAATATTATATTTAATATCATATATATACTTGCTAAATATCATGCTCTGAATTTTTAATTATTTTACATATAGAACATAGTTAGCCATTTATTTCCTAAACTGTTTTGATTAGATGTTCTAAATAAATAAATGGCATCAACATCACCCTGCCAATTATTCTCTCACAGGAACCTTGTATCATCTGAACTAGTTTAACATTGGAAAAAACACCTTATGCTATTGTGCTGAACTCACATTTCTTTTTAAGGGTCTATCCTTAGCACATTGCACTGAGTGCTTGGACAGTAAGGGATGGATTACATGGATTCTATTCCTAATGAACACATCCATCCCCATCTGTCTGTTTGCTTTCATTTTGACTGAATGAGCAGGCCAAGGTTACAAGAAGAATTGGAGCAATGAAAATAAGTCAGTGTTTTCCCAGAGTTTTCTTGCAAGCATGATGGGGAAATTAGTAAGTGGGAAGTGTCTGTCAGTCTGGTGACTTGTTAATAAAGACCATCCTTCCCAGAGCAGTACTTTTCTTAAAACCCTACATTAAGACCTCAGAAATGTTCTGTTTCCTTCACAGAAGGAAGGCATAGGGAAGATTAAGTGAGTTGTCAACAAACTTTTGGAGGAATTTTTGAGAGAATGTTACTTCCAATTTGTAAAAGAGGAATATTTCACAGAGGCCCTGATTTTGAGAACATTATTTGAGAATTGGCTTTTTGATCATGTTTGCAATTTCCTATCAGAGCAGAATGGATTAAATACATTTGATAGTTAAGTTGTGAAAACTATGTACCTGAAAGGAACAGCTGTATTCAGGCTCCTGATTGTGCACAATCTTTTACCTTCTAAAAAGATGGGTAGTGGAGTAGCACATGAAAATATTTGTGCTACAGATACCCATGCATATCATCCCATCAACCCAGTGACATTTGGAAAGAGGGGAAGGTTCCAAATGTTCAGGAAATTAATATAAATCTTGGGTAAATTTCTGTTTATTTTCTGCTCTCTGAGAAAGAAAAGAAAACTGAGCAAATCAAAATGCCACTTCTGATATTCTGTTGACTGGAAATTTTTTGCTATAGAATGAAATGTTTCTTCTGGAAAAGACTTACAGTGATCTCAGGCTTATTTAAAAATCCTTCAAACTAAGTGGCCCCTGATTTCTGAGCCTTTGAATTTGAAACCTTAGGAACAGGGAAATATTTGAAGAAGGTTACAAAATGCTGTAATATACAAGGCACTTCAGGCTGGAGAGCATTCATACTAAAGTTTTCTCTGGTCTCAGAAGGGAGCTTGTTTTTGATATTTTTCTGATGCTTATGAAACAACTGAGGTGAAACTCTATGAAATACTTAAAAATACATGTTGGCTGCCTTCTTTTTCAAACTATCTCTTTCAAAGATTGTTGCATCAATGTGGTTGGAAAATCTTTGAAAATTGGCAACTATATCTTTCTCATTCCAGTTGTTTTCCAGAAAGTCTGATGATGTAGCTGATAATTAATGATGTAACTTTTCCTATTGCGATGTAATGACTTCAGAGTCAGACAGGCTCTCTAATGCCAAATCATTTTCTGATGGAAGTTGAAAAGGCAACACTAAAATTAAAGGTGGTAGACTGATCTACACCACACAAGTGACTAGCCAATATATTCTTTCCATATATTTCATTCCACTTTTTAATATTGAAAATCTTGAGGGGAAAAAAAAAAATCTGCTGTGTTCATTTCTTCTGGTGGTTCACAGTGTTATGTCTTATGCTTCCTTACAGGAGTTACTGAAAAAATATGTGACACAGAACTACCAAACATTATGGGAATGAAACATTCAGGTATTTGTCATTTTGCCTGTATTGATCCATTCTCAGCCTGTCTAATACAATCTTCTTCAGCACAGGCAAATCAGGGTAGTACAGAAGAGTCAAAAGGGGCTGAAAATGGAAGTTTCACTTCTTGTATTTTTAATTTTCCATGGATGTGCAGGATAAATTGAAGCAATTCAAAATTATTAAGGAAAGCTAAATTATCACACAGCATAAATTGTCATATCAGTTGATGTAAATCAGTTAAACCTTGTGGCATTTATTTCCTTCGGGACTTAACCCAGAATGTATGAAGAAATAGGATGCCTAGATGTGTGTTTACATGAAAACTGTTTTGTTACCCAAGATCTTTTTCTTGTACAAACAATAAGGAGCAAAAATCCACACACTATTGGATGCAAATTACATTTGAGAAAATCCTTCATAAATTCTTAAAATTCAAATGAGATGTTTCCTTAAAATTATTTTCCAAATCACAATGAATTAATCGTCCTTGGGGGTTTTATTCCTTTTGAAACTAAGAATTTTTAATGCCAAATGAAGCAAAAAACTTATTTAGAATACATATGATAATATAAGAAAATGTTGGTATAATAGAAATGAAAAACATTTAAATTACCTGCCACAAAGAAAGATTTTAATATTTGTGGTACCTGTACCTGAACACTGAGGGTTTAAGGAATCTTTCTATTCTTATGCTACTTGTGCTAAGCACTATCACTGTCTGAGGAATTCTGCTTAAGTCAAGGGGAGAGCCATTGACACGCAGGCATGTACTCTGTAGTTTGAGTACCAGAGAGAACAAGACACTTTTCTTCTTTTAATACAGTCCAAAGTGCCTGTGTCTGCAGCTGTGGCTCTGCCTTGTTCATTCTGTGAACTTGCATGTGAAGTCTGCAGTCTGGGCAGGAGATGTGGCTGGAGGCCTGATGCATTCACTGCTGCTGCTTTCTGTGAAACACCCCAGATGGCTTTTTTTAGTCCTCATGGTGTGAACCACAGGTACTGAAACACTCCCTGTGCTCCAGGGTATCCTCTCATCTGCCATGGGCATTTTTAGGCAGTCCCAATAGCCTCCATTTACCTCCTTTGTCCCCACAATATGATCACAGAGCATGGTTAGAGATCTAGATGTGGCTTTTGTTAACCACAGGAGCAGATAGGATTTGTAGTGATTCTGGACTCAGGACAGGTATCAATTGCCTGAAAGAGAAAAGTGGTCATGAGACACTTCATTGTTCATGTTGCTTATGAGATCTCATTCCCAGATGCACAGTAAAAATAGCCTTCAATTCAAAGATGGGAAAAATTCAAAGGCAGCAACAAAGGAAATAGTTGTGCAACTCCACTATTTCTTGTCTATGTCAGGTAATGCTGATATCTTGTTGCTACTAAGAGAGAATACCAGAAACATAATTTCCTTTCTGTTCAGACCAGCCACAATAGAGAACTAAGTAGTAGATATTTTTGGCAAGGCTGTGAAAGGACGAGAGTACATATGACAGCTTTGAATCACTTAAATCATGCAGACTTATGTAATAAAGAAGTGGCAGAGGGGTTTTAGCCTGAGGTCCTACAATTTTGAATAAAGAAGGACAGACATACAATATGGTCAGAAAGAAAATGTCCTTTGTTAATTACTAGAAATTTTAACAAAAATCCAGTAATTTTTATTGTTTCTGTTAGAAGCTCAATAATTGCTCAATAAAGCATCCTAGAGATCTTTAGTTTTTGTAAAAGTGAGTTTAATGCCTTCTCTCAGTTTTGGAGAAAAGCTCAAAAAATCAAGAGGATGCTTTCAGATCCACAAAACCACAGATATGCAGTAGATTTTATTGCTTTCAAATGTCAGAAAATTTGTTTTTTAAGTCCATGTCATTGTCTTGTATTCATGATCTGTGAAAGTTCAGGATAATAAATCTGGGCTCATCAGGTGGTGATTATGTTATCAGGCTCCATGCTGAAGTTCTGGCTGGATACTGCTAGCCCTGATAGTGCTGTCTGTTGGTTTTACCTTTTCATGTCCCACAGACTGCTGACCTCATGTCAATTATGCACACTCTCCTGTTGTTTTCCTTGTCTTGTATTCAGTAGTCCCTCACCTGTGCTTCCTTTCCTTTCTTTTCCTGCTAGCCCCATACTTAGTAAAGAAACATTCAATAATGTTTTAAAAAGGCCAAGTCCTTCTGGTAACCCCTTTTTCTACAAAGATAAAAATCTCAGGTTGTATTGCAAGATGTGATGCAAGCCATGTTTTTGTTTATGTTATTAAATCACTGTTATTTGTCTTCTCAATTCAAACTCTAACACTTAAATTCATCTCAGCAAATGCTGATATCACTAGCATAAATATTCAGCTCTGAGTTAGTTATCACAGTTTTCCTTTAGAGAGAATGCAAACACAGCCTACTGTAGACTGTGATTCAAATAATTCTTACACAGAGCCCAAAACAGACTAGAAGTCATAGTTTAAATAATCCTGTTATTTTCAAATGACCATAAAGAGAGACAAGGATGTCTCTTGTCTCTCTTGTCTTGAAATGAGTCTCAGAAATTTCATAAAAGTAGCCTGCCTTTATTGGGAACTCTTATAGGTACGCAGCAGCATTCCAGGAAGAGTGAGGCTCTCCACAACAGCCCAGGATTTTGTTTATATGATAATAATCACATGTGAGAAAATATTACATGATAATAATCACATATGAGTTCTATGTGCATCATAACTCCTCTTTGGTGTATTGATGCTTTGGCCAGACTGCTTACTCCTTCCAGGTTTGTCAGGATCCCATTGGTACCTCAATCTTTATTCTGGAATTAGTTTCCTTCTTTCCCTACTTGGCTCCAGCTTTTCTGAATACTTGTCTTGACTCACAACATTGATGCTTCTGTTGTCTTGTTATGTGGTCTCAAACGGCTCATCATGAAGTGATAAACTGAAATTCACTTGGAGTAGAAAACCTTTAAAGAAGTAAGGCTGTGATATCCTAAGCTTTCCCTGCCCCTCTCTGTTCAGATAACCATCTAGGAGTTGTACTGCTACCTCTGGAGGCAGCGCTGTGTCCCTGCGAGGAAAGCTCACTTCTCTAGATATATGGCAAGAAAATCCACAGGGAATTTCAGGGGACAGAGCAGAGTTTAACTGAGGAGAATTTACTGAAGATGGAGCTAGGAGGTATTTGATGACTGGGCAGGCAACTCTGAGCCCATCCATCTCCTGTGAGTCATTTGTTTCTTCTCAGATATATTCCACATGGTGCCTTTCACCAAGAAACATTCTCATGGTGTGGAACCAGGGCAAAGTATGTAAATTGCAGGCATGGAAGAAGAACATTTGATAACTGTTAAAATAATTTAGACCAATATAATGTACACAAGGATCACAGATCATCTACTTGACCTACCTATTCTGTATGAGGCCACTGAAGCCTTCCTGTGGGTGAATATAGCTCTGAGAGACATGCATGTCTTAGCAGAATTTGGGTCTGTACTTTTAATATTTCAACATGTAATTATAAAAGGGTAATCTGGCAATTTATAGCATTAAAAAGTAAGTTTCAATGCACAGGCTAATGATTATGAAAGATAATAGGTTTTGCATGCTAAACAGCTGGCCTGAATTAGAATGTATGAACAACCTTTAATGCTATAAGACTTTAACTCCTATTTTACAGCTTTTAAAATTTATTTTCCCCAAAAAAATCACAATTGTTTGTAATTGTTTTTTGTATATGTGATTTATTTGACTTTACTACCAACATATTTTGCCTTAGGATAGCCTTGGAAATGAACTGAGTCATCTTGGTGAGTTTTTCCTGATGAAATACCTCAAAATAAATAACCTTTCTAACAGTTTTATGGCTTGCCATCTGTACTAAATACATGTCCATGAAAAAACACTTCAGGCTAAATGTAAAGGAGGTTTGGGAGGTAGAATCCTTAGCAATCTAAGAGCCTGAGAGCCAGCCTGAGAGCTGGGTAGAATTCATGGTGCTGTTAGGGATATAAATTCCTTGTACTGTGTTGGGGGAGGAGCAGGATGCTTCAGAGAGCTGGCAGAGCATTCAGGAGAGAGGGTCTGTCTGATACTGAGGTTACAGTTCAGGACTGCTGGGCATGTCTGCCATATGGGGTTTGGAATGTGTAAATTACTCACTGAAGTAATGTATTTAGATGTATAAAGATAGATCAGTCTTTGTTTAAAAATAAGATAGGTTCTGGAAATTAGACATTTTTGAAATAGGGACTAATTTTTTCTAGGTGTCACTCAGACCAGGTGTTCATGGACCTTTTGTGCAGTGCAACATAACATGTTCATGCCTAACAACTCATAATGTGTGAAAATAATACAAAAAATCCAAATGTTTGAAGGGCTACATTCAAAAATCAGAAAATGCAAAGTTCACATTAAAAGAGAAAATTTATTTCAGGGCATGACAAAAATGTAATGTGATAAAGAAATTATTAGCTATTAAAATAAAAGAGAATGGCTGGAAGCTTTAACAGTGGGGGATATACTTAATGGCAGGAGATTTTAAAATAAAGATTATAAGTTTTCCTATGAGATATGATATTTTAACTTTGATAACACTAATCCAAAACATGTGAACACAAACCACTGTATTAGAGAAGGGGTGGTGCTTGGAAAAGCATAGAGAATTATTCCTAGAATTATCTTCTTCTAGGAAACCTAGGAGAGAGAAACAAGGATGAAGGCTGAGAGTAAGAAAGAATGGAAGAAAATTTGGAAAAGGGACATATGTAGTAATAAAAGGAAAGGGAAGTGGGAACTTAGAAAGCAGAAATAAAACAGCATAGGAAAGAGCACAGAGAGAGTAAATGTCACTGCCTGCCAGCAAGGTGGAGTAGCTTAAGGGGTTTTAGTGTTTGATCTGTTTTCTGAAGGGTCTCTGGGGCCCAGTGGCTGCAATGGGAGGAGGCCTCCATGCCCCCAGAAAACCTTTCCATTTTCAGCCTCTACGTTGTATTTAAAGATAAGTGGGCATAAAGGACTTAAAACACAGCTATATAATGGATTAATAAATTACTATTTTTACCAGCAGAGGAGTGGAAAAAAAACCAAAAGAACATAAATTATGTAATAGAACCTGGAAACTCTGAACACGAAAGGCTACACTGTGCTTGATGTTGCACAGACAACAAGAAGTAGCTCTTGTCCAAAGGACATTACTGTCCTGTATGTACACTTCATGTGAATTCATTTGGGACTACAAATTACATTAACCCATAGAGGGGACGTTGGCAGTAAAGCCTAATGGTGTGATTCCCATCAGTGATTGTCTGAGCTGTGTGTGCAATATTAACACTCAGGCCTACAAATGCAAAATTTTAAATCAAAATTTCATCTTCACAGAATGCAATATAAGTACAGTGAAATGGTAAAGCAATAAAACCAGAAAAGATTAAACTCTGTATCTTGCAAGCTGATTTATGTACAGTGTGCTAAATAACTGACATAAGAACAAAACCACTAGCATGCATTTTTCATGTGCAAAAGCTATCTGTTTAATAGCCTCTTAGAATATCCAGGACTTCTACCCAAGCAGAAATGAAATGCTGTATTCATTTTGTTATTGATACTTGGGAGAGGAGCGAGGAATTTTAAACAATTTCCTGAATATTTTTTTCAGTGATGTCTGGGAAATGGCATCTTTCTAAGGCTTTGAATATTATTGCATCTATCAGCATTTTTTCTGTTAAATTTAGAACTCAAAAGAAAAATGGAGAGACTATTTTTTAAACAAATAAATTTCCAATAATTTTGGGTGATAAAAGAACTTTGACTATCTGCTATTTTTAGCCCAAGAAACTGTAGCGTTAATACTTTATTTTAAAGACTTTTTTTGGCACACAACTTCAATCTTAAGAGTTTATAAAGCATAAAAGTTTATACCATTTAAGGAAAAAGAAATTACAAATGTCTCATACCTTTAAGATCATATTCTGTTCCTTGTAATCATCATAACACTTTGTAAATTTTTCTTAGAACATTTTATGGCAGAAAAATCATAAATTATTCTGCATATTAGAAACTTTCAGAAATACCTGCTCTCCTGCTGTCTTATTTCAGCTTCTCCACCTTTCTGCAGGACCTACCAGCCTGTCTAATAATTATTTCCTCCTAGCCCCAATTAAGTTGTCTTGCTAGGATACTTTGCTATCCCATTTAAGCAATACCACAATATAAATAGTAAATGTGAATTTATATAGGCTTAAATATTTGCAAATCTAAGGAATTTAGATTCTGCTAAGAAGTTCCTAAAGAAAATTCAGTGACAGAATATTGACAAAATATTTTCAGAAGCACAAAGTTCTTGATGGCTTGCTGCTTCTTGGTTTGTAATCCAAGGAAAGATTCTACCGTGTACTCCAGATTACTTTTGGTCTAGCAGTCTCCCAGGCCTACCTCGTTTTTTCTCTTCTAGAACTGTTATACAGTTGATAGAATAAGTTGCATGCTTTTGAATCACTGGACCTAAAGGACTTCTTCCTAGGGCATTTGAGACTAACGGAGGAAGTTGCATAAAAATCAGAAGTTACACTGTATTTGTATAAGACAGCTAATGTACTGGAAAGCTGGGAAATGGCAGATGTGTCCCCTATCATCAAATGGAAAGATGGAAGGGAGGAGTGGGAAGATTAATAGATAAACTACTATAACTTCAACTGTCTTGCACAATCAAAGTTTCTGTAAACACCCAGAAAGAAATAAAGAAAATTAGGAGCATTAAAAATTTTTGTAAAGCAAATTAATCCTTAATTTGTGTATTAAGACAATAATTTTTCACATCAGAGTAGCACTTATTGTGTTAAAAGAGCAGGGAGCAGATTTCATAAATCAGCATCTGTAAGGTTTCTGATACTAATAAACATGGCTGCTGTATGAATTTTAAAACCCAAATAATCTAATTAAAATATTCTTACATATATTCCTAGTTGGGGAATAAATGTGAATATGTGCATATTTACTCAAGATTGTTCATGGCAGAAGAGCATAAATGTACTATTGGGTACTATTGTATTATTGATACTACACTTCACCCTCTAAACACATTTAACAAATTTACATACAAGACTCTTTTACATGTAACATGATTGACAGAACAAAGGTCATATTCTGCCTCTGAGATAAACCATTCCTGCCTCCACTTCCTGTAACAGGTCTGGTTCTAAACCAGCATCTCCTCCTGGGCCCAGGTCTCTGTAAACTGGGTGACCAGTATTGTCAGTCAAGAGCTGCCCATCAGTTAATGAGAGGTGGAGAAGATGAGGAGCAGAGGGCTTAAAATGAAGCAAGAAAGATTTAAATCAGAAATCAGGAATAGCATTTTAACATCAGGGTTAGGTAAGTGCTGCAAAATATTGCTTGGAAGAAACTATGAAGTCTGCACACTTGGAGGTCTTTAAGAAAAGGCTATGCAAAAATCTCCCAGGATGGGACAGATATAGCTGATTTGGCTTTGGGAAAGGTGATTAAAATATCATTAACGTTTTTTTAGATATTATTTCAGATATTTGGATTTCTGAGCATTTTGCTTCTTTTTCTGACAGCTTTTCCAGGTTACAGTTTTTGAATGCAGCCAAACATATATTATATACATCAATCATACAGGCTCTAAGAATATTTTAAAACTGGAATCTGCATTTACAGGAAAACTTCCTGTAATCACCAAGACAGTGCAGCAGTCTGCAGTAGGGATGCATGGCCATGACTGATGGCTGAGATTTACCTATGTGTCCTTAGAATCTAGTTTCTGCTGGTGGGTGGCATAAAGACAAAAAAAAAAAAGTATTAATATATTGCCATATCCAATATGACAAAATTAATTTATTGAAAACTAAGTGCTCTATGTGGTGTCCTGTGGAGACCCTGGACGATGCTACAGTATGCTTCTAGAAACACATTGTTTTCCCTGTCCTAAGTTTGAAACTGGAACATATTATTATAAATAGTCAGGTAAATTAAAGGCTATTTATGTTAAAATTTCAGAGAAAAAAAAATTGTGTATTTGCCATTCAATTGTATACACAATTGTATTTGTGTATTCTGGCTAAAATGTCGTCCCCAGCTTTGCACAGAAAAATACAGTTTTCAACATCAGTCTACTGGAACTGAGGGTCTTAGACCTTTCCAAGTCAAATTTGTTTGAAATAGAAATGCTCCTTTTGTCATATAATCACATATTTTGATTGGAAGAATCAAAGAAACATTTAACTCCAGGGAAATAGTGGTGAATTTGGTTAATACTGAATCCTAAGTTTAGACAGGGTTACTACAGAATCCAAAGCAGACACAGGGAAGATAAAAACCACTAGTGAAAGGGTAATGTGGCTGTAAAAGGTCAAATTAAAATGCATATTGAAATACACAACCCCGTAATAGTCAGCAGAGTAAAGTAACTTAGGACATTGCTATCTAAAGTCACTTTGAATTTCTCACAAGCATTGATCATATATTTGATACCATTGGCATGAAAGCTGCTGTTGTCAATTTATAACCCAGGATATATAAAAAAAGTCTTTATGCTGATGAATTTGTTTAGCTGTATATTGAAATATTAATCTCTGATCAACTGCTTATCACTGAAAGTTCAGATAACACACAATCTACTTTGTGTAATGCTGATTATGTAGATATTTATAATAGCCATACAATATTGAAATGCTGACATAAATAGCTTTCAATTTACCTGACTCTCCTTGTCAGACTGTGAAGGTGAATGCTTTTTTACCCAAACTAGTTTTGATCAAAACCAGGCTGAGGTCAGCTGTGGGACAGGAGATTGAATGGGTTATCAGTAATGTCGATTGAGGGTGATTTGGTTCAGCTGCTGCTGCATTTCAAAGGAGCAGTTGGTGATTGTACAACATCAAAGAGCAGGAAGAAGTTTTAAATGAAGCTATAGCTCTTATAAACTTGCTAATATGACCATATTCCACATTTTATAAACAGAAAATGTGTATGTGTTCAAACACCATATATTAATGGTATTTTTGTTAAAGGTTCATTTCGGTAGGACATGACTTGGTGTCACTAGTGTTTTCCCAAGTAACCATTGAATATGAGAAAAATTTTAATATTGGACCCCTGATATTGCCAGTGGCATGCTTATAATTAAAATGATCCATAATGTAGAAACCTCCAGTTACCATTTCACTGTGCAGTAGCTGGATCAACATGCACTCTGAAATGATGACTTTTCCATGTTGTGTATAGAAATAGGATACTTTAGTTTGTATTTAGGCATAAGAACCATATATTGAAAATAATCAGCTCAAGATAACATGACATTATGAGAAATACATTTTCACTTCATTATAATTCAATTTATTGTCTCACTGTATAGATATAGTAGTTGTGATTTAAAGTCTTGAAACTGTATTCAGAGGAAGTTCTGGTATCTCCTATTTTATAATGCAAGAAATAATATGTTGAGAGAGAAATTATCTGGAATTGAGCCTCATTTCTAATAAAACCATAAGTGAAAACCTAGTTTATTATTTATATTAGTCATGTTTTAATTGGGTAGAATAGAATTTTCCAAGTATATATAGAAAAATTTGAATTTAGTGACATGAGTTTCAATTATGATGCTCATATTTTCCATTTTGCTAGAATTTCTTTTTCACAAATATTATGTTGAAGTCAAGGTAGATATAGGTCTTATTAATAAGTGCTGTGCCTTTGCACTTATGGGCAATGATTTTAATCTCAAACTTCTTTTTCTCCCAGTCACCAGCCATTTTACTACTACCAGTTTATGCTATGCTTTGCATTAATATCTGAAATAAATTAAGTCTTAAATTTTGATCTCCACTTACCTGTCTTATTTTTTAAAACTTTAGTCGTAAAAATCAGTCTTTGCTGCATCACATGTGAAAATCTATGTTTAGGCCATAGTCCTCTCCTTTTGCTTTGAGGATAGCATTTTTGATCCTTCCTTCTACTGCTTCTCCCAGTGCAGTCTTCCTGAAACTGATGACATCTTCTAAACAAAGTAAATCTCATTTCACCTAGTTAAGATTCTCCTTATCTAAGCCAAGCTGTAATGACTTTACTCTCCAAATGAAGCATATGAAAAGTAAAAGTACAGTGCTATCCAAATAACACTGTGGTGCTCAACTCACAGCTTTTTTCTTTCTGCAAATTGGTGGCATTACATTCAGTCTGCCTGATTCTGCCAGTTCTGAAACCATCTATTAAAATGGAAGAATAAAGGTCTTTTCTCTATAGGTTTCTAGTAGGTGAAGCACAGCCCTTCCCAGCACACTTCCCACATCACTTCATGAGCCTCAGTGGAAGGCTCAAGAAGGAAGACATTCTTCAGGCATCCTTATTTAGCTTCTCACTCGACAGCAAGAGAAGGATTTGCAGTCTCAATCTCTTTCTCTGAATCACATAATTTGTCTCCAGAATTAGAACTAATCTGCTGTTTTGCTTTTTGATTCCTTCTCAGAAGTGAACCCTCCAATTATGGACAGCTGAAGTCCTAGACTTCCTGCAGTTTTTCTCTTTAATATGCTGAGATTAGGTTGCCCCAGAGTGATATAAACCACATCACTCTCATCTCATTATCCTTGATTACTATCCCTCTATGTATTGTAAAAAAAGCCAAACAAAACCCAATACAGTTTCCAAACTCATGAGTTAATAATGAATACCCATTTCTCTATTCCCTCAACACAGTTTCTTATGCTTTTTGATATGGCTTATTCTCTAAGTTATTTCTTAAGATTATTTCTCTCGATAACAGTTCTTATTTTAAAACACCTTGTTTAGTTTCTTATGTTGTTCCTACAGCTTTTAGAATCAAGAGAATCAAGGGGTTCCTCTTTAATCTCCTTTGAATCTATTGAACTTTTATAAATATAAAGGTCCACCAGTTTCATAGAAAACATATGATAATGTTTATTGATGCATATTGTGTAGTCCTGCAGCTCTGTCTGCTTTAAGTACACCTAATATTCTTTTCTAATGTATACTTCTCTTCCAGTGACCCAAAGGATACTGAATCCTGATTGGTTCATGACCAACTCCTTCTGTAAAGACATGGACAAAACAGTTGTGAAAAAAATACTGTGAAACTCAGCACGGATACAAACTCTACACTGCTTCTTAGTGGCACAAAACTTTTGTTGCTAGTCCTTTCAATAGATATTATTGTAAATTAGTTAAAATGAAGAATCATAACCTGGAATCATCCGTTCCTCAAACCCCATTTTTGTATCTGTTTATCTTGCACTATTTGGTTGCCCTGAAAGTTTCCAATCCTGTCCTGAAGGTTTCAGGGAATTCAAGCCAAAATTGAAAAGACAGCTGACTGAGTCTGAACCAGAAATCATGAGCAGCTGTCTTAGTCTGACCTTTCACTTTTCCTTAACATTTCTCTCCATCTCAGGAAAATCTTTGCATACTATTTTTTCAAGCTTTGAGCATGCCAACCACATTCCATCTAGGGAGCAGCAACTGTATTTCATCCTATATTTCCATATTACAGATGTGATAACATCTGTTACGATGTAACTTGTCCGTTTCCTCTAATTTTACACAGCTTTTCTCAATTGGGTTTCATACCAAGGCAATTTGGTTTGAGTTGAGGAATATATATGAAGATATCGCCTTGCTGAAACATGAACTGAAATCTCTTGTACATGGTGGAATATTCTGAAATAATGTTCCTGCGCTACTAGTGACTTTAGGTGACTGTATAAGGCTTGACCAGACCTAAGGGACCTCAGCTGTTTCAAGAAGCTGTAATTTAGAAATCTTCCAACAGGGCTAAACTAAAGGTAATTAAATCTATACAGTTGTCTTCATTTTATGAGTGCAGTGTCTTATACTGTTGGTACATTAGTAAAAATAGTAATGGTAAAGGTAAATGTGTTTTTTAAAATATCCAGAGAACCAAACTCATTACTGAGACACACTTCTAACAATGTATTTTCCTGTTAAATTCATACAACTTACAGCATGGAAATGAACAATTGCATTTCTGTTGCCAGAAAAGTACACACATAGTTTGTTTTAAAATTAAATTTTCACACCAGAGAAAAAGAATTTTTATCTGCTCAGAAAATGATAGGATCACCACTGTTGTCTGTTTCCTTCAATATGAGTCTTTAGAAATGGTAAATTAGCTGATAAAGTATGCTGTAACTTAGCAACCTTAATTTTTAAAATTGTGGTTTAGGTTCTTTATATTACTGTATCATATAAGAGAGACACTAAACTATTTAGCCTAAATGCCTGTGAATTATTTCTTAAGGCGGGTCAGTTTATGCTAACAGAAATGATGAGCATTGCCTTTTGTTGTGTCCTTATAGTCCCACTTTTCTTTTTGTTCTAAGCAGTGATATGATCCTACTTAGCAGCACGTTGCTTCTATACTCTGGTATCTTAAAGTGATCTCCATAATATACTAGGGCTTTTGATAAGTAAGTCTTCCTGATTATCTTCCTTGATGAGTTTCATCAAATTGTAAAAATTCTAAATTGTATTTTGCCCCCCTTGTTTTAAAGAGTCTCATGCATTGTCAGTTTTGTTTTAACTGGAGCTTTTAATTTATAGACTTTGTAAGTGACCTCCTGTTTCTCATTTGACACTGTCAAGGACCTTGCTGCTGTCTAGGAGCCAAGAATTTAAACCCACAGCTCACTTTTCTCAAAGATGATTTGGCCAAAGTGAAACCATTGACAAAGCTCCTCCTAATGACCATTCTTTGTGCATTTTTAAAAAAGGTCATGTTCAGAGGCCTTTGATTCTGTAACTCACCTTGGCCACAATAACAACAATAGTAACATCTGCTGCAATTATAAAAGAAAAATACTAAAGGAACTTAGAAGTAAAAACTGTTTAAATATTCTCTTCAAATCTGCAAATAACTAATGAGAGTTGCATAAACATCAGTCTAGCTTGCATAACGCAAAAAGAAATAGGGAAAGCTCTGTACCTTGATATGTTCAAGATATAATAGTCTTTATTTCAAACCATGCCACCCCATGAAAAAGCTGTATTGAAATGTCTGTGGATTTTTGATCCAATTTCTTATTCATGGTGTAATGCTGTTCTCTTTCTTCACAGTCACAAAAACATTAGCATGATTGTGAAAAGTATATGCAATATGTCTGCTGTAACTCACACAGTACTAACACCTGTGAATACTTCTGGTGTCAAGCTGGGGAGAGAGCCCACAGAGAGACAAACTGAAGTTCCCTTGGTCAACATGAACATTTTTACTGATTTATAAGTTTCCTGATTAATTACAGATTGCAATGTTTGAATGGCTGTTATGCTTTGTTAAAATTTATGTTTAGTGCTAAATAGTCAAGTTATGTTCTCATGATTCTCATGATCTTTTAAAAAGAAAGTCTTTGCTGTGCAGCTGATTGCTGTGACAATGCAGACTTTAGGTGCTTCTGGGGAAAAATGGATTGGCACATTCTTGCTCCTTGCAGGCTACAGGTTAAATATCAGAAAAATATTTAACTACTATTATAGTAAGTCAACATGTAACGCCTTTAAAACATTTGATTAATTGATTATTTTGATTGAATTATTTATTATTTATTATTTATTTATGAGAAGCTAAACAAGGATGCATGAAGAATGCATGAAGAATATCTTCCTTCTACAGCCTTCCACTCGGGCTCATGGAAGTGATGTGGGAAGTGCTGTGAGAATGTCTCTGCTTCACCTACTAGAATTGGTCACTCTAACCACATAGTCAGTCTAAAAGACAGCTATTCCTTCTAGAGGTTCATCACATGTATGCTGGAAGAGAAGAGACTGGTCTGTGGTAGTCCTTTGCCTGTCTTACGTCACTTTGCCTGAGGACAACCTCTTCCTACCATTCCACAACTTCTGGGAAAGCAGCCGTGCTGCAGCTTCTACTCATAGCATAACAAAAATCAGACACCTTATCTTCTTCATACCTGTGGCATTTGATTTCCTTGTCAAAGGTACAAATATATGTAAAAGTCCTGAGTAATCTGCTAAGATATTTTTTTTCTGTGACTATAAATGGATATTGAGAAAATTATATTTTTAAAAACCTGTTTATTTTAGATTATGGATTTTCTAACTTCCTGTAGCATCTGTACAGTGCTTATTCTTCTTATACATTGTTCTCAAATTTTAGAGACCCAAACAGTTCAGCAGCAGGGAAACATTTTTTATACAATACTTACAGTAAATAAGTAACTTCCCTAGAGAATTTAATTTAAGCAGCTATTTTAAGTTAGAGATTCTCTTGCCTTTGTTCATGATTTTAGGAAAAAATACTATCTTATATAAGGTTACTAATTCTACAAAATACTGATGAGCTAATCAAGTACACTAAAACAAAATTTGGAAAAACATACTATTTAGAATGAAAATCATATGGTATAAGATATCCATAAAGATTACTTTTGGTTCCTGGGTGAGTCATTAATGGAGAAAGTGCCAAAATGCAACCAGCAAGCTATTGGCAGTCAATAGATTAATTAACTCTAATGACAATTTACATAATGTATTGAAAAGATAGTGCTTAAGCAGGGACATCTGCAAAAAGGTAATCTGTATGTGCTTCAAACGACCTGACTCCATCTCAGAAGAAATTGTGGGGAATGGAGAAGCTTGTAAGAAAAGAACAGATTTTTGTAGCTTATCCGTTATTATACCAGTTTGTTAATGCTTTCACAGGACTTGTTTTCCATTTACGTCAACATGAAGACAGCTGAATGGAGTTAGTGATATTCAGAGTTGAAAACAACCTCTTGTATTAATCCCAGTGTGATAGAAGTGAAGTTCTTAAACAGAAGGCTGCACAGAAATATGAGATTATCCCAAGATTTGTGGTACAGAATTGTTGATATCACCTATGTCTTTAATATAAGAAATCAATAAGTGTGTTTTATGTGGATATAGGTTGGTGAATAAACCATACAGTAAAGTGGAACTTGACGCTCGCTGTAGATACATACTTTTCTATCTTGGTATGGAAGACACTAAACAGCAGTGAAAAAGACAGGTATGTATAAAACAAATCAATAAAATTGTCTCAAATTCCATTCAGTGTGTTCCTTTGCACTGTGACTGTGACCTTCCTTTCATTTTTCTGCTTACATAGATTGCATATTCAAGTACATACAAGTATTTGATGTCTTCCCTTCTCACGAGTTAAAGAAAATATTTGTCTTCTGAGAACTTTCAAGACAGTACACTGGTACAAAAAAAAGCACAATGCATTTTTTTACATTTGCTTTATTTTGCAGTGTGGGTTTTTATTAAAAAAAAACCCAACAAACAAAATCCTACTACATTTTTAAGTCTCTTGTAAATGGTTGAATTGTTAATGTAATCAACTTCTTCTGAAATGAACGGTAGACTAATGACTAGGGATGTGTTCAGTAACCCACAAATAATTCCTGTACCCAGCCATTACTTAAAAAGAAGAGGGCAGCTTTTTCTGTGGATGAACCAGCAGTAATCAAAAGATGACAAATTCATGTAAATAACAGTGTAAAGGTTAATGTTGTCCTTGAACAGATCTAAGCTCAGTACCAGACTTTTTGGAAAGCGGGAATAAGCTTTTATATCTGTACCCAGGTCATTTGTACATAAAACAAGGAAAATGGCTGTGAAATAGTCCCTTTGGGCCACAGAATGCATTCTCTTCCATCTGTGGTTGGAAAAGTTGTTACACACTATTAAACAGGCAGTTTGAATGGTAGCTACATTGCAGACTGGAGAGCACACTAGGTTGTTAGGTTGCCAAGGAAGTGCTGACATAGAAGGGATATGACTGGGCAAGTGCAGCGCTGAGATCTGCTGAAGTGTAGAATGTGATGGAGAGCGCCCAGTACTATGGGAAAGTGACAGTCTTGCCTTTGAGTCTCACCTGGTTTATCTTCCTCAGGTCAGAAGACTGGTCAGCTGAGATTACTTTGCTACCATGTGTTGTCTTCCCCAGTCCCTGCAGAGAAGAGGGCTAATGGGGATCTTCTGGGCTGCTCATTAGTACACATGGGAGGTGCTTTGCCAGCCAACCTCAAATGTCCCTAAGCAATCTATTTAGGCTAGCATCCATATTCAGATGACTCCTGGGCAGGTGAGTGAGGCACCCTTGTGTAGTTCAAGCCACCTCTTTTTCCAAGTGTCCCCAGGAGTTTGATCCAGTAACTGTTAGCAGAACTTAGCTGTGTGTGTTAGCTGTCCAACAAGTGCTGACAGATCTGAATCAATTCAGAGTGTGTGGTGACAGTCATTGCCAAGTAATCATAGCACTCATGCTGGTAAAGGGAAACCTTCTCTCATCTCTGAAGACATTTGAATCTTTTAATCCTGTTTTCATTTAGAAAGCCCTAATCCCTACTTCTGGGAAGAATGCTCCAATTCTCCTAGCAGGTAAAACTAGGCTTGGCTCCTTTCTGGCTTAGTATTAATTTTTTAAATACTTTAGGGGCCAGAACTGATGTTTTTTCTACCTCATGCTATGCAGACATTACCTACTCATGTTCTCTCTTGTGTCCTCTTTTATTCTTGGCTGCAATTTGAAGTAATTTCAATGTGAGACACAAGGAACGTTGTTATCAAGAATAGAATCTGAAGTTCAAAGATACTTTCCTTGAATGTGTGTTATGGGAGAGGAAGGATAAACTCTAAACAATCTGAAGCTGAGGAAGACTTTATTTGTCACCTTGGGGAAATGCTTTTACCTTCAAGTGTTCACATAAGACGTATTTTCTCCATAAGGAAGCTGGACCATGGCACAATGAAGTATTGATCCCCAGTTTTTAGGTTTCAGGAGTGTTGAGTTATGAGAGCTCAAGAGACAGACAGGTGCAGGTTTTTTCTGTTGTTTTTTTTTTTTTTTTTTTTTTTTGTTTTTGTTTTTTTTTGTTTTCACTGAGACTAAGGGTACCAGTTTAGCTGGTTTACATCTGGAAGATAGCCAGTAAGTCTGTAAAACCAGAGTGTTCAGTCATCCCTGTGCTATGATTTTAGGATTATTTCTGATAAAAGGTTCATGGTTTGCTTTGACAGCTAAGAACTGTCCAGACTTCTGCCAGGGGTTCTAAATTCAGTGGGGTCAGCTGAATGTCCAGTCACTGTCTTGGGGTAGCATTTCTACCACAGTAAGCAGGAAATAGGAAGCACTGGTGAGTGAGCCAGGGCTGGAGGACTGGGACAATATTTACCTGATGAGAGAACAAGCACCAGCAGCAGAATGGTGGGAGAGGAAAAGGAAGAAGGAATTTATGACTTGCTTCCCAAAACACTAGTTTAAGCTTAACATGTTGATAGGATGTGCTAGATCCTATCAAGCAGGATTACAGTTTGGGGAATTTAAAAATCCTTGTAGCAGCAGAGACTGTTTATACCTGGCCAGTTCACAGAGGTGGTCCAAAGAGAACAGCAGGGAGCAACTCAAAGCTGGCTTTAATTTCACCACTTTAGTGGTAGTGTAGGTGAAGCTGGGCAGGTCTTAAGCTCCATCTCATCTCTGCAGAATGATGCAAGACATATTGGTGTCTTGACAGTGAAAGTGCAGGTACTCAGCTGTAGGGACAGGATTTCCTTTTTGAATTTTAACTGTATCAGCATTTCTTGCTATTATGAATATGTCTGCATGGGAAATTAAAGCCATCTAACACATCAGAGGGCATTAGTTCTGGCCATCAGTAATATTAGATGTTAATTTTCAACAGAAAAAGTTTTTTTTCTGTTAAGGTGTTTTTGTACTTTCTGGTTTGTTTTTATTTTGTAGTTCATAAATTTGGCAAAAAGCTACATGCTGAAATAAATTTACAGGATGTGTATATGTTGCAGTTCTTATGATAAGAACTAAGGATAACTGTTATTTATTTCTTGTGTGGGCAGGTGTCCAGCTCAATATTGGTGGGAGTGTGAGTGTGCATGAGCAGAATTCAAGGCAAACACACAAATGATGTCACTACAGAAGAAGCGGATTCTCAGTTAAACTTTGTGGACTTTTAAAAAAATATTAACTCATTTTGGATGACCTTTAGTGATCATTTATTCTGAATGTTTCACTCTGACACTCAAAAGATAGCAAAATCAGACAGCGAACTACAGGAATAAATATTGTTTCCCTAATCAGCCCATCTGGTCAGGACCTGGCATTTCAGTTAGGAAAAAAAATTCTGACATCCTAAAAATTAATTGCGTTATGAATCAAAGGGAAGCAGGAATCTCAACTCCCCGCTCAGCTTGGTGATCTTACAGCATGTTCTTGGACAATCCTTTTTCTTGAATTGGTTAAATGATATTTTGAATATATTATTTTGATTCTTTCATACACTTACAGTAATGGCTCTAAAGGATATATTAAGGTTAATATAGAGATTGAAATGAACCACATAGCCTCAGAAAGCAATGACAGCAATATTTTATTTCTAAGTTTTTCTTTGAAAATTTTGTCTAGTCAGTGGATTCTTAAAAAAAGTAAAATTTAATTAAAGCTTCATAAGTTGATGCTTTTGTAGGAAATTGCACTATTGAGAGATTTTCAGTCTGCAGCAATTACCTATTGGGATACCTCTTATTTGGATTCCATTTTTTTAAAGATACAAAAACCCAAGGAATTAAAAAAAATAGCTATATAAAGTATATAAAGAATGGACTCAATCTCATCTTACAAGGAAGCATCCACAACTGGAACACAAATAAGTTATTATTAAACAGGCTGTTTGTACCAGGGGACTAAAATGGACTGAAATTTGCTGCAAATTTGCATAGATTTTTACACCCTTGAAGTGAAAAAAATCCCCTATCTATGGGTCTTGCAGAAGTGGGTGTTAACAACTCTGAACTGCAATATTATTTTCTCCACACTCCAGACAGCAGTGGCTAACAGCAAAGACAAGGGATGGGAAGAAACACATGAACTGTCTCCCTTCTGTGCTGTTCAGCAGAGTTGTCTTCACAGGAGAGGCGCTCCTCCTGTGGCTCCTCTGGACTTGCTCTCATGGGTCCATGTCCTTCTTATGCTGAGGGCCCTGGACATGGATGCAGTACTTCAGGTGGCATCTCATGAGGTCAAGTAGAGGAGGAAAATCACCTCCCTTGATCTGCTGACCACAGGTTTTTTTATGAAGTCAAAAATGAAGCTGGTTTTCTGTTCTGCAGGTATACACTGCTGTGCTTCTCTGCCAGAGAACTCAAGGGCATGTAGGCTCAAACACAAGGCTGTATTTGGTTTGATTTAGTGTTAGCATGAGTCCCATTTCCAGCAAAATACAATTTCAGAGATTGTGAAATTTTCTTGGAGTAAATGTTTAATTAATGTGGGAAAAGTCGTAAATATCCCATTCACATCCCTTAACCTTCTTCCCGTTCACATCAGTGAAATTATGGATAATTTCCGTTTAGGTATTCCCGTTCACATCAGTGAAATTATGGATAATCAATTTTCATTGATCAGGCCTTAAAACTTCAGTGATTTTTGTTCATAAATTAAATAATAACTGGTTTCTGCATCCTTGAACCTTCAGGTATGGGCCATATGAATGATGAGAACTTCTTAGGGACCTCGCTTAAGCAAATGGGAAAAGAGAAGAACGAAGAAAGTCTTACAGAAGAGACATTTATAGCTGGTGGTATTTTGCTGGATTCCCCTTTCTAGTATCAGGGGCAGAAAGAAAGTAGGTTTCTCTGACTAGTCAAATATGTATCTAGGAATCAGATGAGGTGTTAATAGCTAAGTTTATGGAGCCAGTTAAGACTGCCTCATCCAAATTCTTGGTCCTGAGCAGCTCATACTGGAGCAGTAACCATGCACAATTCACTCCACTGCTTTAACTTTAAGCTAAAAGTTTTTAAATATAACTGGTTTATAATTGTTGGGGGAGCCCAATAGCACATGATCCAAAGCACACTGAGACTGGTGAGTTTTCTCTTCAACTCCTAACTGGTTTTAGGTTTGGTAGCAAATAATAGTCACTTGATTTTGCTCTTAGTGAAGCATATTTTTACTCAAGAGATTTGAAGCATTTTTTTCAGTATCTGTTAATAAAATGTGGATGTTTGACTCCACCAATCTGTTTTTGTAATGGATTGAGTTCAAATTACAATCAGAGTTTGAAGATTTCCCTGGTCATTTTGAAATACTGCTGGGAAATCTGTCAACTTATCCAATTGCTTTCTCGATGATTATTGAAGTTCAGACAAATTACGATTTCCGTTTATGACTGAGTTACATGACTTGAAATAGCTCTTTCATGTTTTAGTCAGAATCACCATGCATAGTCTCTAGGTCATTATCACAAAAATATGAAGCATTTTCTTGACCAACTGGGATTTTTGCTTTTCTTTAGAGAAGACTACATTAAGTACAAAATTGTTTGCTTTTCTTTATGTCCTATTCCAGATATAATTACAATTCTGCATTATATTCATTATTACTGCTATCTACTAGACAAAGTCATGGACTCTAAATTTGATGTATGAGTATGTTCCTGTTAAGAAGAAACACACATACAAATTATTTTGTCATTAATTTGCATTTAGGGGTATCTTAAATACTTCATATCTCTGCCTGCAATATTTGAAAAATTTATTGAGCAGCCCCATAGTAAAAGTTTACCTTTTGCAGGATTGATTTTTAAATTCGTTTTGTAATTAAGTTAATTGTGTGTGGCATCTGAATGCTAAATCTAATGACATAATTAGATATCTGCATTATTAACTAATCTGCAGTGACATAATAAATACATCCTTTGAATTCCCTTGTCTTTGTACATTTGATCTGCAAGTTGTTTGGTGTACAGTTGATAAAAGAACATATATTTCAACTGCTTTATTATTCCAAATTTATGAATTTGGGATAAAAATGAATGATTTGACATATGGTTATTTAAGCAAATATAAGCTAGCTACAGATGATTCGTAACACATTTCTTAAATATCACTGAAATGCAATGAATTGTTTTTTGTATGAAAGTGTTATATGTGAAAATTTCTTCCAAAATGAAATTATTATAGACTAGAAAAAAACCTGTATTCATAAGGAAGCTGAAACATTCAGGTGAAGCTGAAAATTCATTTAATTACCATTTAAGAATCAGTAGAGAGCTGATGAACTTCAAAGAGATATTAGTCAGCTATTTCTTAGATCAAAACAACAATGATAACACATGATGGCAGAGAAATACTGAAAATTTTGGACTCAATGTGGAGAAACAAATAGTTAGATCCATGAGATGAATTATAGGGATTTTTTAGTAGCTTTGCAATAATACTTTATAAAATTGGAGATGTCTAAATGATGAGCAATAATTGTCACTCCTTGCTCTTTTTTTCACAAACACCCTATGTATTCTGGTGTGCAAACCAGATTAATTTGAAACAAAAATCAGAGATGAAGTTTGGTTTCCAGGCCTACATAAATTTCTAAATGTTACAGTATTTAGCAACTAATAAAAGATGTGTTTCTCTTTAAGCATTGAGGTATATTTATATGTTCATAAGTTAATGCTTAAAATTATATTCGATGACGTAGGACCTTCAGAAATCTGGAATTAGGACACCATATAACTATATTGGACATTATCTACTTGGGAGTACAAAATGCTCAAATTTAAGATCACAGAATCATAGAATCAACTAGGTTGAAAAAGACCTTTGAGATCATCAAATCCAGCCTATGACCTACCTTGTCAACTAGACCATGGCACTGACTGCCACACCCAGTCTTTTCTTAAATACCTCCAGGGTCAGTGGCTCCACCACTTCCCTCCGCAGCCCATTCCAATGCCCAATCACCCCTTCTGTGAAGAAATTCCTAATGTTCAACCTAAACCTCCCCTGGTGCAACTTAAGACTGTGTCCTCTTGTCCTGTCACTGTTTGCCTGGGAGAAGAGGCTGACCCCACCTGGCTACAACCTTCTTTATGTGGTTTTAGAATGTGATAAACTCACTCCTGGGTTTCCTTTTTCTCCAGGCTAAACAACCCCAGCTCTCTTAGCCTGTCCTCACAGGACTTGGATTCCAGACCCTTCAGCAGCCTTGTTACTTTTTCTGGATATGCCCTAGCAGTTCAACATCCTTAATAAATTCAGAGGCCCAGAACTGGACACAGAACGCAAATTCCAGCTTCACCAGTGCCAGATGCAGGGGAAGAATGATTTCCCTGCTCCTGCTGGCCACACTGTTCCTGATACAAGCCGGAATGCCATTGCCCTTCCTGGCCACCAGGGCACACTTTTTTGGGGCCCTTTCTCCACTAGCAAGGCGGTTCTGCCTAGGGAAACATTTTGACTGTCATGTTTCTCCTATATAGACAATGGATTCGAACTTCAATGACTCTTATGTGGGAATTGTGTGACACAGGGATTTATATCCCAAGTCTTTGACTAAAGTTGAATTTAATATACTTTACGAAATTTCTATGCCTCCTTTTGTCTCTTGGTTTTAGATAGATTAATTTAATATCAAAATATCCCTATAAGTGAATTACATTGTTATATAATTTATTAGTGGGTAACACACAATCACTCAGCTGGTCTTCAAGTGATTCATCTAGATTAATTTTGCTAGGTTTTTATGTTAACTTGAATAAATTATGTAAGTTCCTGCACCCTGGGAAATTTTTCTTTTTCCCCCACAATTTTTAATACTCTAGCTGTTAATATTATGATAGTTATAGAACAGAGGTTTTCTATTTCTGCATCTCTGTCCTTTATGTGGAAGACTTATTTGACTCTCCAGGCACTAAAAATGAAATGAAAATTGCAGAAAATTTACAGAAGAATAAGGGGAGCACAGAAAGACTATTTTATATATATTTAATGTCTCAGAAAATTAATGGCAGTAACAAAGCAGAAATGAAGATTTTCTAGTACTTTTGCACATCTTTTTAATGTTTGTTCTACACATCTGAGGGAAAACTGAACTCACATCAACTATGTGTTGAGGATACCAGCTAAGTGATTGTCAGTGTAAAGGTTTGTGAAAAGGAGATCTTTTGGAAAGAAAAATACTTTCCTCTAATAAAATGCTTCACATTTGACATATACAAGTTCAATAAAAGTCAGACAGTAAAACCATTCTCCATGTTTATTTTTACCTTTACTAACTTGGGTATTCTTCCTCTAAAATTCATGTCTCCTGTTCCAGGCAGTTTCTGATTCTGCCACAGAAAAGCATGATTTTGAAATAGTAGCCATTTTCATGCATCTCCCTCTCTCCCATTCAGTCAGAGCAGATGTGTCGTTGCATACCAACCACATGCTGGAAATCTGGCAAAGCTACAGCATAGATCTTAAGTCAGCCTACACAGAGACAAGAATCTCTGCCTATGCCCATGAATACTCTGGGTCTTTTGCTTCTTGGGCCCAATGGTGCCTTCTGAATGCAGATCAGCTGTGCAAAAAAGCTTCAAGCTACAAAATAAGCCTCAATGTTGGCTCACCTCCAATGCCATCTGTGCTTTTAGATCTTAAACATCCATTCAGATGTATTAATGTGTGAAAATCCATTGTTTTTTTTTTTTTCCCTAGTATTTAAAGACAATGAAAAATAAAAGGGGAGAAGAACCACCTGCAGCACAGAAAACCCTAATAGTTTTTTTTCATTGAAGAGGGTATGGGGACAGAATAGCAGTTTTGCTGTTGGCTGTGTGTGTTGTATTTCCTGGGTGAATGATGTGTAGTCTGATACTGTGCGATGTATAGTGACTCAAAGGGGAGTTTTGAATGTAAAATATATTATTCTGAAGTAATAAAATAGTTACATGGCATAAAGGCAGGTAGTTGATTTAGGCCAAGTGTGTGCATTTTATCTTGTCAACATTATGAAAAATTAATTTTTATTCACTCCTTCACTTGGTAGATTCTGAGGTCTCTCTTCTATTCACAGACAAAATCCTAGATGGTGCAGAGTACTACTGCTACTACTAGTACAGTACTTATATTCTTCATGAAAATAGTTAATCTGTAGGATAATACAGATAGAAGATCCATACCTATGTGTAATGTAAGAGATAAAAACCCCTCTGGAATGCAAAAAAGTGTCCTATTTCCTTTAGAGAATTTCAAATTAGTTGCTATACACTATATAAAGACTCAGTCACATGTATTGTGAGTAGTTGAACACTGTGCCTTTTTTCGCTGTTTTTACAATATGCATTAAAGTCACATGTAAGAATTCAGTAGCTAAACTCCCCATGTTTGGTGGAAGTCTTGGCACTGTGGCTACTATAGGCTCTGTTAGTGACTGCATCTTCACTTTCTATTCATTTAATTGCGTGTTGCTTTACAAACACCTACAGCACGTCAAGTCAAGTGTGAAAGAAGATATAATAGCTACATATGTTTTAATTCTACAAGTTGTCATTAGATGGAATGCTACAGCTTGTGCTGTGCAGGCAAGCAGAGAAGATGATGAGGACAGTCCATTAAGACTGACTTTAACAGTGTAGGATCTGTAAGTGTTGCCCGTTTTGGAAACTGCTTAAAATTATTTACCTTGCTGCAGATTCTGGGATGAAGTTTTTCAATGCTGGAGTCTTCTTATTTTTTTAAGTAGCATTCTGTAGTAAATCCTTCCTTGATGCATCTTGTTCTACTCTTACATAATTATTTAGGAGATATTCCTGTCAGTCACTTGTCAACCCTATGTCTATTTCTCTAAGAGTAGGAGACTGCTGAACTGCACATATATCACTGTCAGAAAAGTTGCCAGTGATTTGTCTCCTGTGATTTTCAGTTATTGGTTCCCACTTGGGCACTCTATAATGAAGAAAATACTAATTCTTCTCAATATTTCCCTGCTTTTCTTTTCCCATATTTTTTTTTAATTCTTGTTGATTATATAATACCCACTCCTTCAGGCTGCTGAATTTGTGGCCATCATGAGTGCTTGTGGTACATTTGGAACCACCAAACTCTTTGATGCTGCTGAATATTTCCTATGTTGTATTGAGGCAACAGAGAAAGTTTTAAATTAGCAGTTTCTTAGTCTGTCAGTGCAAAGAATCTGAGATAACAGAAATGCTGCTGGCATATATGTGCTGCTCCTCTGATGGGACTTTCAGCTTTCTTGGCTCTTCGAAACAAATCTTTCCTTTTGGCTGTCCAAATTTTGCTTGAAATGGCATCAAGTTAAATGGCTTTTACCAGGTTGAGAACTACTTCCTCCCCTGCCTCACAACTGTCCTCTGGGCATTTGCAATATGATATTTTGCCATGTTGAGGTGGAAGCTGTAGTTAAAAGGTTTCTCAGAGTGTACATACTTGTACAAGAAAATCTTTGTTATACAGGTTACCATCATTAACATACTGTTTTTTAGAGATCTGATGTGTAGTTAGTGACAGATAATTATCACAAGGTCTTTTCTATCCATTTTACTTTCCTCTTCTTTCTCTTTGCAAAAACTTCCTTTTGACAGAACAAGCAATTTGTATTACTTCAGCTTCATGAGTTTTACATAGTCTGGGAAGAAAAATACTATTTTCTCTTTACTGACAGATGATAAGACTGAAATAGTAAACTTTGATGGAGTTTTAATAAGTCAGGCTTTAACCTAGAAGTATTGCCTTGCAACCACACAAAACTCTCCATATTTAACATTTAGATCTATGATTGCTACTTGCAAGATCTATTTATTTTTGAAAGAGATTAATTTATTTGTTTGTACTTAGAATCCATTAGACAGGGGTGATACCCGTCGACCAGTGAAGATTTGTCAAAGGCTTCTCTTGAACAAGAAGTCTTTTTTAGCAAATAGTATAGCCTCCAAAGGAAACCAAGAACATCTGGAAGGCTGGCAGTGCTTGTCTTTATTTATGATACACGTGTATTAAATGGAAAAAGAAAAATGTTCTGAAGTCTACATATCTGCACCATGGATCTAGGGTCCTTTACATTTCTGTGACTTGTTATTCCATAATAGAATGCATTAGATGCATTTTGGAGTAAAGCAAGGATTTTATTTAAACAATACAAAAGTACTGGAGCAACATTTACCAATGTTTGCTGTTATAATTTCATAACTTCTGCTTCATCTTAGCTAGATACATGTTTAGTCTTTGTGGTCCTCCACTGATTTCAGTAGCAGTTAGGTATACTGGACTCCCAGTGCCTTGAGGAATATTCTGCCATAGCATAGGATTTATGTCCTGATATCAAATGTGCACCTTCCCTAGGGCAGTTGTCTCTTATAGGCACGAGACACAGATCCTGTCCACCTAAAGCAATTAGACATCTGGGTTGAATGGTTTGATGGATGTTCTTGCCTCTTCCTCTTGACTGAATGCGGGACCTAGGAAACCTGAACAGAATAATTTCTTAGTAGGGTCTCTGCTTCTAGGTTAGATTAATCCAACTCCTAGTGTGTAATCCCTCTTTTACTGAGGATCCCAGACCTGGGTGCATTCATGTGGGGTCTCACTAGGGTAGAGCAGAGGGACAGAATCTCCTCCCTCACCCTGCTGGCCCATGCTACTTTTGATGCAGCCCAGGATATGTTTGTTTTTCTGGGCTGCAAGAACACATGGCTGGGTCATGTCCAACCTCTCACCTACCAGCACCCCCAAATCCCTCTCAGCAGAGCTGCTTTAAATCTGTTCATCCCCAACCCTCAGACTGATAGAAGGTGTTTTCCAAACCCAGGTGCAGCACCTTGGTCTTGTTAAGCCTCATGAGATTCTCATGGGCCACATCTTGAGCTTTTCCTGGTTCCTCTGGATGGCATCCCATCCTTCAGGAGTATCAATCACACCACTCAGCTTGGTGTCATGCAAATTTGCTGAGGGCACATGTGATCCCTTTGTTAATTTAATTGATGAAGATATTAGACAACACCAGTTCCAGTACAGATTCCTGAGGGACACCACAAGTTACTGATGTCTGTCAGGACACTGAGCCATTGACCACTGTCCTTTTAGTGTCTAGTCAATTCCTCATCCACCAAACACTCCATGCATCAAATCCAGCTCTTTCCAGTTGAGAGAGAAGAATATTGTGGGGACCTGTCAAAGGCCTTATAGAAGTCCAGGTATTTAACATCTGTAGCACTTTCCTTGTCCACTGATGCAGCTATCCATCCTATTTGTCACACATAGTGTTGGCCAACAGCCCATACTGAAAAAGGTAGGTGGGGCAGGCTAGAGGAAATGTGTTGTTGAAACTTAATAAGACGTGTGAGTACCTAGAAAATAATAAAGAGAAATATGGGCCAGTCATTGTGCTGGGTAGCTTGGTGTAGATGCTGCCATGTCTGATGATGTGTTGGCAATATGTGGCATTTGTAGGCTGCATAATGCACCTGTGGAATGGGGACAAGGGAGTTAAATTCTAAGAGTGGAAAACATTGGAAGTTTTATTCCTGATCACTGGCTCATTGTCATACATGTGTTATTGATTAGAATAAACAATTTTTGCTCATCAGAATGACAGTTCAAAAAAAAAATATAGGTCCAAAGCAAAAAAAGGTACAGTGATGGGGAAGTATGTTATTTAACTGACAGTCTGTACTGCTGATATTTACAAAAGTAAGAATGTTATATATTCTAATATGTTTGTTATTGAATTTCATGCTAGATCTCCTGGTGTCCTCTGCAACTTGTCAGAAGTGAGTATGGTTGCAGGCGATTGCAACAGGGAAGTGCTCTCAATTTTAGAAATGGAGGTTGATGGAGGTTTGTTAATCTGAGGAGGTCTGTGCCTGAGTTAGACTCTTATGTATTCAGTTTCTTTCTCTCCCCATTTTTTTGGTCTGTAGCACATCAAGATTCTAAAATAATTTATCTATTAATAAATTAGGCCTGAATTTTCAAGCTGATAGATTCTGGTTCATAGAAGAACTGTAGATGGGAAATGCAATTGTATCCTTACAGCTCCTTATATGTAATAATACAAATTGTTTCTAGAACACTCATGAGATGGGAAATTGTGATAAGGATCTGCAGGTAAAAAGCACAAAATTCATAGGTTATGAAGTGATTCTGTATTTACTTACATGTACAAAGCCTCGCTTGTAAGGATTGGAGGTGAATGTTATAAATGCATTTTTTACATCAATCACTTAAAATCTGGACATTTTCAGCATTTAAAAACATAACATTTAAAATAACTATTATCTTGAGACTTTTCAAATTTGTTTTATCCTTCTGGTTCTTGCTACTTTTACCTGAAAACATAGATGGCTTTGAAAATGGTGGCATTAAACATTGAAACCATCAATGTTTAATTTTGCAACTTTTTGGAATTTTTAGGCTTGACAGTAAAAGCTAAACTGAAAGAACACAGTGCTCACCAGCTCTTACAATAAAAGCATCCCTGCACCTGTGTCTCACATCAGTGGAACATGAGATGGATGAGATGAGATGACACGACATTCATCCTGGGAGAACACACCAGCTGGCAGAGACCTTCACCCACATATAGGTCAGCTCTCTTTTGAGCAGACGTGAGATAATTGCAAGAGGTGTGAGAGCCTACATAGCTGGGTCAGAGGGTGAATCTGCTCTCCTACCAATGCAACTCTCACCCAGAGTAATATTTACATATATGGGAAAACAATTTAACCTGATGGCTTCACAGATGAACAAAAGGGATGGATTTGGCCTGGTGTCTTTGCTCCTCGACTGCCTATGAGCCTAATTGAATTTTAGCATAATTAAACTCGCCATGTACTGACAGATTGCATTTCACACTGCCTCCCATACTGTGGCAGGGGAAAGGAGTTTGTTTCAGGTGCTGTTGCCTTTTCCCAAGGGCCTGAATAAATGGAAACGGGAGGGGGAGCTGTGGGAACATGAAAAATAAAGGGAATTATTACTTTGCTTTCAATAAAGGAGGAAGAGGAAAACATTTCCATTTGTTTTAACCCTAACTCTGCTCACCTGAAAGACAACATTGTTTGACCTAACAGAACAGGGATTAAGAAGGCATAGGGTGGCCAAATATAAATATGCTGGACAGTGAATGAGACACTATTGACACATTAACAGCTGAGTGTAAATAGCAGACAGGAAAAAACACAGACTGGAAATATGAAAGTTTCTAGCTCATTAGAGCAACAATTTCTGCTTCCTAGTAGAGAAAGTAAAATTTTAAACACTGTTAAGGTAGAAATTAACAGGTTACTAAGAAGTTTGGTGACTGAACAGCAGGGAATTGGATTCAGAATTCCAACGTTCTCCTGGGCTTTTGTGGGTTTGATGAAGGAAAAGTAAATCTAGCTTGGTGTTGTAAACAGTCCTTTAGGATACCTCAGTTTCTATAAGAAAGAGCAGATTCAAAAGAAGAACATGGAAAAATCCCCAAGGTATTAATACAATACTTATGGAGGGGGGAGTCCTGCTTTGAATCTGGCGAGGAGGAAGGTGGGGACCTGTACCTTGCACATGGGCTGTAATTGCTCTCTGTATGCTGGCCTCTGAGAAGGGAAAAGGGCAGCATTGCTGTAGCAAATACCCAAAATACCCTTGTTGTCAGCTTGTAAAGGAGAATGCACAGCTGTGTATCCTCAGAGGAGAAAGGTGCTTCTTTCTGGCATGGTTGGCTACCTAATTTAGCTGGGAGAGCAGTTTAAGAACTTGCCCAAGAGTTCTCAGCTGTCCCTACTGCCCAGCTTAGATGGCTCCCTTGGTTTTGCTGTGCATGCAATATGCCCATGTTTAAGGCTTTAACTATGACTTCCCAAAGTCTCCATGGAAACTACTTCAGCTACCAAAGCTAGCACACCTGTCTTGAGTGTGATCATCATCAACACCTGTCATTCCCTGGAGCAGGGAATTGCCAGCCTCACTGGCTGCTACCCACAGTACGTAGATTGTGCTGAACTCCAGCATTGAATTGATTTCTACATTTCATTGGAGCAGCAAAAACTTCAATACTACAAAGAAAATCTGATTCAGTCATACAGTAGATAAAAAAAAAGCCAAGTAATTTCTCACCTGGTGAAGGACAGAAATATGAGTTTCTTCTAAAATTACTAAGGTATTAATATCCTACTGTGCTAGCAGTGATATTCAACCTTCCCCCAAATAGAATACATGGAAAGTCAGTATAGTGTTCCTTACATTCATTTAACAGTATGAAAGGGTAAAATTCAATAAATGAAAAATGCACTTCAGACTTATGTTCTGTTTTTGTGATATGTTTATTTCCTTATGGTCCTTCATCAGATCTTCAGTCACAGTTATTTTTCTGCCATTTAGCAAACATTTCCCCTTTTAATAACTGGTCACATATCTTATTAATCAAATTCAGTGAGGGCTATGTTGAAATGACGTAGTAAATGTATTAAGCAATATAAAACTGCACATAAAGTTAAAACTATAGTTCTGATATTAAAAATAGTTCAGTAATCAGTGTTAATATTTTTAATGATGTTAGCATTGTTACAATGATAAGAAACTATCTTAGTGTCAAAGTGAAATTACTTTTTCTTTTTTATTTAGACTTGTCTTGCAATATTTTATTCTGCACAATTTAGACACAAAGAATGTACCCATGAAAGATGGGATTTTACAGAATAATAGTGGAACAGTAATTGAAAATGTTATTTCTAGTGCATCATACAATTTGATCTGCTTTTGTTTAATTCACACCATAGCTAAATAATTTCCTCCTTCTAAGAATCACATTTCAAAATATTCTTATTCTAGTTGCCCTATGTCATTTATCAGTAATTGTGTGGCTTCCTGAAGTGAGATTTTCGGATAAAATCCCTGTTGTCTCTAATTAATGGGGTAATTTTATTCATTATTTGTGGTTGGAATGAATAATTTTAATGCTTAAATGGGATGTTTTAAACAGCCACACAATTAACCTGGTTTTTACCTATAGACAAAAAGAGTAACAACTGAATACCATAACACAATCTACCTCTGACACTTTCTCATCTGAGGCTGTAAGTCTGCTTGACAATGGTATTCAAAACCAGCTACCTCTTGCACACAAGCTCAAAATTGTCTTTTCTTCAGTGATCAGTGATTGTGTTGACAAAGCCAAACTCATGCTGGCCTACACTTACCCACTTTGCCCTGGACTGTGAGTGCCAGGGCAAGAAAAGCTACATAAAACCTGTGCACACATGGAGTGGATACAATGAAATGGCAGAAGCGGGTGCATAGGTTGTACTTTCACAGCAGGGGAAATCCAGGCTTCAGGCTGAAGACACGCTCATTATTAAGTTTGTTGTAACTTTCTCAACAGGTATTGTTGCCAGTGCACCCTGATGACTGAGGCTGGTGAAGGTGTTAATGGGACAAGGCACATCTTATATATTTGAGTAACAGAGACACAGACCCTTGCATGATAATATCTGCAATAATAAGTGTTCACTCTTTCAGGTGATTTTCCAATGGTATGACTTTCTTAACAAAATAACCTTTTTATTTTTAAATTTTAAGTGATGGACAGAAGTAGTGGCAGATTTGCCATACAGTAGGGTTTCTCTGTTTGCAGGAAGTTTGTGAAAGGACTTCTCTCTGGGCCGAGTGGGATACTTCAGTGCTACTAAAACTGAGTTTGGAAGAGAGAGAATGAGGTGCCTTTCCAACAGCTACTGCACCAGTTTTGTGAGAGGCTGGAGGATGGTGCTGGAGAAGTCTTCATGTGATTACACATTTGTATAGTTTAAGCAGTCTTCTAAAATAGACTGTGGGAAGTTTCCTCTACAAGAGAATGAAGTATTTAGGAATTGTGCAGGACAGCTGTTAAGAGGTGGATCATGCTATTTAAATGTCTTCATCTAATGATGAAGAAATTCTGTCAGAAGAAAACCATCAAGGATTAGAAGATGATGAACTACTAACATGCTAACTACTAATTCTAAGGACAAATATAGGTATCTAAATAAGAAAGAACTAAAAAAAATATTCTCCCTGAAAAGAGGAAACTTATCCTGGGTTAAAGAACTACTCTGAACTTTTTATGCAGCCCATTTTTCTAATTTAACGCCTAGGCCTTATAAATTTATTTTAATGTGGGTCATATTTAATCCTAATGCTAAACTCTGGCAATTAAAGATGACTGGACAATGAATAACCATGTATGTACTATAATTTTTAAATTAACAGTGACAGGACCCATCTGAAGATGAGATGAACCCTTATGAAGAAAACAGGTATAATGAAAGCCTTCAAAAGAGTTCAATGTCTTTTTTTAGTAGCACTTCAGAAAATGCCTACTTGCAAAAGTACAAGCATTGTTATTATTCTCTGTACTGAGTGCTCTGATAATGCATCAGATTCCATGGCAGTGATTTCTGACTGTAATTCTTTAAGAATTGTTTATCAAGTTTCTTGTCACATGTATTTCCTTGTGAGCAAAGTTTCCATGAGATAAACTTATAAATGAACCCATCCAGCAAGAATAAAAGATTGTTCAAGACTCTAATAGGCCACAAATTGGATTGCTGAACAATCCTCTAATCTGTTGTCTCTGTTCTTCTTTCTCTATAACTAAGACTTGGGGGGAAAAAAAGCTATGAGCTGCTGTCAGTTGTAATTATTCCCAACTCAGATAAAATGTCCTGATCTGTGAGAGGTAGGTCAAATGTCAGAGAAGGCTTATGGGAAACACTAGAAGGGTGAAGGATTCTAAATAAGCTTTGCAAGTATTTACCCCTTTTGTAGAAAATAGCTGAGAATTTCTAAACCAGAAAAAATATAGAAAATGTCATGACATGTCTGCAGTGACCCTGTCTATACTAATCTCTTGTCAAGCATATTGATGAGTTAAGTGGCTTAATAATTATTTTGCTATCAGAGATGACACACATTGATGCCTCTTCAGCAGACACATTTTTTATATATTTTATCTCTGGATTAGAACAGCTTAAGTCACAATGTTCAATGTTGTCTGTGTATACGCATTCAAGATAAAACTTGAACCAACATGTTTTAATTTGGATGAATTTGCTAATCATTCAGGTCTACTAAGTAATTAATTTTACAGGCAATAAAGTAATAGAATCCCAAATTTTAAAAAAAATTTAAAGTACAAAAAATTAGTACTTCTCAGAACTACATTGTTGCTATGTTTATAGGTTGTGATGGTGTGATGGTGACTATAATATTTATTTTTTTGTTGGAGTAAACTGGAATTTATTTTTTGTTTAATATTAAAGTTCAAGTCACTCACTTGAAGTGAGAGACTAGAAGTGACTTGAACTGGCCACTTGCTTATGAAAGGAGATTGGATAAAATGATTGCTACCAACTGAGAACTAAAGCATCAGATCTACAAATTTATGAATATAGCCTGAAATTTTTTGTTCATGCTGGACTAGTCACTCTTATGCATGATAAAACCATTTTTCACTATTAGCCCCCCCTGCATTTAGTACATAAATACAGCTGAAGCAGTGTGCCTAGCTTGAAGTGAAGCAGGTTAAATGTGGAGAATAGGGAGCATGATCAGCACTTACAAATGCTTCAGACTGAAGTAATTATCTTTTATGTATCATTCAATAGGATATATAGTCAGGGATATGTGTCAAGTAGTGAGAACCAGGATATTCAGTCCAATCTGTAGTACCCTTTATCTTGTACATTAATATGATTTCTTTACTTATTTATAAATCATTAAATGCACACTGAATGTCTTTAAAGGTGAATGGGCTGCTGGCTTGCAAGCACAAAAGAATCTTGTTGACTTAAAAAATGAATTACTCCTCTCCCTGTTCTTACACTGCTTAGGTAACCAATACAAAATATCCTTTCCTTGGACATTCTAATGGAGAGGACACTTTGGCTGAATTCCCCTCCTCTTTCTTCTGAATGGAATGGTTGTCCCTATGGTGTGTATCCAGTCTGAGAGAAGTGGCTATTAGTTCCAATCTGGAATCATTAAAAGATATTGAGTTGTTACTTGATCAATTCACCTTAGTCTGATTCCACTGAAGTTTTAAGCAAAATGTATGATATATTGAGATTTTGAGAAGAGCAGAATGTATTGCAAATAAACAGTTGCTGATTACTTCTCTCAGAATATTAAAATATAAACCAGATATCTGTTGAGTCATACCAAGATTGTTTTAATTTTGCTGCTGCTTTAAATCCATTGTAAGTGACCTTACCATTCTTCCTGTAATGCATAATAAATGGAATCACTAGTTCTTTTAGAAAAGTATGTAAAAAAGAATCTTCAATTTTAAATGAACATAATCTGTATAGACATTAGTTTAAGTAAATGGTAATGCATCCCACAGTATTTTTCTCCTAGCATTAACCACCAGGACACCTGTGTGTCAGGTCCTTCATCATTATTTTTTCTTCAATGGCCTTTTGTCTTTAATGTTTTAGCTGAATGTTTTAGATTAAAACAGTATATTAATGCTTAAAGAGCAAAGGTCAGGGTTATGTAGAAATCTTATAGACTTTATACTCTGTAAAGGTGCTCTTTGGAAACCCGTAACTTGCGGACCATGGTTAGATGTCTGTTCAGACAAGTAAAACATGATGATGAGTTTCAGAAGAGTTAGAAGGATTGTTGTATTTCTGTTTTGCTTTACTGTTAAGATTATACTAATTCTAGGGGATTGATAGCTCTGGCTCCATCTCAGTTGTATGGGACATTTCCAGTTATGAGAGGTTTCATCAGGAATGTTGGTCAGGTAGTGGGACAGATTTCTTGAGTGATTTAATGGGATTTGAACGATGCTGTTTTTTTAAAAAAAACAACCTGATTTCAATATAGAAATATTGTTTTGGTAGCTATCCACCCATAAACAGTCTTGAATTATAACATCAGTCCAAATGGTTGGTTGATTGCTTAGTTCATTCCAATATTTTCCTGCTATAGCTATTACAGCCACAGAAAGAAACTTGTAATCAATAAACAGAAGTTTTCATTTTAGACATCAATCCTTTATTCATATATATCCAGATTTTCAGCCTTCTAGTACTTTTGCTCACAGCTCTTTTTTCTTCAATGCATGGTAGAAATAGATTGAAGTCACTTCACCAGACCTTGACACACCACAAAACTAGAAAATAGATAATACTGCATATCACAAGAAAGTGTAATGTTTGATGTCTTTTTAGCGATTCTCTAAGTACTACATGGGCAGCAAGAAGGACAGGGTCCGTCTTCTGCTGCTGTGTGGAATCACTAATTCTTGATTCTCCGCCTTTGATCAAAGCACCAGTGTACAAATGATGTGGATTCTTTGCTTCTTTTTGACAAGGTCAGCATTAAATGCACAAGATGGTATTTCTTGTTCAGACTCAGATGTTTATTAGTTCTGATCTATATTACAGTCTCGCAAACTGTGAGTTCTACAGCACTTCACTCAAACAAACTAAAAATGGAGCTATCTCTCTCTCTCTCTCTACAAGGCCTTTTAAGGATAAACTGTTCAATTAAGAAATTACACCTAAATTATTTTTATTTTTAACCCAATAACTAATCACTCGTGCCCCACAATGTGAACTTTTTTATCCAATTACCGAATACCACCCAAACCCATGAGGAAGTAGGTGAAGAAGAAGGTAAAGAAGAAGGACTACCCTCTGCACTAAAACCTCCATCTTGCTTTATATATATTACTATTTTCTTAAATCTTAAACTCTTAAGTTTTCCACCATGTGATATTACACACTTCTATTCAAACTACACACCCACAATCCCAATTCTATCATTCAATTTTGGAAGGTTTCTCCACAGCCTCAGCTCAAATGCAGTGCTCTCCTGGGAGTCAGTGCCTGTCAGTACAGAAAGTCTAAAATTCTCACAAGCCAGGGTTCCAACACCTATAGCCATAGTTTCAATATGATTGTAGGTCATATTGGAATAGGAGATGGCTTGCCATATTAGAGTGGATAATAGATAATGTATTTTTTGCACACTGTCAACTGGTACACATTTATGCAGGATTTTTAAGCTACAATGCAATAAAATAAACTATTGTCCTTGGATACCTTTCAATTTTCCAAACTATGCTCTTCACACTTAAAGTGACCAGTTGGGGAAAGAAATTCATGCACTTTTAAGACTGCTGCTTCTGATATACAAGGGAAAGAAGTACAATTGAAATTTGAATGACAAAAATTGTGGCTTTTTAATACAGAGCTTCAATTTGTTCTTTTCTTTGCTTAACACTCAGAAGTCAGAGTATTAGAAACTAAATTTCTCTTATGTCTTCTGCGTCTTCACCAGCGGTTAAGTAGGTTTCTCTGAATATCTATATAATGTTAATTTCAATTAATGGTATGAAAATGTTTAATTTCTGGTTTACATGTACCCTTATTATTATTTATATGATATAACTCAGAAAACATAAAGTTTCTTGGAAAGAGTCTGTACAGAGATGTCATCTCTTCTACCACTGTCCATGTCTCAGTGCTTGCCTCTCACTCTAAAAGATAATCTGTACAACCTTGAAATCAAAGTACACAGCTATAAAAAGAAACAGAACTACTTTGTCATTATATAATTAGAAAATAGTAAAATAAACTCAGCAAAATTCATTCACAAGGAAAAAAAAGGAATTGAAGTGCTATTTTTAATAGCTATCTTGCAAAGAGATAGGTGATTGAAAATTTATGAAACATTTAAAAGATCAGTGTAACAACTGTTGTTTATGTTGTGTAAGTATCGATTTGTAAAGTGTTTTTCCTGCTGGTTTGAATCCAAACTAAAAATAGAGAACCCTGAGATAAAATCTTATGGTAGTGTCAGTTATTGTTTCCACCATAAAACTTTTTTATCATATAGAACACGCAAATGTCTTATCAGAGAGGAAAGAAAAAACCCCAAGCCCAAAAGATATTGCAGAATGTGTAGAGGTTTAAATATCTGCAATGGATTTTAGGATTTATTGAAAACAAAGAAGGAATTACTACTGCTTTGTAATTTGTGAAGTCACTTTTAGTCTTGACTTCTGTACTTAGCTATTTCTGATCTGTTATTTTTCTTGGTGACAAGTAAAAATTCTAATGACCTGAAAGATCTCCAGGGGCACAACACAAACCTGTTATTGATATGTAATAGTTTTCATTCACTACTAAATAAGGGCCCAGATCTTTTTGCTGCAGTTCAATCTTTCTTGTTCTATTTAATGAATAGCATTTTTCTGAATTAAAAGAAATATTCCAAACTATAAATGAAAAAAAAAAGAATATAATGTAAATATATTTAATATCTATCTGAAATACTATGCAGTAAATACATTAAATAATACATGATTTTGCAAAACATACTCTAACTTATCTTGTAACCAATTTAAAATTCTGTGTGTGGTTAGGAGATTTGACAGGATAAATATGTATTAGGCTGGAGCAAAATATGTAGTCATGGTCTAGCTAGTCAGTGCTGGCATTTTGTTTCACTCTAAGTTCTGAAAAACTCAGGTGAGATGACAATTTAGCTGTAACAGCAAATTAAAAAAGAAATGGTAGAGTGAGAGTTTCTTCAAACCAGTATGTCAAAAACTGGTTCTCACTTTTTAAAAAGGACTTGCTCCTAGGGTAATCTTACGATTGCAATTCTTGTTTCATATCTCCGTCTTTTCTTCATCCTATTCTCCCTCCACATGGTAAAAATTGCACACAAGTGTACAAATGGAATAACACCTTGGATGATTATCTGTTGCCTATCAGGATGGGTAGAGATGAACTGCTCAGAGCACACAGTAATAGCTGGCACCAGTAAGGGCCACTCTGTGCAGTTAAAGTGTAGAACATGTGCTTTTGCCAACCATAGGCTGGCCAGGCTGTTAAGGAACAGAAGAGGCAAAAAAAACCCTCAAACCTTTCCCCTCCCCTCCCCTCCCCTCCCCTCCCCTCCCAGAGCCCCCCTCCCCTCCCCTCCCCATCCAAGGAATCAGAATAAAATTTCACTGATCAGTTCCCATCCCTTCAAAATGCATCCCAGAGCATTCCATAGTTTGTCACAGGGTCATTACTTGTATGACAACATAATCTCTTTGTTTTTATAATCTGTCATCCCCTGGCTGAAGGGTTTGACTCTGAGGGTGAGTACTGATAAGGATGTGGAAGCTGCTGGGAAATTCCATGCAGAATGAGGGATCTGTTTTAAGCTTGAAGCAGCTGCATAGTCTCACTTACACCTGTCTGCCAAAAAAAGGATTTGGAGAGGCACCTCACCACAAAGGCTTCCTTACTCTCATGTTCTCATCTAGATGGATAATTCCAATGGGAGATGCAAGTTCCCATGTACTCCATACCAAAAACTGAACAGGGAATGGCCTGACCTTAGTATACTGTATCCTGTATACTTCATTAGTATACAGAATAAATTGATTAAATTAAGGGACGTAATAGTTAATGAAAAAAGCATGATAAACCTTCTAAAACAACCATGCCCAATTTTTGTGTCTGACTTCCCAGCAACCTTTGATTTATTTTTCTATTATTAAGAAAAAAAGATCAGAACTCTGATGATAACTATCATTTATTGAATGGTTATTAAGTATTTAATTGATTATTTTCTGCCTTGTAATGGCTGTAATTCTGATTCTTGTACTTAAGATCATATTATTGGGTTTCACAAAAGTGCCCTTATTTTAAATCTTTGTGTGTTTAAGCTTAATATTTAGATTTGATGTTTAGTTTAATCCAGAAGGATGAAACCAAAGGGAGTGGAAGGGAGGGAATTGATTCCTTTACAGGCTTTAAGAAATATTTAAAAACATCTTTAATAAGTGAATTTTCCCCAAATTTTATATTTTAGCTCTAATTCTAAAATTGCTCATCACTGTAAGCTAATATTGGAATGGGAAAAAGTCCACTGTGTGATAAGCTTTTTGCTCCCCCACTGAGGTTTTGTGATTTGACATATACATATGCATAAATCAAAAATTTTATAAATTTTTTTTCTTTTTTTTTTTTCTTAGAACAATGGGTTAAAATTGTGGCATGAAGTCTGGTGTATACTCATCTATAAAATCCAGATTAAGGTATTTAGATTAAGATCATATAATAACAAGGCCCTGCTTCTTTTTACCGTATACTGTTAGCTTCCTATGATTAACTGCTACAGATTTTTAAACCTATACTTTCCTAGTCCCAGCAGATCTGGGAAAATACTTTTCAGCAAGTTATTTATTTCTAAGAAGTTCAGGTTGAGATTGACCAAAAATATACTTTCAGGACTAATTTACCATACAGTATATTTTAGCCATCCTGAAATCACACACATTCACACACACACACGCACATATATATCCACCATACTTTTTCAAAAAGTGCATAAGAAAATGCTGATTTCTTTTAGAACATGAAGAATATAATCCTTCCACGATTTTTTTTCCCACCAAAACCCCACTGTATAAAATGCTTAGAGTGGCAAGAGTTTAGATAGAAATTCTTTTGAAATGGCTTTTCTATCTCAAATAAATGAGAGTGTATTTAAGTCAGTGTATTTCAGTCTGTCTTGCCTTCTACTTTCTATAAAAACTCAAAATAATAGTAGGATCAGGAATCAAATTCTTAATTTCCCTTTTGGTTGTCCTTAGCCTCCAACCTCCAGGGTCATGCCCAGGCTCTTGTTCAGTGAATAAATTTGGTTATTATATAATATCTTACTCTATATGTAGAGTATTTCATGTACTGTTGTAGTCTGGAGTGGATCCTGGAAAAAACAGAGTGAGTGGTGAAGTAAATGAAAGTTTCGGTATAAAGGGCTCAAAAAACTCAAAACAAAACTGTTAGTTAAGCCTGGTCCTCATTTTTAGTATCTTTTGGAGTGTTTCACTTTGCAGTATTAACAAAGTTGTTCCAATTCACATATTTTGATATAATCAATACTTAAATCACTGCTTTTATAGGATACAATTCCCATCTTCATTGCAAGAAAAGTTTAGCACATGATAAAACTTGTGCAACATAAACACTCAGGTTGCTTGAGTATTAAAAATATGAGGTGGATGAAACTAATATTCTGCAGAGATTTTTTTTCATAGGCTTCATTTTTGTTTGTGTTTTACTTATAGCCTGCTATTCCCAAGTCCTCCCATGGTCACACGGTCACTTTTGTCAGTCTTGCATCTGGATACAACAACTGGCATTAGGCTAGGGAAATTTCAGACGAAAGGAAAATTTGAAAATCTGTGGAAGATCAGTGTGTAAGCTGAGAAAGAGTGCAATAACAGGAATAACGTGTGTTGTAATTGGCACAAGTCTGTTCTCTTCACAAAGGTCCATTGGATAAGTCCTGCCCCCTTATTCATCCTGGCCTAGTGATGGGCAGCATGATGTTTGTACAACAATTAAGTAATTTAATCTGACCTGTGCTATGCAGAACAAAACTTCCAAATGCAGGGGGTTTTGTGTGTTTTGATTGGTATTTGAAACGAGAGAGACAGGGAAGGGATTAAAAACAAGGAAAGAGAAGAAACGGAGAGGAAGAAGAGTATTGATTGGCCAACCTTTTTTCTTTGTACAGGTGCAAAGTGTGCTGATAAAATGGATTTTATTCTGGTAAATATTCCTGCAAAAGGGTGATAATATGTACTCATAGACATGCTTTTCTATTTGCAAACAAGTGTCTTTCCAAGGGGAAACAGAGCAGCAGAGGAGAGAGCAGACAGTCCACTAAAAAGAGGGAAGTAAAGGAGTCAGGAAGAGAAGAATGAAAAGGAAGTGAATTTGACAACAGTTTGTAAGAGTTGGGAAGCTGAGTTCTGTGTTTTGTCATCAAAAATTTGGGAGTAGAGATTATGTAGAGGAGAAAGGAAAAACAAAGACCTGTTATAAGCAGGTCAGACAAGTATGCCTTAGACTTTAGGGACAGTGATAGCATAAAGAAATGTTCATACCTCCTCCCTCCTACTTCCAGGGAGGGCACTATTTGACTAAGAAAATTTTGAAACCTATAATTTCTCCTGCAATTGAGCATTGGAAATCCTGGTAACAGCTAGCATTGGTATTGCAAAGGTGATAAGGCATGGAGATCTGTATCTTTTAAGCACACAGCCTTGGGCAAAATTATTTCTGGTTCATTGTAGAAGCCCCTCTTTTTAAAAAAAAATAGGCAGGAAGAACTTGTCATCTGTGTTCTCTCCTTTGTCCTAGAAAGATCCTTTATCACCCCTCATGTCCTATTCTTATAAACCTGTTCCACAATTTCCTTCCCATTTTCTATCCTGATGTTAAATTTAAGAATAGTCCCACTCCCTGGCTGGTCAGTCCTTTCTACAATCATTTCCTACAAGTGCCTTTATTCAATGTTCATCTTATTTGCACTATCATGGTTACTCTACTTTTTGTCTCTGACCCCTCCTCAGCCTTATTCACTTTCCACTACTTTGCTTTCTTCCGCTACAGCAAGTCCTGATTATGTCTCCCATATCTGGCCCTGTTCTGAAGCTTACTGAGAGTTGTTTTCATCGTTGTTGCACTCCCTTTACCTCTCTGGATTTCAGACTCTGTCTTCCTTAGCCAGCTTTATTTTTCTAATTCTCTTCATGAAACTTCATGGCTTACTGGTTCCTTTCCATATTTCCAATCAGAAAAAGCCTTGCTCGCACTTATGAATAAGGAGCTCTTTTATTGTATGACTTAAAGGGAAGGAACTGTCTGTTTGTGTCATCAAAGACTACAATGGGCTCCCATTTGTTAATACCCTTTAAGTATTATTAGACCATAAATTAAACTTTTATTTTGATTATAATAACAATAGTTACAGGCTAGCTAATGGCATAAATAACAGTCACCTTCTTCTGGGCATTAAATTAATCACTAAGGGAACAAGTCCTGGAGTGCGAAGTGCTTTCCTGGAAATCATTGTACAATCTCCTGGAAACTGTAAGATCTCTTCCAATTAATACTTTCTGTGCAGTGCAGAATGCCTATTAAATGCATGAAAATAGCAATTTTTTTCACTAAATTTGAATTTGGGGTCTCTTGGATTTAAATTATCCTTACAAGGAGAAGATATGCATTAATATATATGTAATTACTTTGAATAAAATATCTTCTAGGCTTTCTACTTGTAATAGAATAGAAATCTTGATTTTATAGTAGAACAATAGCATTCTTAAGGTTGTTAATAATTTCTTGATAATACTAATTACATTCAATCGCAGATAACTCTCAATTACTTTTTTTTTAACATGCAAAATAATCTATTCTAACAGTCAGTTTATTAATATATTTTAGAAATGTCTTGATAACAAACTATAACACACAGTTACTGAATATACTATTACGTGTGTGCTTCATTTCATTTGTAAGTCAGATGACCTTAATGGAACAATCAAGCTCTTTATAAATAGAGACTGAATTCTTTGCAGAATCATGATGTAGTTAATTCACTAATTATAAGAGCAGCAATATTTATAATATTTGAAGACAAAAATAGTTATTATCCTTTAATTTTCCCATAGAGGTTACCCCACCCCTGGAAGTGTTCAAAGCCAAGCTGGATGGGGCTTTGAGCAACCTGATCTAATAGTTACTAGTGGGCAGCAGCCCTACCCATGGCATGGGATTGGATCTAGGTGATCTTTAAGGTCCCTTCAAAAAATTTCCTTGATTATATAATTCCATGATAAGGGCTATACTATCTTCTATCTTTAGAATACATCTGCTCTCAAATAGTGGTTTATTGCTAAGATAATATTCCTTTTTTTTTTTTTTTGGTTTATCTCATGGTTCATTGTCAGTAAGGCAAGAAGTTAAATAGCTATTACTGCCTCAGGAGATCTCTGCCTTCTAGACAGTAATCTACTTAAAAATTATAAAAGCAGTCCTTAATTACTGTTTTTCTGTATTTTGGTTTTTGATAAAGTCAAAACTAGAAAACAGTGTAGTTATTGAAAATGGAAGACAAACACACCAGAGAACTGGCATCTCTTGAAACACAAAATACTCAGTACAAACAGAAGAAAAGATTCAAGTAATTTTCTTGTAATTCAGGCCATTCTGTTTATTGTTAGTTTGGATATTTATCATGGAAAGTACTAATACCTTGTCTAGTTCTATAGCTGTTCCTAGTTTTTCACAGCAGAGGTATGATGCTGAATGCTGTCAAGATGTTGCAGATAAGATGTGCAAAGGGGCAGATGCAGCTATGGAGGTCATGGAGAACCTCCGAGAAGCTTTCACACTGTATTATTGTCTTTTGCCACATTTGGGGGAAAGTAAATAAGTTAACAAGTTGGAACTTTGTATTGAAAGAAAATGTTTCCTGCACTATTTTCTAAGTACCTATTCCTAATGGCAAGCTCAGCAGCTATACAGTAGCCTAGAGATCCTAAGGCAAATGATTTTTTTCTTAGGAACTAAGCTTGAAAACTAAAGAGAACCGAGTTCTCTAAGTGAGAACTATAGCTCCCTCATTCAGATGTTTATTTTGGGTTTTATAGGTTTTTGTTTCTGATTTATACATCGTAAGTTAGATGTCTTATCAAGTCTGTATAATTCTGATAACTCCTGAAATCCAGCAGTATTTTAGTATGTACTTATATACACGTATCCAAATCTATGTCAGGAAGTATTATGTTTCTTTCCAGTTTTTTAAAATTTTGATACTTAAATAATTTTGATTTTTCTAATTCCACAAGGCAAAGAAAGGTGGCTACCATGTGAAATATGAATTGCAACTAATTATTAATGTACATAATTAAAGCTATAACTTTGTCCACCTCAAATTGATAGTTATTATCTTGGGGGATCCCAATTTAATTTTATAAAGGCAATGCAAGGATTCTACTGTCTTTCTTAACTGGTTAAATTTTAAGCACTATTAATTATAATTTATGATTGAAATTTTTGGCAGAGGAAGCACTGAATTATCCAAAAGAAAAAACACTGGCTCTTTTTTGCAAGGTAAAATTTGTTTCCCCAACAGAGGAACTATAAAAAAATATAAATTAGTGTTACTTGGGCAATTCATGTCCAAGCTCCCCAGTGATGTAAGGATCACAGTTGTGAAGTTATGTTCTTCCCTCATGTGCACAAACAGGATGCTTTATCAAGCAGTGAAATAATAATTGATAAGAGATGTTCTTTAATCCTTCATAAAGTCTTGTAAATTATCAAATATTTTTAAAATAATTTTTAAATCAGCTTTTTAAAACCTGATGTCAAAAACAAATCATGCTTTTAGAGATAGTCCCCAGTGGAATGACTTGAAACTGAATAATGTTTTGTCTTTTTATTGATAGGTCTTAGCTTCTTTATGTCTTTCTGTTTGCTCAAATCAACCTTGTAATTTCTTACTTTACAAGAAAGCAAGCAGCCTGCAAATCTTTTCTGCAGACAAGTCAATACATTTTTATACTTTCTGGTGTTTTATTTTCAGGGAAGTTCACATGGAGAGGTTGGACATTAAGCCAGGTGTCCTGGAGATAATTCCTAGAGCTTCAGCAAACTGTATGCTTACTATCAACAGCCTTGAACAAATACTTCCAAAAGGCAAGCTCACTGATTCTTGTCTGCCAACCTGAGCTCAAGAGAGAGAAGGCTCATGATCTGTTCTTGCCTTTGACCATTGATCCATGATGGGAGAATGGAAAAAATTTTGAGGAAGATGAGAGTGGGGGAAGATCTTGGTATTTTGAAAGCCTAAATGTATATCATATTTAGCAGGGATGAGCCATTTGAGTGATACAATGATATGCTGTAATGAAAATTATTAAAAGGCAACAGTGATTAATTTAAAATACTGAAATAATCTGGCTTCCTATTTCAAAAATTTCTGTATCAGTATGAATCACCTTAGAATCCCATTGCATTGGTGAGGTGAACAAAACCTTTATTCTGAAAATGTTCCTGCATAAATCTCTGTGGCCATGTAATGGAATGAGGCAGAGATTTCAGCCAGTAGGGGGAACTGCAGAAACAACCAAAGCAAGAATTACTGTGCTGAAAGGACTAGGAATAAAATTGCCCCTGTATGTTTGTTTGAAGCCGTCTTCATCCATATCTCTGCACAAAACCACCCTCATAAGGGTACTCGTAAGATGTTTCCTTCTATCAACATCACCTGACAGAAAAAGGACATTGGGAACATATTGGAAGCAGCTACATATGACTGTGAGCTATTGCAAGAATGTTCTGGTTTTCAAGCTTTCATGGATGATTAAAGCTAGATTTTATCTCCTTAGCTCACCTGTGGTAATGTCATAAGATGAGCTATCAGAAACTCTACAAAAGTTAAGATATATCATAACAATTCATTTCCCATCATTCACCAGCAAAGTTACACCATCAAAAAAAAAAAAAAGCTTCTTTCTGTTCATAATAGTTGAGTATTTTCATTAATTATCTTATTTCCCAGATGTCTACAAACTGGTTTTTAAGCCACAGTACTGTAGGATGAATTTTCTCATATCCTCTGAATTTGAACCTCACTTAAAAAACTTGTTCTTTCCTCTTTTTTTGGCTTCTACACTACTGGTTTCTTAAAAATATTTTTGCTAAGTATGTAATTGCAACCTCTTCTTGTGTGGTTTTTTTTTTTTTAATTTGCATGATGTTTTAACCAAAGCATTAAAGTACAAACTATTTTTAAGGTCAAGATCAATTACTTAGAAATCACAGTAGCAGCTGAGTTTGATACAAATACTCAGTGTTACCAGGGGAAGTTCCTATGGATTGAGAGAGCTAAGTGTTATTTTGGGATTGAAGAAGAAGGATTTGGAGAGCTTTATGTATCTTAGACTTACCTTGATCCTTGGGAAGCTGATGGAGCTAATAATGAAAACTCCAAACCATGAAGGACAAGATAATGGCTGGAAATAGTCAGCAGGGCTTTAGGAAGAAGTAATGACTGATGGCCTGATAACCTTCCATGACAAAATCACCAATTCACTGGAAACAGGAGAAACATGGGATATCATTTAACTTGACTTCAACAAGACTTTGTACACTGTCCTCCATAATATCCTCATAGACAAACTGATGAAGTACAGACTCTGTAAGAGGAGGGCAAGGCAGGCTGAAAACTGTCTGGACTGCTGGCTTAAAGGATTTCGAGTGGTGACAAAAAGACCAGCTGGGTGCTGGTCACTAGAGGTAGAGCCCAGGGTTTGGTACTGGGCCAATGTTGTCTGAAATCAAGAAGCAAGTGAACTGTGCACAGTTTGGAGTGTTTCAGTAGGAACACTAAATTGGGGAATACAGTTCCTAAAGCACGGCAGTATTCAAAATAACATTTTATTTCTAAGACATCCTTTAAAATTAAGGATGAAATTAAATAGATTTCAGTGTGATAATTCCTGACAAAACTTACTATTTTTCAAATAACAGAAATATAACTTTTGATTTATTAATCTCTCTCTTTTTGCGTGTATGTGAACACTGAGATATGCCAAATCTTTGGAACTTCTGCTTTTTACTCACTCTCTGGCAATGCGATGATAAGTTAGTTATGTCAAAACAGGAATTATTTCATTCTAACATGATTAAAGGGAAGTGCAGAGCACTAAGTCATTAGTACTCAAAAACATCATGATACATTAATAACACATGTAGTAGCATGACTTCAGAAGTGATGCCAGCAAATGGATTCAGTTATTCACTTCCTCCAAAGAAGTCCAGTGCCAGGGAAAGAATCAGCTGCAATCCCTGCTGACCCCTGTGTGGTGGGAGAATCCATGCTGCAGCCCTCCCAGCCCTGGACCTGAACTTGAAGGGCTGAAGCACCAACTTATTGGTGCTACCACAAACACCAACTTATTGGTGATACCACAACCCTGTCTTGCACTGGTGGGCACCAGAAACTGAAATGACCCCTTGACTGCATGGGCAGTGACTGCTTGGGTTGCTGCTAGGACTGTGCCAATGTCCAGAAACATGTTTAAATGACTGTGGAACATATTGGCCACCTGAACAGTGCATTTATTTTTGTCCTGAATTAAGAAATGTTTTTTTGCTGGTTGAAAAGACCAATGTACACACCTGAAAGCCTCTTCTTATTAGCAGAAAAAAAAAATCCACCAGAACTTTGAAAGAAATACAGGCTATAGTTATGGAGTATGTTTATGGTACATATAATGCTGAACTAATTATACATCCATTTGCTTTTACTGCATATAATGATAGACTGTGCACTATGAATTTAGAAAGCTACACAGCTTGGATCTGTCTGTGCTCCTTAGAACACTGAATGATTTTGTTCTGGTCTTACCTTACAATCCTACTGGGCAAAGAAATTATGCAACAGGCATAAGGCAATGGTAAGAGGGCTCCAAATCTTGGTACTCTTGTCTTCACAGACACTTTTGATCCTACAAGATACCACATGAACATCCATAATTTTCCCAGAAGATTTTTGGGGATCTACCTTTGTAGATACTTCCAATCTTCGAAGTTTATATGATACATCGTTGTCCAATTGTAGGTTTAATTGTAAGGAGGAAAACCTGTAAGGAGGATTCTGTGCTCAAGCCATTACACAGGCATGATAACACCAGAAATTCTGGAGACAATAATCTCCAACAGAAGATTATAAAAAATATGTCAGATGCAAGGACCATTATTCACAGGAAGTATACTAAAATATCTGAGATATTGTATGTGCTCTTCTTAAACAAATCTGTCAGGCAAGATATTACTGCTCAACTTCATTTTCCACTGTGATGTGTAAAAACCTCAAGAGGCCTCTGTTTATGATGAAAACATAAAATATTCTGAAAATCGTCTTTTGTAGAACATGGCCCAGTGTGGCTAGTTCAAAGTCAAACATTTTATGTATTCTTTTGCTATTACTCTGTCAGTGGTTTTAAAATAGGGTCGGATTTTAAATGGGATTTTGAAGCCATAATTTTGACTTGAAACAAGAAAGAATCCCACAGAAGATATTACCTATTCTGTCTGTCAAGGTAGCTCAGGTCTGCTCTTTCCTCAGCACTCATTTGACTGTAACATCTTAATTTGCTACATAGAAAGCAGCCTAGAAAGTTTATGTCCAAAGAACTGCTGTGCAGGTCCTTACAACCCTGATTACTGCTTTCTAGAGCAAGTGTTTCCACTTACTCTGGCCCTTTTTTGGAGATGGAATTTCAGAAAAGGCAAAGTGGAGTTTGATGTTCTTTAGACAAGACAAAGACATGTCAATGACCATCAGGTTTTCTAAGCTCCAGTGTCTCAGGTGTAGAAGACAATAGCTTTGGTATTGTTTCTGCTAGATAAAGACTTTACTAGCCACTGTATGTTAGAATCCTTCTTTCTCCGGGGTCTTGAAATAAGCTTGGAATGGCAGACATTTCTACAGTTTGGTGATATACAATATAAACATTGGCATGTCAGAGGGACACAGCATAAAGGATAATGTAATTGGAATCAGGAACATCACTCCCAGAGAAGATGTGTCTACTGCTGTTAGCAGAGGAAGAGAGAAAAGCTACTCTGTAAGATGCAGGTGCAGAAAAGGCAGGACTGGGAAAGCTTAAATGAAGGCAACTAGTGTTTCACAACTCCTGTTTCTGGAAAAATAGCCCTTGTCACCTGGGTAGTCAGTCTAAATCTTGGTAATTCCCAGGTTCCCTCACCTGAGCCTCAATCTAGCTAGCAATAAACTGAGCAATCTTGGACACATCCTGTGAAGAGGTGTGTGTACCTCTGGGCAATTCCAGTGGTCTCAGGGCTTGTTATGCTGTGGTGGTTGCCAGAGCACTGTGTCCCCTCCCTGGAGTAGCTGGAAAATGCTGCAATTGCTAAATTGGCATCCCAGGAGGGCTGCAACTCTTCCAGCAGGACCCTGCTGCTCAGAAGCAGCGAGGAAGCTACTGAAAATGGCATCTGGGTGTACACCTGTACTTTGGCATATAGCATGGGTTATACAGCATGGATTATGTAGAGAAGCAGCCCTCTTCTTGTGAAACCAGTCCTGAGTCTGTTCCCAAACTGCTTTGTTCAGGTACCCAGGAGAGTCTTCTGTCCTGACCCTCTGGTGTTCACCCTCTTGCATAACAAATTTTTTGATATCCCCATCTCATTTTTCATTGGGAATGAACTTTGTATTGATTGTGGCAAACAGCCAAAGCTCTCTGAGGTGACGGGCACTTGGTGAGAATGAAGAATAGTGCTGAGAATTGTATGGATATTAGTGGGGAGAAATACAGAGGAGAAAATGGATGGGGAGCTAGCACTTTTTAATTAGATAAAACCACTCCTGTAGTTGTTCAGCCTCTATAAGTAGGTGACTGCTTTCACATGTATCAGAGAGCAGAGCCGTGACACTGATGGGTCTGATCTTTACAGCCGATGAGAGAGGACAAAAAGGACTGAGCAGGTAGAGGCTCCATTGGGATATGGAGGCAGGTTGCAGTCAAGGTGATGGGTGAGTAGGCTTGTGGCAGCAGGCAGAGTCCCTGGTGTAACTGGTTGTGATACATGGAACCAACTGTTGCATCCCATATTTGGGTTACTGCTGTTAATGGCCATGGAGACACGTTCTGGGAGTGCAAGCTGTCCCCGTAAACCAAAGGTGGGCAGGAGGTCCATGTGGATAATTGGCCTGAGGGGCTATTATGGATAATTGGCCTGAGGGGCTATTGTGGATAATTGGCCTGAGGGGCTCTTTCACCAGCACCATCACTGGTGGTTGTGCAACCACCAGTGGCTGTCAGAGAAAGCCAGGCTCTTCCAAAGGAGGAGGCACACTGGAGATTCCTCTGTGCTGTGAGCACACAGGGAGTGAGGCCTCGTGTTTTTGCTGCGGCTGCTTCAGAAGGAAGAGCCCTGACCTTTTTGTTGCTTTGGTAGTAATTTCATCCAAAACCATTGCAATTTCATCCAAAACCATTGAAATGGTACTACAAGTTAAGTAGTATGTGGATCTAAATAGGAATTGGGTGTTTGAATTAGGGATGAAATCAGGCCTAAAATTGAAATTTAGTACAAAATTGCTACTTACTCTTTTTGGTATTTTAAAGATAAAATTCTTTGGATTTTCAACTTGTCAGACTGGAGCCAAAAAGCAGTGACTTAACTAGTTTTGAATCTGATAAGAAGATGGTGTAGTTCCAGGTTGTTGTGACCCATATCTGTCCTGTGACAAAAGCACATCTGGAAAGGACCTCCACAGATACAGACTAATGGAAAAAGTCCTTACCATGCCATCAACATCACAAAATGCTTCTTCCTATCTTCAAATGTCCAATACTTGGACAATGCCACTGATAAAGCAGTGTTAATTTGATAATTTTTAACAAAAAAAATTTAAAAATTTAAATGAGGTAGATGACACCATAATAAATTATGGCATGACTACTAAAGCTGAACTTTTTATCTTATATAACTTATGATTAAATGTGCAAGAAAAAATATTGCAAACACTTTAAATCCCACTGTGAGTTCATTAGTGAAATGAGAAAGCAGTTGTAATTTTTAACAGGAATTTTTATATACAATCATAGGCCTGGAGCTGTAAACTTTAAATCCTTAATTTAAGTAATTTAATGGCTGTTGTAGCCAGTAGGCTGGCATATAATCTCAGAAAAATACTAAAGCAATTTGTTTGCCTCCCAGCATTTCTGAAGTAAAGAGTTACAGTATCACAGAAAAAGTGAGCAGTATGTTGCAAAAGAAACAGTTTTTACTGCTTTACAGTGATTATTTCAGTTTATTTTCTTACTAGGATTGAATGGTTTATCTGAAAACCAAAAAGTTAAAATATCACATGTATGAAAGTCTTTTCATAATCAGATAAAACAAGGATAAAGATGTGAAAGTCATTATTTTCTTATGTATGCTGTATGTATGATGAATGTGCTGAGGTTCTGCAGCCTGTATTTTTTTTTTTAAGTAAGAGCAGGCAATCAAAATAGCTCCTTCTGGCCTTATGATGAGTAAGGGTGTTCAGTAGATAGAATTTAAGATAGACTAGATAGTATTTATTTACTTATTTATTCACACATATTTAGAACAGCTATAAAATGAACACTTTTTCAGGGTCAGAACACATTTCCACTGCCGTGTTGCTGCACTGTAACTGAATGAATTTCTTTCCTCACACAGATTTGGTATAACACCATCTTCCTGATTATCTATTTTGCAAAGTTATATTTCTTTACATCTTGACATTTTAATGTTAGTTGTTAAAGCCTTACAATGACACAAATTTCACTTGTTTTACTTTCTGTGTATAATTTCCTTTTAGTAATATATTCTTCCATAATTTTATAAAATCTCATATATTTGTGAGAGTTAAAATGAACACATTTTCTTTGCAAAATGTCAGTGATGCTCTAGAGATGGTGATGATCAGTTGAATTTAAAACAAAAGTGAATATTTGTGATCTTTTAGTTGTTTTATGAGAGAACAGGTGCACGCATTTTAAGCAATTAAATATATTGCATTTCACTTGGATAACACTAGATGGCCTTCCAAATATTTTTTTGGGCATCTGTTCTATACCATGATATATGGAGTAGTATGGCATATATGAACTTCAGACCCAGAGTATTGCCTACTGATCTGCATTTTGCTCCTTACTTGTTTGTTGTACTTGGGTACATAACACTTCTAAAATAGTTTTAGAATACCACAGAACTGCACTGCACTTTGGATTGTCTCCTGTAGTAGTCATTTATTGGTGTAGATGTGTTTCTTCCTTTCAATTTTGAGACAGGGAAAGTAAAATATTAGTGATTAAACTGTGGTGGCAAGAAAGAAATATTTAATAAAATTAATCAATTTAAAACCACATAATTTTGATATTGTGAATTATATTAATAAAAAATATAAATAAAGTGAGCTTTTGTAAACATTTTTCTAAAGATGACTTATTTATTGCCAAAATAACATTTGAGAATTAAAGGCACATGAAAATTAATCTTGCACTTCCAACCACAATTGTTCCTGTTAACTGTTTCAGTGTTGAAAAACCCCAGTTGTTCCAATTTAGCTTGATCCAAAGTACAACCCTGCTCCCTTCTAGTTGGACAAAATAAATTTCAGCATTAAAATTCTTATGCGAATAAAAATTACACTGAAACTACCTGATAATAAGGTGAAAGTACTATCAAACTGGAACAGACAAGATTCATCTAACCTAAAGGAATAAATTAAAGTTTTTGGTGCAACAAGTAACATGTTTTACTTTGTAAATTTCAATCCCTATGTCTACAATTTACCAAATGGGGCTTGCAGTTTGTTGAGACTCATTTCACACTGTGACTGTCTTGTCAGCATGCTTGTAGGACATCTTGTGCCCATTTTCCCCTTGTAGACACTAATCCTTTAATAATTTTTCTTATGGAGAATTTCTGCTCTGTGCAGTATGCTTCTCATTGAGGATGTGGGCCAACTGCTACTGAAGAAAGTGGAAAGATTCCTACTGACTTGAGCTGAAATTGGATCAAGCCCATGGGAGGCTAATCAGCACAGGAAATATGCACATACTTCTCCCATTACTGTGTATTTGTGTCTAAGTAAACAGAGTACCACTGAACATGCAAATTCAGCTGCATTGAAAGTTTTCCTGCTTCTCATATATTGCCAGCATAGATTGACAGCACATAAAAGTAAATCAGTGGTGACATCAGACATGTGCAGTCAGTGTATGAAGCTCCACACTTAATTTGGCCTCATGCTGTTTGCCCTTTCATGTGAACTAACAGGACTGATGACCCCGTGGGCAGCAATTTGTGCCAGGCTACCATGTCTGGGCTCTATCTGAAAATAGGAGTTTAAACATTAATATTGTACAAGAATAGCAAGAAAATGACTGAGACAGGGAAGCAACTACAATTATTCAAGTGTTACTTCTGATTATATTATTCATTTTATTTCCTTCTTTTTTATAAAATTTATGAAACATAAAGTGATAGTGGATTAACAGGATTGACCCTATGATTTATCTATTGATGTGCTGTTCTAGCTCAGGATGGGCAATCATCCTGGCATATAATCTCAGAAAAATACTGAAGTAATTTGTTTGCCTCCCAGCATTTCTGAAGTAAAGAGTTACAGTATCACAGAAAAAGTGAGCAGTATGTTGAAGAGCCCAACCCACAGTGTGCTCTTTGCCTATAGGGCAAACAGTGGGCTCTAGATGATTGTATTTTGTAACAGAGTGCTTGAGGGGCTCAGAAAAGATCCAGGTTCTCTCACTCATTTAATTAACACCTAGCATGAATTCTAATGTGATAATTTCAGAAACTATAACTTAAGTCGACTGTTTCTGACAACATATTTTCAACGGTTTGCACTGGACAAATAAGTAAAAGCTATCTAAAGACATGTGGCTATTGTCTCATAGCCTTGAAGAAAATTGAAGATGGCTATGACAGTCTAAATCAAGATGAACCTGGAAGTACCTTTCATCTCACAACAGAGGAGTGAAGTACTGCAAAGAGTATGTCAATATATACAACACAATATATTATTATTTTAAAAAAGAATATTATAGTGACATTTAAAGGACTTTCTTGATGTTACAAATACATATAATGTGGCATAAAGTGGCAGCTATCTCCCAAGAATAAGCCCTGGTCAGAGCTTAAGACTAATCAAGTTAATTTTTAAGCTGTTCTATTTTCCCAGCCTTAATTGATAGATAAATTATGGCAGCACTGTTTGCAAATAATGGCATATTGTGTTGGTTTTGCACAGCCTGGTTTTTGGTAGTGGGGGGCCACACCATGAGGAGTTGCTGGAAGCTTCCACCATGTCCATGTTGATGGCTCTGAAGATGGACACGCTGCAGACCAATGAGGGAGGCTGGTAATGTCTCTGTGATGACATATTGAAGATGAAAATCAAAACAGTCTCACAGTGTTCTAGTCAGAGAAAAGGAGGAGGTGAGAACATGTGAGGGAAAACAGCATGGAGACACCAAGGACAGTGCAGAAGGAGGGGCAGGAGGTGCTCCAGGTGCTGGAGCTGAGATTCCTCTGCAGGCTGTGGTGAGACCCTGGTGAAGCAGCCGTGCCCCTGCAGCCCCTGGGGATCCATGGGGAATGCAGAGATCCACCCCAGCCCGTGGGGGAGCTGCCCAGGTCAGAGCAGGTGGATGCCTGGAGGAGGCTGTGACCCCGTGGGACACACATGGAGAGAGGGCCCTGGATTCCAGGCTGGAGCAGCCTGGCCTTGGAGGAGTGCACCCCGTGGAAGAGTGACCCACATCACAGTGGTTTTGGGAGGACTGTCTGCCCGTGGGAGGGAGTTCATGGTGCAGCAGGTGTGGTTTGGCTGCTGCCCATGAGTGGACCACGCTGGAGAAGTTCACAGGGAACTGTCTGCCATGGGAGGGACCCCATGGTCTCACAGGGAAGGACTCCTCTCCCTGAGCAGTGGAAGAACTGACCAAAACCCCCACACTCTGTATCCCTATGCAATTGGTGGGAAGGAGGGAGGAGCTGGGGGGGGGGGAAAGGTGTTTTAAGGGCTTATTTTACTTCTCATTATCCCTCTTTGATTCTACTAGCAAAAATTCCTTTTGTGACTTTACATTGAGCCTGTTTTGCCCTTGAAATGCTTTCTCCCAGTCCTTATTTCAACTAATGAACCCTTTGTTAATTTGCTTTCCCTTTCCACTGTCCACTTGTGACAGGGAAGGGTCCGTGAGTGACTCTTGTGGGTGTCTGGCATTGGGCCGGTGTCAAACCATGACACACATAAACTTTGCTACACCATATTTCAATTCCAAGAGAAAAAGGCTAAGGGCCTCTTCATTACAGTACTGCTTTCAGAACAAGCTCTTAGTTCAAACATGGGTCCTTTTTTTGAAGAGCTTTGATTTTGAAGCATGCCACTCTATGGACTATGACATGTTGTAAACAAAGATTGAGTAAAATATCCAACATTATAAATGATGCTTAAAATAGCATCCAGATAAATAAAGATCAGGTTTCAATTCCTGAGCTTAAGAGAACAGGGATTGTGTGGAGATTTTGTTGGGACCAAATGATTTCTCAGCTACCATCTCTGACTCTTCTGAATCACTGTCACTGATAGTCTATCTATTATGATTTATTTTATTTAAACTGCAAGTCATTTAGAACAGCAGTTTATTTATATTTTCATAGTGTCCAATGTAAATGGTTTGTGGTCTATGACTAGGAAATGAACTAAGCAGCTACGAAAATAATAATGCATTATCTACATCATAAGTCTCATAATATGGCCTCATCTTTGAACAAACCATCCTTCTCAGTCTAAAGCTGGCAGAAGTATAGATGGAACACATTAAAGATGGAGTTTTATTTAAACAATGAAAAGTAGGTCTTAAGCAAAACACTCTGCTTATGCCCTACAATAACTTATGGGCATATCCTTTAACTCTTAAAGACACCTTAGTCTTTTTGGGAAAAAAACACTTGTCCTTTTCCTTCCTCCTTCCCCACTTCTCTTTCAAAGGAAGATCATTTTTCCATGGAGTGAATGAATTTACTGAAGAACATTTTTCTTGTACTCCTTGACTGAACTGGGAAGTCCCGATTAGGGTTCCAAGTCCTGGCCCTGACTCAGAATTTTATTTTCTTTCTCTTTCCAAAAATGTCGTTTTAGCCTAGTGCTTGAGCTTGAAGTCATCAGCAGTGTTTGCAATAAAAATCAGAGGAAAGAGAATTTATTGTCTTGTGGGCTCTGAAAATTCTGCAGCATGAACCATGTTCCTACATGCAGAAATCAGAATAAAATATATAAATAATGAAAAGGGAGGAAGGGGACAAAAGAGACATTTTTGAGAGTGTTGCCAGTCAGCACATCATCAGTAGAACAATAAAGTTTGACTGCCATAGGACATCTGTAAGCAGAATATACTGCAGAAAGCATTCTGATGACAGATACTGCATTTCAGGGTAGTTGTAGACTGTTTGCAGAAACAGGACAGCCTCCTTCTAGTGGATAAAGATTGCTAATAATTTCTATATGGATTATCAAGATAAAGTCAGGTTTCTTACTGACTTCTATCACTCTAAATACAGAACATATACAAATGATTTGAGGCTGCTGCACTCTGTAGACTCGAGATATAGATGCCCTTTGTGAACTTCCATGTCTTTTTAATATTAAATTCATACTGGGACAAGGTTTTTTAAATCAACATTTTAAATCTTGAATTTAAACATTCTATTTTAAAATTATTTTTAAGAAGTCCATTGAGACATTTACCATGCAATTCCGTTCTTTACAGTGACTATAATTTTAATGTCATAGCAAAAAAGCAGTGACACTTTAAATTCTGCATGGTTGCTTCTAAACACGTCTCCTTCAGTACAGGTTTTGCTGTGTTGTCTCCCCTTTGAGCCAAAGCAAGTGTCCAACTCACTCCTGCAGGGAGATAGCAGCTTGTTTGCCCCATAGTTCACACCACCAGCAGAGAAACTGGTTTTGTGCAGTGACCCAGCTGATGTTAAGCCTGAGAGTAAACTGGGTCTCAGGTCTGCAGGAGAGCAGCTACACAGCTCTAGGCATGGACAGTGGGATCTGCTCCGTGTATGCACACAGTGGCATCTTGTTTGCCTGCAAAATGGGCATAGCTTTGCTCGTGCTGCCTGCCCCATCTGTTGTCCCTCTAAGCCTGTGTGCCTAGTGCACTTGCAAATCCTTTTCTTCTAGAAGACCTCAACAGTGCCTGATTAAAGTAATTCCAAGCTAAAATGTTAAAAGAAATATTAATTATTCATCCAAGATATTCAGTAACAGAGCAAAAGGATAAAAATTCACGATGTGTTTACCTTTATAAAAGTCTCTTTTTTCTTTCTCTCTTTTTTCTTTCTTCTTTCTTTTTTTTAACTGCCCTGAAAAATGCTGTTAATTTGGATCAGTGCCATCAGCTGCATTCTTGGCTGGGGAAATTCTCGTGCAGTTCATAAAGGACTGCAGCCCGGGAAGGACTCTTGGAGGAGTTAATGGAGGACTGTTTCCCTTGGGCAAAAGGGACAGGGGAAGGGCTCCTCTCCCTGAGAAGGAAGCAGTGGCAGAAACAACATGTGATGAACTCCCTGTAACCCCAATTTGCTATCTCCCTCCACCACTGGGGGAGGAGGCAGAGAATCTGGAATAAAGTTAAGGCCAGGAAGGAGGGAGCACAGGGGTCAGGTGGTCTTAAGATTTGTTTTATTTCTCAGTATCCTACTCTTATTTGAATGGTAATAAATTCAATTCATTTCTTCAAGCTGGTTCTGATTTACTGTGATGGTAAGTACTTCTACTGTGATGTGTGAGTGACTATTATTGTCCTTATAACAATTAATGAACTTTTCTTATAGTTTCTCTTCCCTGCACTGTTTTGGGGGGGAGTGATAGAGTGGCTTTGGTGAGTACCTGGCCTACAACCAGGGTCAACCCAACAAAGGAAGACAGCCTTCCTTTTATAGTTGACATGTCTTTATCAAAGACTCATCTCCAGTCACTGCTGAAGCTGTATGGAAACTGCTTTTTTCTCAAGAACCTCTTTACATGTTTTAGGTTTTGTTGCTATTATTTGTTCATGATACTTTTGTTACTGGTCTCAGAGATGAATATTGTCCACTTTTTGGTCAGTGAAGCAGCAGTATCCAATTGTCCTGCGCTGTCAATAACCTCCTTCCTTTGAACTTTCACAGTTCAAAAGTGAGCAGCAGTGGAAATTATTAAATTCCAGAGCTGAAGAACAGCTGCAGAGAACAGAGCCTGACCCTGTAATGCTTGAATAAATATTGCCTATATCTTGGTATCGAATACTCCTGTTTACTTCACCACCCATATCAGAGCTTTTGCCTGGCTTGGTTCTGTCTTCTGTAGTGGGAGGGGCAGGAAGCAAAAGGTCAGTTCTCTTTCTCTTTGTCTTTTTTTCAGTAGAGATTTTTATAATAAAGATGTCTTGGCTTGTGTGACTGTTTACCTGCTCTCAGCAGCCATAAATGGTTAAGTATTTTTACACAGAAAAATACCAGCAGCATCTTTTGGATGCATTTGAAGCAAGATGATGATTTTCATAATCCTGCATCCAACTAGACCATGAAGAGTAGCACTATCCTAAAACAGTGGTCTGAAGCAATGGAAACACCTTTTCTCTCTCATCATATTGCAGCTTTTATATGTTGCCCGTACGTCCTTATGAGCAGTGGTTATGCTTAGATTGGCAACCAGAGATCTTGGCACCAGGAAGGACAGCAGAAAATTGATGAATGAAGCTGCATTTATTAGCCATAGCCAAAAGATTCAGGAAACATTTCCTTTCACAGTGAGGCTACTTGTTCTCCCTCGCTGGACTGCTAAAAGCAGTAAGACTGTGTCTCAGATAGTGGATAGTGTGGCGCAGAGGTTGCTCATAAGATTAAGTGCTATGGTCAAATTTACACCTATGTGGTTAAAATATTTTTTCACCCTGAACAACATTAATTAACCTATTCTGTGTATTGTGGATAGTCCCCTTATAAGCCCTTTGCTCCTGCTCTTTCACAAGCTGTTCCTCAGTGCCTGGCATGTCATGTGCCACATCAGTGTGGAGAAACCTGATAGCAATTGAGCAGTATGGATGACAGCAAAATAAAGCTCAAATCTATGCACTGGTCACTGTACTATAAATGTCCTAGAGATCTTCAACATCAAACTCCCTTGAATTAGAGATCTGGAGCTGTCAGGAAGGGGCCCCGCTCTCATGCTTGGTAACCTGTGTGCTGTGCTTTATTCCAGCACCCTGAAGCTGAGCTGGGCAACTGACATGGGAGGTTTGGTGTGTTCTGCTGGCTGTGCAATTGAATGGGGTTATATAACTTCCAAGCAGAGTCTTAACAAGTGTAGTGTCTTCTCCAGCCCAACTCTACCATGGGAAATTGTTTGTACATTGAATAAAACCTGTGGTGAAGGTAAAATAAACAACAATTGAAAAGAATTGGGATATTGCCACTGGTACCGTATAGCTTAAACAGAGAAGATATTTTTGTATATAAGGAAAAGTGATTAACTTCTAATTACGACCCCTAAATATATTTGAAAATTATAAAACTTTAACTTCAGTGTATTTCTTAAATAACTAAAAGAGCAGTCACAAAGGGAAGAAAATCAACAGATGGAACCTAAGCCATAACATCAAAATGATTACTAAATCTGTTGCTAGTTACACTACATCCATTTGAGTTTTCAAGGTGTTGATTCAGGTATTAAACACACTGTGTACTTAACATCCCTTCAGCATAAGTAAAGTGCAATTAATAGTTTGAAAATCATATTTCTTTATCATTTCATGTAAATGCACACACACAGATCTTTGGTCTTATATCCGCATCAACGTTTCTTGCAGATGTCACTTATATTTGATTAATTTATATCAAAATGTAGCAATTTCTTATTAAGTCTCTTTCTGAGTTCTCCATTACTTGTGTCAGTATATTTATTTTTCTTTTAACTTTAGAGAACAGCCATTTCTGTGCAGTTCAGATGTTACCCTGAACAGTTCCCTCTGTGTCTCAAAGATATTATATTTGACACTCACTCAATCCTATTTATTATCTTTTAGCAAAAGCTAATTAGAAACAATGAAATGAAGTTTTTAATTGTCAACGCCCTCCTGGTATGGCAGAGCACAGTGGTCCTAGCTGTAGCACCATGCTAAAATGATTTAGTGTCCTGAATCCTGTTAGCACGAGTGTCCCTTTACCACTAAGGAAAGATGCTGGTAAAAAAAAAGTAATAGAAAAGTCTGTGTCCACAATGTTAAAATCTCTGTAGCTCCAAAGAAGATTTCTTGCATCCAGACTATCTTTTGAGAATGGTCCCTGGCTGGAGATATCCCTAGCTCTCACTATCAAACTATGTCCAATAACTGTTTCGGTATATGCATATAAACATAGGCCAAAATTCTGGCGGCAGCAGTTTTACAGCAAAGAAAATCAGTGGCTAGGATAGGTCTCCAATGCTGTTTAATTTCTTGGTATGGATGCAATCAGAAGCTATCATTCCTTTCCACATGGTCATGCAATGACAGCAAACAGGGTGTCAGTAGTTTTATCATGTTAAAACAAGGTAAAAATTCTGACAGGTCATTTTTTTGTCTCCTTGTTCAACAGAAAAGATGTGGCATCACATTGCACACAGGAAGTCATCTGGGCTGAAATGAATCCATCAATGGGGCTCTTTTACCATCACATTTCTGTGCTCTGGAGAACACCATGCTCTAATTGTCATTCTTCTTGATAGACATTACCAATACATGCTGTAATTTGTAATGCCTTCTTAAAAACTATATCTATTTTCTGCTATGTGAAGGACCTGTGTTTCATAAAGGTCTGATTCCTCATTTCCTGCATGCTCTCTGATACTTTATTTCAAGAATATTTAATTTTTTATAATGTTCTTTCTGAAATACCTGTACTTTACTGTATTCTTTTGTTTCTGAAACACTCTGCTGAGATTGTATTTGTTTTGTTGCTGGCAATTTTTGATCTTTCAGCCTTTTGTAGATGTAATAAGTATGTTATTGTATATTTAATTAAATTGCCACTTTACCATCAGTATATTTGGAAAGGTTCAGGGAGAAGTGCTCCTATGCTACCTAGACTGAAATTCCTTCTATCTTGATTTTCTTGAAAAATGTTCTTTAATATAAAGTGCAAAATTTTTGGGTACGTTTTCTTGGGGAGTGCTGATCACTGTAGTTCTCATTGCTGGCTCTCCAAAGGTGTGACAGAACTTACCAGCTCTGCCAATAAAACATCATGCTAACATGATTAGAGACTATATAATTTTAGCATGGTCTTATAGCCAGGTCTGCTGTGCTCTGCCATACCAAGAGGGTTCTATTAATAACATTAGGAGACAGAAAATTCATGGCATCTCTTGAGGTTTTGTTCCATTCCTTAACCACCTTCATTGCTAAAAGATGCATCTTGTTTCTAATTTAAATTAATTTGCTTTGATTTTCAGTCACTACCATTTTTTACTTTGCTCAAGTATTTCAATGTCTGAAATTCTTCCTGTACATCAATGCTGTAATCAGATCTTCTTCCAGTGTTTTTCTTTTTTGTTTGTTTGCTTGTTTTTTTTAACTTATGCACAGTAATGGTTAATGTTAACAATATACAATAATAACAATAACAATTAATTTTGTATTTCCATTTTTATAAGGTAAATTCTTAAAATAATTTTGAAGCCATTTGAGAAACATTTCTAAAATCTTTTATACATAAGAACTGGAAAGATTTAGAGATGTAATTGGACAAAACTTATTTTATTATCTATTTTATTGTTTATAGATAGATTAAATCTGTTTTGGAGGAAACACTTCTTTTGGAGATGACTACAGTACTCATCATCAGTAGTCAAGGTCAGATTATCGGAAGAAAAATTCCTTCTATTTTACATACCTGATTTAGAGCCATACTTCCATGTCTAGGACTAAATGGCCTTTGGACTAGAGCATTGAAGACGTTTACATGTAAAACTGCTTATTTATGTCAAGAATATCTATTATAGTATCTGTAGAATTGGAAATGGTCTGCATGAGTGGAAAAAAAATGTAGCGTGTATATGTGTTTGCGTTAAAGAAAACTAAAAAAGAATATTGACTTCCTAGCTACTACTGACTTCCTACAGACTTGGCAATATATCCTTAATAACACAGAACATTTTAGGACAGTTACAGAAGTGAAGAAGAGCTTAAGATGAGGAAGTAAAGAAAAGATGAGGTAAGATACAACATGGTTTTAACAAAAACAGAAGGAATGAGGCTAATGTGATACTTTCCTAAGAGAAGATAGTATTTTATCTGATTTTCCAGACAAATGAACTGCAGCAGATCTCATCTATCTAGAATACAATGCAGCCTTTGAATGTAGTGCCTCATAAGAGGTTATTAGTTCAACAGCAGTTCAATGCATGTACATATCTGGGTAAAAAAAGACAATATTGGATGAAGTTGAAAGAGAAACTGTTGGGTTGGAAGGAAGTTATTATACTGAAATTTCTCTAAGATCCAAATTCAGACAATTTTCTTTAATATTGTCATAAATAAAGTGGACAGAAGTAGACACATGCTAGAAAAATTACTCATGTCACCAAATAACCTTAAAAAAAGTAGGAAGATAATATAATTTGGTAGGAAAACTGAATGACCCCAAGAACTGAGCACAATAGTTTTATTAGGAAAGAGTATTAATAGACAGAGAATGTAAACATGAGTTAGGGACTGGAAGCTGTTAAGGTAATCTTTTTCTATACAAGACAGAATAAAAAATATGGACATAAGTGGACATGAAAAGAGCAAATACTACCTGAGCAGATTTTGAGCAAAGCATTTCTAGTGGTACTTGTCTCATAAGACCTCTGAGTCTTGGTGCTCAGGACTGAGAAAGATACATTTACAAAATTAGGAACTGATGGAAAGAAAGATTGTCAAATGCCAGGAAACTTTTCCTTGAGGAGAGGCAGGAAAGGAGGCTTGCTTGCTTAGTCTTGCAAAATGGAGCTTGAAAAAGGTGTGATTAATCACCAGTGGGCAGAAGAGAGAAGATGTATTTGAGTTAAATTAGAGTTGACACAAGGACATAAATTAATTTAAATGTGAAATTAAGAGAAACCTGGGGTTTTTGTGAACTGTAAATTCTGTGAAAATTTGAAACAGTCTTCTAGAAGAAAGAAGGCAAAATCTTTATTTGTTTCTGTGGAACAGTAACAATGTATAAAAAATATTGCATTGTAGGTTGTATTCATTAACAGATGAATAGAGTCGGTGATCCAGGGGGTATCTTGAGCATGGTGTCATGCTCATCACCTTTCATTTTGGTGCTTAGTTTTTGACCTCATTTGCAGTAGAACACAACATCCATCAGGTGTTGCTGCCTGTTCTCTGGGGAAGTAATGCAACTGTGATAATGACTAATAAAACTAGGCTCAAAGTGGGTAACCCAGGCTCACACAAGCTGCATACTGCAGAGCTATGTTTTAAATGTAAACTTTCAAAGTCCTTGAGTCATGTCTTAAGCATACAAATATTCTTTTGCTTACATCTTTGCACTTAAGTTTCAGGCTTAATTTATCTGTCATAGATCTTATTTTCTAGCAATAATCTAAAGAGGAAGATCAAGAGAGTCTGTGTTTTCTCTGTGCTTGAGCTGTAATAAAATCCATAGTAAAAATACAACATAAAATTGATATCCAGTTAAGACAAGCAAGGAATTAATTCACCACTTACCCATGGGCAGACAAGTGCTCAGCCATCTTGAGGAAAGCAGGGCTCCATCACAAGAAATGGTGACTTGGGAAGACAAACACCATCACTCTGAACATCTTTCCTTCCTCCATCTTTTCCCAGTTTTATATGCTAAGCATGAGGCTATATGGTCTGGAATGTTTTTTGGGTCATGTGGAGTCAGTTGTCCCAGCAGTGACCCCTCCCAACACCTTGTGCATCCCCAGTCTCCTCACTATTCAGGCAGTATGAAAAGCAGAAAAGGCCTTGGTGCTGTGCAAGTGCTGGTCAGCAATAACAAAATCATCTTTGAATAACTGGCACTTATTCAGCACTAATCCAAAACACAGCCTCATACCAGCCACTGTGAAGGAAATTAACTTTACCCCAACAAAAACTAGCACAGCTCATGGATATATGTTACTATTTTGAAAACATATTAGCTTCAAAATACCTTCAAGAAGGATGAGTTCATTATTTTCAAAATCTTTATCTCCTCAGGGCTTGGAAAATTCAGATAAATACCTTGCATATTATTATTATTATTAGTTGTAGTACTCTACAGCATTTCTATGACATATACACAAGCTGTCTTTTTCTTTGGTTGAAAAGTAGAGGATATTTCTAGTAGGGGCAGCATTGCTTCGGCAAGCAGCTTTGAGGGAAAACTGGTTTTTTTGTGGAAATCTGAAGAAATGTTTTTCAATTTTATGCTGCGCAAGATTGTTCTGGTGTAAAGCAGGGAAATGAAAACTCAAGATATTTCTGAAAGTCTTTTACAGCAGTGTACTGAGTATCTACTATGCTTGCAGAGCAATATCTGACAATTTAGGTAAAGTGATAAGAGATGACAGAATAAATGTATTGATAAACAGCATTAGGAATATAAATTCTATCTTTTTAAATATTTTACAAATTTTGTCTGCAAGTAGGCAGTCCAAAATATTAACTTGCAAGAATTTTCATAAATTTAGGATATTTTATCATAAATTGAGAGGTTTTAAAATAAATATTGAATTTTTAAAGCCAAGTGATGAAAGAATCTGACTCTCAAAAAGTACTGCTGTAAAATTAAATTATTTTTCTTATAAGGTGGAAGGCAACAATATTCAAGACCACATTTGCTTGAAAGATGAAAGCAAAAAAAAGGCTTCAGATTATTGATTTGAATCTAGAAATAAATGAAAGGCCTATTCCTTATATCAAGTTTGATTTGGAAATTTTAAACTATTATGAAATGCTATCAAAGTATTTAATTTATTTTTGAGGTAATTTTGAATGACTGCTTCTCAGTGAAAGAGATGGCTTTTCAGAGCTGCCATTTTCTTGTTTGGGCACATACCACATGGCACATAAATATCAAAAATTTGCTTTGGCTAAAATAATTTACCACAAAATCAAGCTCTCATTCAGTATTTTAAAATTTTTATTACTTTTGTGTGTTTGACTTTTCTAGACTGCAAAGATACAGAATTATCCCCCAAAAAACCCTCTAAGTTGCACCTCATTTCATATGGTTATAGTTATGTAAGGTAGGGTAAGCTTCTAATGCCATTTAGACTTCATAGATTTCTGCACAAAGTTGACAGGCCTATGGTCCATTTTTAGTGTGGCAGCTGAAGGTCGGGAAGGATACCACAAACAGGTTAAAATTGTTTGCAAACATAACTGATGAAAACATTTGCATGTGAGAAGACCAGGTTTCTAAAGTTTCGTTTTCAATCTTACATTTATAAATTATTAATTATTACATTTACAAAACAATACATTACTGGGGCTGCTCAAGTGTATTAATTTCAAATAAACACAGATATAATTTTTGCTTGATAGTCCCTTTAAGTTTTACTACAGATTGCCACATATAGAAAACTGAATGTCTTGAAGTTCTGAAGGAAAAGAATAAAACAACTGACAAAATATGCATTTTCCACAACTATTTTTATGCAGAGAGATGGTGAACAAGTTTCATTGATAGTTTTGAAACAACAACAAAAAAAAATGACCAGGTCTATGATTTGCAATAATTCATACCCAACTGTGTGCATTTAACACTCATATTCTGAGTGCTATAAAATGCTGGCTTCTTTCAAAGCACATTGATATTGGAAGAGAAGCACAGGTGTCGACTAATGCATTGTCTACTAAAATTTTACTAATTTATGCTTGCAAATGATTATAGTACTTTTTAATTTTATACATATTGCCCACAGAGAAACAATTAATATCTCATAACACTATACTGCTAGTTGAAGTGCAATTGTCTTGCAAATCTGGTAGAGTTTATTTTCTCAGAGAGGTCTAGAAGAATCCTCATGCTTAGATTACAGTGAAATTTCTGTTTGACAGCCTCTGTGTCTCTCTGTAAGGTTCAAAGGATGAAATGTCAAGTCCTCGTATAGTAGAATAAGAGCCTAACATCTATCCTAGATTATTAAGTCTCTGAGTCCCACAAAATCCGTTTACTCCAGATGAAGAACAAGGCAGAAGTTGGGCTGCTATATGCAGGTGAGTTGGATATTTACTGCTTTCAGACCTAAATTCCTGGGACTGCATCCATTAGGTCCCAGGCTCTCCCTCAGGAAAGTGAGACAAGAAATTGTAAGATTTATTCCCTCATTGCTAGCAAAAGTATATCACAATGAAACCCCAACAGATCCAAAACTTTCATGTTGTATGTCACTTCTTAGCATTAAAAAAAAAACAACCAAAAAAACCCCAAAAAAACCCCCAAAAAAGTGAAATTTTTTTTTGTCTCTGCTGGAAGTGAAAGCAAGGCTGTTTTCTGGCCAGGAGTCTGATGGGCACAGTTTAGCTTGTTTCTATACAACTAAATACTACTCCCATTCTTTCTTCCCAAACGAGTAGAATCCCTAAATCAGCAGCAGTGGGAATGGTCTCTGGCCTATGTGGCCCTAAACTTCCCCTAACCTGTGTGTGTCCACTGCCTGGGGCACACCAGTGCTATTTGGCCTGAGCAAAAATCAGTCCTGGGTACAGCTCTAGTGATTCAGCAGCAGGGACAGCTGTGAGCCATGGTCACACCAGAGCACTGACTATGTTTATTTTGCTTTTAAGGAAAACTGGGGCAGGGGCAGAGAAGGGTATCTTGTTCTGGAAGCACCTGGGGTTTCCTCTTTCAACTTTGAGCTGTGTGTGGGGCTTATCTTGTCCAGATCTGCTGTGTGAGAAGCTGAGACCCTGATTTTTTGTCCTCACCTCCACTACTGTGCCCACAGCCCTTGCTGGCACAGGTGCCTGTGCCTGGACTTGGACCTCCCTGATCCCGACCAAGGCTTGACTCATTGACTGGACTTGGACTTTCCTCATCACCATAAAGCTATTTGGAGATCACTGGGCTCCTGGCTGACTGGGGTGACCATTGCTGACCTCCTCTGCTCACCTTATTTGGAGCCTGGTGAGTGTAGCAAGCCTTCAAATGTGGCATATTGTTGCTGCCTAGTCCAGCCCCAGGAGTAGCAATGGATCCTTGACAGAAGGGCGACAAGGATGTAGCCCACCTGTGGGAGCGTCAGCTAACGTAGGTGATGAAGAAGCAGGAATGACGAAATAAACCTGGAAAGCAAAACTAATAATGTACAAATAAAGGGATAAGCCACATACAATATATGGTTACTTCAAAGACCTTGAAATGGGGAAAACACGACAATGTATACAGTGCTGGCTGAGGGCAGGGAAACAATGAACAACAAGAACTATAAACATTTCCTTATGTGGAGAACCTAACTAACCAATCATGAACAAGAAGTCAGAACATCAACTTATTTGTCATGAACACATTAACATAACCTTTCCCATGATTGCATGCACCTCTCCATAATTTAGCTAGATGTTACCCTCCTTAGTATCCTGTTTCCCATGGTCTCTGATTGATGTCTCCTGTGTACTCATTTGAGGCCAAGTCATTGTCCATCCCAGCCTGTCTGACTCCCACAGGATACCAAAACTGAAAAGGGAAAACTACAGTCTTATTCTCACAGATGTCAATATTTGCAGAGTAATCATATGCACTCTGCCGACCATCCCAATTTTTGTGCTACAGGTGTAACATTGCAGTGTGCCAGAGGTGCATTTGAAGCCACAGCTTGGGTGATTTGCGTGCACAAATGGTCAAAAATAGCATTTTCTAAAGCCTTAATCCTATAATTTCATCTGCTAAGTAAATCTTTGTATTGTTACAAGGTAGTGCTTAGGACCACATGACCTAAAACCATTAATTGAAACACTGATCTTGTATATTCCCATTTGCCAGCCTCCTACTGCTTATACACTTGAAATTTCAACAACTGCTTAGAGCATATACATACTCTGCAATATAACCTCCTCTAACTTTTACTCTGTCCCCTTTTTATGTATTTCAGGTAAAATAAGGCTGTGGATCTGCATCCCTACAAACTAAGAATATAGTTTGTATATTTTCTCACAAAATGAAGAAATGGCCATCCTGCCATTGGAATGGTATTCTCAGAAAATTCCATATTTATCTTCTCCATATCTGAAACATGGCTCAAACACTTCCATCATTTGTGTAAAAAAGTCACAATGGCTGTAATGCATCATCTTAATCAATTTTGGGTAAGATGAGAATCTTTCAGATAAGGAGTGGTCAAATTACAGTGTGTCTTGAATACTAAGTCCATTATTATAAACTTCTCTTGAATATGTACAGACAGAAATTTCAGTGAACAGGGTGCAGGAATCATGCTGCAGCATTGTAACATTGAATATATTTGTAACAGGCATGTAAGTAGAGAAAGGACTAACAAATACAGGATGATGTTTTGTGGTTGGTACAGCCCAGCCTGTTCTCCTAAGAATATTTAGGCAGCATCTAGATACTTACCATAATAATACCTCTTTTAAAGTAATGTTTTAAGTTTAGGGATAAACCATGAGATTCTGCTTGAATATAATTAATATTTGTACATGTATACTTACATAGGAAAAAGTATATTTATCATATGCCTTACTATGCCTAAATTTAATTATGCAGCATGAAGTCCCACAAAATAAAAAACAAAACCAAATCCACCCAAACATACATTATTTGTAGTCTTAAGGCATTCTATTTCTAAGTGTATTACTTGAAAATCAGGGCAGGTACACATTTCATACAACTGTGTTTTCAGGAAAAATATAAAGGGAGAGGACAGAAAGAAAGCTTTAGTGTGACTCCATCCAGTAACTGTTTCAGCAATCAATGGCAAAAGTCAAAGGTTGTTTTATTTGCCTTTAAAGTCAATGGAGGAACAAAACTACTATAAAAGTATCTTGAGTTGAGAAGTCAAATATTTATTAACACTGAAGGAAAGACTGAGCTGATTACAGGACTTACAATAGGATTTAAAGGCTCCTCTTTCAAATAAAATTTGATCAATATAACCCATCTGAGCGGTCCTCAGTTTATTAGATTCTTCTACTTAGGAGGTCTTTGCAGAGTTTAATTTGTCTTATTGGTTTCTGTTGCAGTACTAAGGGCAGAATCTTCTAGAAGTGTATTACTTAAAGATTGATTCCTGTTCTTTTTTTTTTTTTAACTTCAAATATCAATCCTTAGTTAAATAAATAGATGGTTTTAAGAGTTTTTTGTAACAGACTTCTATAGTTCAGTTCTGGACTTCTAAAAAAGATTGTTAGTCTTGGACAATCAATCTCTATTTATGATAATGAAATTAATGTGTACTTGCTGATACAACACTGAGAGGGAGGGCTAAGGTAGGAAATGTTCAACTGTGTTTATAGTTTTTTTTCTTATGTCTTTTTCCCATAGATGACATTAAGCATAATTCCATTAACACTGTAACTACACTTTCTAATAAAGTATGGCAATTTTGTAAATATATGTGCTCTAATTATGTAATTAGACTAACAGTAATTATGCATATGCATTACCAACTCTAAGTTAAAATTACATTACAAAAAAATGTTGCTCAAAACACAAAAAATAAAATTAGAGATATGGAAATGTAAAATATGGAAATGAATGTCAAAGGTTATTGCAAGACGTTCACTCATATAAATGAACATTGTCTCTACCTTGACCTTATCCACTTCCTTCTTCTATTTTCCGACCATTCTCGTAACTAGGACTACTTCTGTTGTAATCTTTTTTCACCTGTTCAAAAATATTAACATTGAATTGATGCAAGGTAAGGCCATAGAGCCATGTGTCTCCCAAGAATTCTGTTAAAATTTCTGCCTTAAAGAAAACCAAACCCCCTTCTGCTTTGTATTGCAATGTGATTTAAAAATGCAGTGTTGGTAAGGAATAGGCCAGAAGTGCTCTCAAGGCTAAAGCTGCCTTGATTACTGAGGGTTGTGAGAGTCAGATCTTGCTGGCTAGAACGGAGTGTAGCAAATTACAGTGATTGGCTTATTGCCATCAACACTGAACATGAATTAAACACAATTTTTTCATCCGTTCACAGAGTTGATTTGCTTCTTATTGACAAATTTCTCTGATACCAAATATTTTCCAAGCAGAATACATAGGAGTTTGACTATTTCCCAACACATGCCTGTTTTAAGTGCCATGAACTTACGAACTCTGATTGTAAAGAAATATATATGCCTTGCCAGCTTGTCTCCTGAAAGCATGAGAGGACCCTTGATTTATATAGATACTCACTTTATTTAACTAAATGAGATAGTGTTATTTATTTTTGATCTATAACCACAGAAAAATCTTTGAAGCAATATATCTTGCTTTTCAAGGAGTCATGACATGTAGACAGAGGTAGCTTAAGCGGTTCATTCAGATTTAGAAGCTGTAATTTATCAAGTGCAATGTACATAGAGAAATTTGCTTGGTGCAGTTAATGCATTGAACTGAATGTTATCCTCTCCCATTCAGGATCCTTTTAACTAAGGGCATATACAGCTGCACATTTACAATATTTGGGAGCATCAGCAATTTTTGCATCTGTAATTTATCACTTTTAGGTGAAAAGAGAAACTAGCACATCCCCAGAGTATTTTCCTATTTAAGACACTGCAGTAGGCACAGCAGAGGAAGAAGTTAATTTTCTTCATAAACATGATCCTACTTTGCAAAGCTGTAATGCCAGGTTGTGGATGAAGAAATACTGGCCACATATAAAAGTCTTTTTCACAGTTTATTAAGCCTGATAATAAAGCATTATTTTTATTTTCTGTGAGCAATCAATTGGACCAAATGCAATTCATTATGTTTTGTTCTGCATAACCTTTGTGTAACAAATCTGATTGTAGGAGATTATTTCAATATGGAAATCATGCATATATAACCCAGTTTATTGTTTTGTATCTTCGTTCATGCTGGGTGTGATAACAATTCAGAAGCTTGCAGAGGAGAGTACATATAATTTTGATAGATAATGACTCTTTGGCAAATCTACAGATATAAGATAAGAATATGCCCTGGTGATTGTCTGTGGTGCAGAAAGAAACAATAACATGGTGTGGAAAGAAGGTTGATGTTGGCTAAGGTTTACATAACCTTATTTTTAACTCACTTTTTTCAGTGAATTAAATCTTGTTTAAAGCTATCAGGCCAAATGTGATGATGTGAAGAAGCCCATTTTTGCTCACACAAGTAAACACTGAGCTTAGAGGTACGTGAAAGACAGAAAGTAAATGAACATGGTCCAGATAGATGCTGAAATGTAAGGCTGAAAAGGACTAAAATAGGTCTTTTAGGGAAAAAATGTTTTAAAATATAGTAATAGTCAGAATGAAGTAAAGATAAATAAACTCTTTAAAGATGTCTTGAAAAGTTTATAAAGATTTCACAAATAATGGAATATTTACATATTAATATTTAGGGAAAAACCATTGTAGAATAACCAAGAATGATCTGCCATGTAAAATGAAACTACTGATTATAAGAACATTCACACAGAATTTATAAAATTTTTCTAGCTAATTTATATAATTTTATTTTTATCACTGTATAGAAATGTTATGTCTGTATATAAGTAGTTTCTAAATATATTTTATGGATTGATATGAAGTAGAATCTTGATATATGAAATCTACAGCTTCTGTTAGAAGAAAGCATCATCTTATTTGGATGGTGCTTGAGGGGTCAGAAACAAGAGGCTACATTTCATGTGTCTTTTAACTAGGCTGCTTACCAGTCGACATTATTGTTTGATAAATTACCTGTATCCATCATTATTAAGCTTTGCCCTAAATTTGGAGGTCAGTGGCCCTTTGCATCATGATTCACAAGACCTGACATCCCCTCACTGCTTGCGGAAATTTCCCCTCTGTTATGTTGCTGATCCAATCCGTGCTTCCAGTTCTGCTTGCAGTTCTGCCTTACTCTATTGTTTTTGCTGATCGATCTCCGTTTCTCCTTGGAATGTCCCTGAAATATTTCAGCTTGCTCTCCTTGATGTTCTGGGAGCAGTAATAGTTCTTTCTGCACTGCTGCAATGTATGCTCATTTGTCTTTGCTGCTCTGATGTCTTCAATGTATATTAGCCACACAGAATCTCAAAGGACTCTGATAACTTCACATTTGCTGCCTTGAGGATCCAGCTTTCACAGCTATACCTAGCTATAGATCAAATTGTCAGTGATTACACAAGCTTGACCTTTATGAACAGGTCTCCAACCTGCTCTTTTCTCCCAGAATACTGAAAATCTGCTGGAGATGGCACAGCCAATCTTACCCTGAAGACTCCATGTTCAGATGTTGCTCTATTTATGCATAATGAAGACTAGGTAGTTCCTGTACTTTTTCCCTTCCCTCCTACTTTGTTTTAATCTAAATCATCCAATGTCTTTTTTTCTTATTCTTTATTTCTCTCTCTGTGCTTCAGTGAAAGAGTCACACCCACATTTTTAATACATTTATTTCTGTGGCTATATCCTAGAATTATTGCAAATTCAACTTTTATTTAAAATAGATAAAAATGCTGAACTTAAATTGAAAACTCTTCATTGAATTTTTCCCCAGTATATTTCTGAAGTCTCTGGTTTGAGAGATCAGAAAATTAAACTCATGATGTTATTCTTTCTCATTTGTGAGTTCCCAAATTTTTAGTAAGTTACTTACATTTACTTTTAGAAACAGATTTTATTTCCAGAAAAATTAATGAAATAATTTAGAAAAAATATTTCAGTACACTCTATTGGTTAATGGATCATATTTTTTCCGGAGACTGATAAAAAAATGGACTCCACAGTGATGAGTGCAGGAATTTTTCTTTATATAATATGTCTATCCAACACTTGGATGAACTGATGGACTGCTTGCTTCTCCAGTTTAGAGATGGCATCAAATCACAGAGGGGCAGCTGATGTACTGCCTACCTTCAGAGAGTTGTGGAGAGGCTGGAGGAATGGGCTGACAGGAACCTCACACAGTTCAATAAGGACAAAAGCCAAGCTGTGCATGTTGGAAGGAAGACCCCTGACAATGGTACAGGTGGGAGCCGGTCTGTACAGGGTGTAGATGTGTTGAAGAAGACCTGGGGGTCCTGGTGGGCTGTGAACTAGGCCTGAGACAGCATTAAGACCTGGTAACAGGCAAGCCAAAATTTTCCTGTATTCTGTTAGTAGGAGCATAGCCAGGAGATCAGGACCAGGTAATTAGCCCCCTCTACTCAGTACTTGTTGAACCATATCTAGGAAACTACATACAGTATTGGACTCCCACTTCAATAAACTCCTTGATAAGCTGCAGAGGGTTGCAGATGGTCAAGGGGAACTGGAGCACTGAGAAGAGACTGAGGGAGTTGGGTTTACACAGCTGGGAGCAGAGGGCTCTGGGGAAGCCCAGCAGCAGCCTCAGTGCCTGCGGCGAGGTGACAGAACAGATGGAGGCTGTTCACACTGCCATACGTGGCAGCATAGAGGAGGCATCAGGTCTAAGATGAAACAAGAGAGGCTCAGGCTGAAGATAAGAAGAAACTCTTTCACTATGAGAACAGCAAACAATGAGCAGGTTGCCTAAAGTGGTTGTGCAGTTTCCATCACTGAAGATTTTTCAAGACATACTTGGATAAAGCTCTGAGCAACCAAGTCTGATTGCAAAGCTGACTTTGCTTTCAGCATGATGCAGGGCTAGAGACATTCTTAGATCCCATCCAAAGAGAACTATTCCGCAATTCAGTGATGTGTATAATTTCAACCCACTGTCCTAGATTCACTTTCTGGTACTGCAGATGATTAGGAAAAAGAAACAATTGAAAAGACTTACTAAAAACTATGTGAGCAGAGCTCTGAGCTGGCAGGCAATGTGAGCACTGCATCGGCACATCCAGCTGCAATATGTAGATCACTTCTCAAGATATTTCTTGTTGTGATCTTTCTCTCCCTCTTCATTTCTGGCATCTGTCCCCTAAGAGATACTGTTCCTCTGAGACTGCTTTTTGTATATTTAAAGATCACAGTCACACATTCATAGAATACAAATTGGAATTATTTGAAAAGAGTAATCTTGTAGGGTTTTTTTGGACTGGTTTTGTGCTTTCTAAGGAATATTTTCAGATCTTTATTAATTATTGTGCAAATGTATTTATTAATTATTATGTAATTATAATTTCTAAGTATATAATTTTTTTCTAGTGCTTGTATAAGCTTTTATTCCTTATTCTTGCAACTTACTGTCTCATGCAATATTCTCTTCCACTCTTTTCCTGTGCTTGCACTGCACTTCCTGACTGCTTGAGGAAGATATGTACAGCAGCTTTATCTGCTTAGGCTCAAGAAGCCAAGCTCTTTTACTCCATCTTCTATGACAGACACTATATTCTGTACTTTTCTCAGCAGCCATTTTTTACATTACTTTTATTTGTAAAAAGGGTTTTTCAATATTTGTATCAAATGTGTACAACAATACTTGCTAGAGTACTTTTTATCCATTCATTGTAAAATAACACTATTACTTTCTTGGTATGACAAAAAATAAATCAGTTGATGCAACATAGCAAAAAGTGTCATTTTTCATGGGTGCTTTCAGTGATTAATTGTTGCACTCAAGTCTGCTATTTCTTCTGCCTTTACACCTGACTGGATTTCCTACTTTACACAAAAGTTTTATCTGTGTTCCCTAATGCACAAGAGTGCATTTCTCATGTTTTTATTATATTAGTTCTCAACATCAGATTTATCTCTGGATGATACTTAACTGTCTTCTCTAATTACATTGTTGATTATCAATGCATTTCATAAATACATTTTCCTTTTTCTGCAAAGATAAATAATGACAAAATTAAAGATGCTAAGTCCTAAAAATAGTTCTTTAATACTTTAACTGACAAGTGTTTCATTTCAGTTCTTATAAATAGTTTTTCACTTTAAATTTCTTTCACAAAAGTTCCTTTAACCTCCTCATTCATTTTCTGTTTCCTGCATTTTTATATTTAATTGATGTTTTTTGGGTCCCATATGATGTTTTATGGAAATCCAAACCTGCAAGAGCTACCTTTTTGAAATCTAAATTTGTACAACAATCAATCATATTCTTAGAGAAGGATATACACCTGCCCAACATTTTCTCCTGGCAATTAATATAACCTCACATGCAAAAGATATACCTTGTTTAAGATAAGTTTTAATGTGGGAAGGCTTTTTCCAGATATCACAAGCTAAATTAATTTATTAAACTGTTTGTAAATTCTCATTAAAAGGATTAATAAAGGACCTGCAGGATAAAAAAGATCTGCAGAAAACCAGATCTATCACAGCAGAAATTAAGGAGTTAAGAGATGCCACATTCCTTCTGAGAGCAACTGTCTAATACTTTCTGTTTGCATTCAGTGTCTGCTTAACACTTGACTCATCATTCATCCCCCGACTCACTTTTTTTCAGCTATTTACTTTGATATGGCAATAATGGAGCCCTTTGTGGTACTGATGTGCACTCACCCATACATACCAAATTAACAGAGGATCTTTCTTCTTGCCAGTTAAGCTCAAGTAGCCCACTTAGAGCCTTGGAATGACTGTCCTTCCTGACCTTCAGGCCAGCTTATTTCTAGAGAATGATTTAACCAGACTGGACACTAGACTAAGACAGCAGAGTCTTTTTTATTGTCCAGGTGATAGACTAAGCCTATGATAATTAGGAAAAAAAAAAAAGCAGTCCTAATTGGTGACTCATTGAACCAGTAATTATATATTACATGTTGAAGCCTTTTCTTCATTTCTCAAAGGGCAATTTAACCCAAATTTTCTCTAAAACTATCAAAATAAAATGCTTCAAACAATACAAATAAATTTATGAACAGAAGATTTTATTGCAAAAATTCAGCTGTTTCTGTATACTTTATTTTTTCTTTCAATTTGAGGATAAAGTAGGAAAATAAACAGAAAAGAAAATTTTAATAGAGGTATTCTGACTATTCAAATTAAGAGTGCATAAACAAAATAAATCTCAATATTTTAAACTCTAAATACTTTTTTTTTAAGCATGTGTTTTCACAACTGTTTAAAATACTATTTATAAAACCTAACAATATTTAACATGTTATTTTAACCCACTGATCTACTTTTATTTTTCAAAAGTAGCTTAGAAGTAAAAACAACAGGATATACTTTGCTGAACTACAGATATTCTACACAGAATAGTAATTATCTGAAGGATTTAATGTGTTTCCATATGTAAGTGATAGTATATTTTGAAAGTTAACCAAGGAAATAATATTTTCTTTGTCCCAATTATTTTTAAAAAGATTAATTAAAACCCAGTCAGTTGAAAAGGATGTTGGGATAGTCAAAGTTATGTGGTATTTTATAACACTATGGAACAGATAATGGTATTGATGTCAATGTTTGTACATTGTACTTTTCTTAATCAACACCAGTTCATATTGGGAACTGCATTTGTCTAACAGTCTGTAGTGTGATAATTATAGAAAAGATTGAATTAACATAAACAAGATGAGATAACACAGATTTTTGTCTCTATAATTTCATCCACCGTCAGCAATTATTATACCATAGGTTGCCATTCACTATCAAAGCAAAAAAACCTGAAATTTTCTGTTTAGCAGTCTAGAGTGAATCAAAGAGGAGATATTCACCAAACCCATTGTCAAATTTTTAATTTGTGATTGTACATTTGATGTATGCACTTAAACAATGGCAGTGAAAAATTATCTCCCAAAATCTAGTTTGCTACTTCATTTGCATAAAGCAGTGGTAGTAATCATCCTAATATTTTAGACATTCAGTACGATTTCCTGTCCATATGGGACCTGTCTCTTTTCATAGGTGATAGATGAAGTCAAATGGATTTCTTAGTCTAATATTCTCAAGTTAGATTAAGTGAAATTCATATTTCAATGCTGAGTCTGCCATTTCACTATTCTCTGAACTGAACTATGGTCTTCCAAGGTGACATAAATGATTTTAGACTTCACAAAATGAAAATAAGAGTTTAGTTTGTGTTTGAGCATGGAGGTGGATGTGTAACACAGTATAGACATCAGGTTTCATATGGAAAATTTAAAGTTAATAATATGAAGATATGTGAAATTGAAAAAATTACGTAAATAAAATGGATTAATTAAAGAATAAACCTAAAAGCATTGAGTAGTTTCTTAATAATCACGTGCCTAAACCCTATCAAGATCCACAACCTTGTCTTTCTACTACCTATATATACAAGTGGTTAGTTTAAGGATTACCTGAGCTCGGAACTGGACTCTGCTCAAACAAAAATACACATAAAGCTGTTGCCCTTCAGAGACATATGTAAGAAGGAACCTGATCTAATTGTTTCTTTTTTTCCACAGACTTTCAGCCTAGTTCTTATAATCAGTCCTGGTAACAGGAGATGTAGTGTCATCTGCATTTATCCCTGCTTGGACATGCACAGAGAGAAAATTCTGATTTCTTCCACATGCTGTGTGGCTCCCCAGAGAAGAAGCAGTGAACAGAGTTGTTGTAGGCAGTATTTCACAGTAGTACAGAAGCCATAATGTCAAGTTTTATTGAACTGGGCTATTCTGCTTACAGAATAGCTTTGCCTTTGCCCCAAGGAATGGTCAACCATACTCTGCTGTTACTGCTTGAGACAATATGCACAGACAATCTATTCCAGAACTTCACCATCCTCACTTGCAGATTTTTCTTCCACCAGGGTCCATCTTGCAATTCAGATGTTCGTTTAAGTATATACACAAAAGAGATATCTGCATTTGAGCAGCTGTAATACTTGGTGAAAATCAAGTCAATAGAGTCAGTGGAGTACAGGGACTTAGCTGAACATGAGTAAATGTCAAGTTTTGGCTAGAGTGAAGAGGTCTCTAAGTTCCACTGAATGTGATGGTAGGGAAGCCACCCAGCTGAGGTGTGGATGCCTGTTTTACATCACTGAAATGTAAGTATGTGAAGCAGAAGCTGATTCTTACCCCTTCATATCTTACCTAAGTCCTCATTTCTGAAAACTTCTGAATCACATGTTCTATCTAAAGTAACCACAGGGAATAATTTCTTTCCAATATTTCTCACATTATTTTTAGAGAGTTGCAATTTTTAATTATTTTTCCCCCTAACCTAAATAACCTCAGATTGTTTAGCATCTCCATATATTTTCTAGAATTCTAATTCTTCTTATTGTTCTCTTCTGGAGTGCATCCAACATCTTTCCACCTTTCTTGAAGTGCATTTACTAAACCAGATAAAGTACTTCATCTGAGGTTTGACTGTGGAAAGAGTTTTAAGTGGATGTGAGTCCTTTTATTCAACCTAATATGACAAATGAAATGCTTTGAAATTAGTTCCATTAATACTTTATTCCCCATGAAGCAAAATTACTTAAGTTGAAGTATCTTACTTGCTGACATGCATTTCAATATAGTGCATAATTTCATTTCATTACTTTCTTTTGGGAGTGGTGATTCAAGTTGTAAGTCCTTGAGTGTGGCCAGAAATTTGAGCTAGATCTCTAAAGGTGTTAACAATTGGACAGGAGAAGAACAAGCTTTTTTTCTGGACATGTTGGAATAGGAAGGGTAGGCTTTTGCTCCTACAATTTGAGCTGAATACCTCGACCAGAGGGAGAATTTGTCATTCAGCTACATAAGACAATCTGAAGAGAAGTGAAAGTGAGCACCTGCTTCCAACATCATATCATCTATCCTAACATCATTCCTAATGTTTCCTATCATATTAGGCACCTCCCTGTACAGTCTGGGTGATGTGAACTTCACCGTTGCTTAAAAAAAATGAACTGAAGTGAGAAATATCAATATATATGAATCTAAATTGCATGTCTGAGTCTTGTGTCTCTTACTGAACCAAATATTTGCCTTTAATATTATACACTTTTTAGGTATTTTAGTAGTCAAGGGAAAATTCAGTTAAAAAAGGCTGGCCTGCTGTCATGCTGGCAGTTTTCCGTCTGATAACTAAGACTGCTACCAAATCTGTTTTCAGCAGCTGACATGCCATGTCTTAGATGTAAAGACCATGCTCTTCTCGGGGTATTTCTAATCAAATCCTTCAGGCTGTAGCACTGACTTCTATCAAACTAGAAGTATCCATTTGGCATCTGTTTTGGTTCTATTTAGTGTCCCATAATGCCTTTGCATGTATAGAAATATGAAAGGAATAAAGAGGCAAAACCAGAAGCTATATGCAAAGTCAGCATTAGAATGAGAAACAGACAGTAAACAAAACTGAAGTTGAATGCATTGCTCTGTCTATACATCATCTTTCTTATGTCAAATATAGTAAGTGGTTTTCTCTTGGATATATTGTATCTCCCGTGAAATACGTACCCATAAGGTTTACTTTGAAAAGTGAATACCTTTATCAGAGAGGAAGTTCCATTTTAAAGTCTTTCATGGTTATAATGGAATTGAGAATGTATTTAATGTAACCAATGACAAGCAATTTAGCAATTAAAATATAGCTTCAACAAATGGAATGATACATTGCTAACAAGATTAAAAGGCCTGAGCTATTTTTCATATGCAGAAACGTGAAAAATAATTTCTAATCTACAAAATGCATGAAGGCTGTATTTATAGAAAAATGAGGAATGATGGGTGTGTATTTGCAAATATGTATCTAATCTCTTACAGCCCAGACTCTGTGGTCTTGCTGTAAAAAAACCCCATTTTTTTGGTCCTGAATGCGAAGAAGTTTTCTTCATATTCATTATTGGAAGAATATGTGCATCCCTATAATTGTCCATAACAGATACAAAGAAAGTTATCTACACCCATTTTCAATCTTGTGGTCAACATGCATTTGATTTCTATGTTTTGGGTTTTCAGTCTTTGTGGTTTAAATACCATATTCATTAGCACACAGTAACCAGGACAAAACTTCTATTCTTCTTAAGACTTGCCTGAGGGGGCAGAAATTTTAACTGTTAAAGAGGTTTTACTGATTTTTTTAAAAAAATTATGTCAGAAGAGGTGGATCATGAAAGTGGATACTGCTGACCCATGGTACAAATGTCAAGAGACCTCCCCGTCCCCACCCATGTTGTTTCTGTGGGCATTGCAGTTGTAAGGAAAAATGGAATTGGCATCTGAAAGGAAGAAAATAAGGAAGGTGGGTGGAATTTCTAAGGGTCCATCGGTACTATTATTTGCAATATTTAAGCTACTGATCAACCACCATGTTATGATCTTCTCCATCTCATTAGGGGCTCAGAGTAACCTGGTCTAGTGTAAGATTCCCTGCCCATGGCAGGTGCCTTGAAGCTACAAGGCCTCTTTGAACGGTAACCATTCCATGATTTTAAGATTCTACTGTTTCAGCACCATGCCCAGAGATCTTCCCCACCAAGGAAAATATAACAAGAAAAATTAATAACATGTGTTGGCAATAGCTTGTCATTATAAAAACTAGATTCCTGTTGAATATTTATGCTGCATGCACATTAGTATTAAATATTGCTTAAATAGAAAATGGAAAACATTTCCTTCTGTTTCAATAGGTTAGAGAATTGAAGTTAGCTTGTTCTTAGGATATATTTCTTGTATGAGAACTTTGGTGAATAGTCTTTTCCCGTGGTCTGCTTTAATTATTTCAAATCATTAGAAGCTGTGCTTGTTCATTTCAACTTTCTCAAGGGGAAAAAAAATCAATGGCTGCCTTGAAATGCATTTAAATTTAGTATTTTTGCTGAAATTCATAAATCAGATATGAATCAGCATAAAGGTTGTTAACTACAAAGTTTGATAGTTGATTTTAATTGATGGTGTCTCTGTCTTCACATAGTCAGATGTCACTTCTAGGAAAGGGAAAGTATCTGAAAACAGAGCTGAGTGCTAAAGGACTAAAGACTGTCATATAAATAAGGACGGGTAATTTACAAATTATTTATTTCTAACCTTCCTGATTCTAGGAACTAGTAGCAGAATTCCCAGTTTACTCTCATGGGTTTATAAAAAATAGTTGCTTCTGTAACACACTTCCATCATTTACATTTTTGCCTATAACAACTTCTTCTATTTGCAGCTATCTCTGGATAGAACTAGACTTCACAGCACATCAGATTCTCACTTGTATGCTGATTCCTGATTCTCCAGATGTGAGACTGGGCTTCACCATGGTTTCCTTCCAATATTTAATTTCTATGGAAATAAGTGCATAGAGAAATGAAAGATGTGTGACTGGGCCTGTGTATTTTAGATTTACTCCTGATACAGTTTGGGACGAAGCTAACCTGCACCCTGGGATTCAGACATAAATTCTCATCATTTTAGTAGTTTAAATGCAACTCTTCCCACATGCTCGGGTCCTGTAACTTTTGTCTTTTTTTTGTTCTATGATTAAAACCTGCACTCATCAGTATTAGATTAGTCTTTAAACTCTCCCACCCTCACTTTGAAATTTTTTAGTATTGGTATAAAGCAAAAGTTTTTCAGCCCTTGTGTCTGAAGACCTTTTCTTAGTTATTAAGCAGCTTCTATTTTATCAGTATTATTGTAGTTCCAGCATAAATTTACTTCCTTCACTATCACTGGGCAACATTTTGCATATTTATTGAATCATGGGCAAAATGAAACTAAACATGCTTAAAAAAAGATCATAAAACCAACTAGGAACCAAGATTTCTAATAGTGAAATGGAGTGTATTCAATGAATTAGAAAATTAAAAGGATCTTATGCTTCAAAACCCACCAGAAGCATATTATGGCTTTAATCCAACAAATATTTGTGCACATATCTAACTTTTCTCATGTGAATAAGATTAATAACGTATCTAATTAGGATTTGCAATTCAGGAATCTCTGGGAAAGAACTCTTAAGAGACAAGGCAGACAAAGATGACAGTAATGTTTTCCAGGATATCACAAGCTCTGTCTCCTTTATACTTATATTCATCTAACCAGATACACAGTGAAGATTATATTTTGCTTAAAATTCTGCTGGATGATTGTCTTGGCTCAATAATACAACTTCTTTCTTCCTTGGAGTTTCCATTTCTGGATCTCTGTTTTCTGTTTTTGTCATAGACAGCACTCATTCTAAGATATGTGCATAATACTTTCAAAATTTAATTATATGTTCATTTTTCACTATGTTTGATAAATCCCACAAAGGGAAATTCTGTGTTCTTATTTAAAGTATTGCAGAGGAAAACATACTAGAAATTATGGTGTTACAGTTCAAAGATCATATTAATGTTTTATAATCCTTAATTCAAACTAAGCAATAGGCAAGAATTACCAGATAAAATTAAATCTTTATGCTATATAAAAGAGTCAGACTATATAACTGAACAGTCTATTAAGTTTTAAGAATTTACATTTACTGATTTATTTATTCACGAATATTTGTGTTTTTGTTCTAGTTGGTCAAGGCTGATAAGTGACTTGTGTTCCTCTCTTCATAAGGCATCTCAGTACAACTTGAAAGGAAGAACCTTGACTGTTTCTGTGAAGAGTACCATAGAGTGAACAGAATGGTGCATTTTCAGCTAGCTTTTTGTCATTCAAGTAGTTGAAAATTGTGACTGGTTTCCAAGGTCTCAGCTAATGCTGTTGCAAAGGCATTTCACCTCAGAGATCGCAGCTGGAATTCTCTCTTAAAGGATTCTGGTAATGAAGCTTATCCATAATAAATAATTGCAGCAATGGAGTTGTACAAATCAATAACAAATTGAACATATGACCACTAAAAATATGTAGGGATTTCTTCTCAACATGGATATAGATGTTTTTCATGTACACATCAAGAGTCCTTTCTAGGAAAATTTAGCATGATTTGCATGAAATATATGGCCATGAATAATCAGAATACAATCTTCAGAAAAAGCTTAACATCAAAAAACCAAAGAAAGTAATGTTTCTAAAGTCAGACCCATGAGGTGGCAATCCAACATGCCAGGCAACTGACCAGGGACTGTGCCAGCTGAACTTTTGACTGCCACTATGTATGTGCAATTTTTGCTTGCTTTGTGTGAATATCTCCGTCATCTTTAGACTTTTCCTGACACATCCTCTGGTGAAAAGCTAACCAAAAAGGACTTTCCTCAAGGTATAGTTTAACTGAGTTGTTCTAGGTATCAATTGCTAACAAAGCATCATGGAGCACAAATGGCTGACGCTAAAATCTTCACTTTTGCAGTTGACAGATTGTTTGGAAATATAACCTGATATGATTTTGGAGTAACCTCGACTATCAAGCATTTTATGGATGTGAAAACTTGTATTTGTGTGGAAGAAACTGTCTGTATTCAGAAAAGATAATGGATATGCACTGAAAAGAGGAATGGGGTGGCATAACAACAGAAAAGGCGCATCAGTTCTGGAAGCTGATCTTCACCCCAGCTTAGAAAGGGAACTATTACATTTTTTTTTGCTTAAAATTTCCTATTTTCTGCATTTAGTTTGTAGCTTATAAAACTATATAAATAATTTCAAATCCTGTTGAATAACTTGGAGCTATATTAAACTAATCCAGCTGAGAATCTGGCTGCCCTTGTCTGTGTAAGAAAGGTGGTGTGACATGGCCTTCACCCACAGGGTTAAAATGTCTGGCTGCATTTGCTGGATTCCTCTAACATACATGGGCCTTAAAATAACCTCTCTTTCCTAATGAATTATGTTGCACTCTTGTTTGAGATCTTTCAAAGGTTTTTTTTAATAAAAAATTCATACTCAAAAATAATTTTGAAATATAATTTGAAAATCTTGATTTCGGGTTCAAGACATTTATTATAGTAGTCTGTGTCCTTATAAGCTCAGCCATCTATGAAGACAAAAAAGGGACAATAATTTTGTATGATAATCTTAGGTTTATGTACTATTAGTGATACATTATATTTATTGCCAGGTCAGCTAACAGAAGACTGAAGATGCAACATATCTAATTTAAAGAAATGTCTAGCATGAAATACTGTGTTACTGAACATTATGTTCAGCTGACTGATTAAGGTGCAGCTTGATAATTTGCCACTGCAACTTTAATTTCTGTATCAGTGTACTTTTGAATATTTTTTAGCCAGTATAATGTATTTATTCTGTGTTTAGTAGGATCATTACTATTTTTCAGTAGATATAATTTTAAATTATGTACATTCACAGGAGGACCAAATCACAACATATCCTCTGTCTTTCTTCATATGTGGGAATTTCAGTAGAAATATTCAGTGTGATGATCAGATACTTTATAATAAAAAATGACAGCTCTGGTTACCAGAAATTTGACATCAATAAAAATCTTTAATTATTATAGTTTGCATTATTATTATATTGTTTTTCAATGTAAATAATTTGATTTTCCCTTACATTAAGATGTGAGATGATTTAGAGAAGCATACAGAAATGTCCTAGCATCACGCTTTATCCATTTGTCACCTAAAGAATATAATTTTTTTCTGTTATTTTTAGTAATGACATGCCAGCAGTTAATTCAAATATGGGGTAGCTAATGTATTCCTAGATAATTTATGTAAAACTGATGTGTACCTATAGGCACTTATTTTATTTTAGGGAGGATACTAAAATAAACAAAGAAATCATCAATTCAGGAAATATTCTAATGTAGGTTTTCTGAAAGGAATTTATTATTCTTCCTGTATGTTTGCTATAAGACATAATTTTAAATTATGCAATAATTAGTGATTGATAAGAATTCTTTATTATACTCAATTTTCATGAGAAAAAAAGAAACTTGTCATAAATCTGTTAGCAGTTTATACCCTATTATCTGATGCAATATAAATTATTTTTTTCCTTCAAAGATACATGTACACACACGCGCACACAAAAATATATAATTTGTATATACGTGCAATATAACATTCACATGACAAGAGTCTGTTAGGAAAAAATGGTTGGAATTACAAAATCAAGAAAGAGGTATAAAATGCCTTTATTTGATATGCTGTGGAGAAAAAAAAGAAATAATAAATTTTAAGCAACTGCAATCTGTCCTTTAATTAGATGAAAAATCTAAAGTTGAGCAGCTACTGTGTTACCTCACCAGTGATTTGTAAAACCATCTTCCAATAGTTATTTGAGTACAACATACTGAAAATAGCAACATTTGACTATTTTAAATTGTTTAATAATAACTGAGAAGAAAACTCAAAAAAATGCCTCCTGGTAATAAAAAGATACCTTTGTCTCACTTTTTTCTCAACAAAATGGTAATACTTCTTTGCAGAATGGCTTCCTGGTTCTATTTCCTAAATGTTGTGTCACATACTAACGTATATGCTTAAAAAAGCAAACTGCATTTTTTTCCATCTCTTTTTATTTGGCCATCATTTCATAAAAGGAATTTTATTTTCAAATGGAACTGTGGAACCGTGGAATCAATCACAAAAATTTGTCTTATTTGCTATGAAACAACAGGTTTTTGTAAATTTAAATAATGCTAATAATGATTTGGTAATATACATTGCTAGGTATTAAAGACCCAGTTCAGGATCCCCAACCCAAGAATGATGTGGATTTGTTGGAGTGAGACCAGAGGTGGCCACACAGATTCTCAGAGGAGCACCTCTCCTCCTATGAAGACAGGCTGAGAGAGTTAGGATTGTTCATCCCGGAGAAGAGAAGGCTCAAGGGAGACCTTTAAGCATCCAAAGAGGTACAAGAGAGTTGGAGAGGGATTATTTACAGGGGGGTGTAGAGTTAAGACAAGGCAGATGGCTTAAAACTCAAAGAGGATGGCTTTAGATTATATGTTTGTGAGGAATTCCTCACTATGGAGTTGGTGGCACACTAGAACAAGTTGTCCAGAGAAGCAGTGGATGCCCCATCCTTCGAAGCCAGGGGACCAGGCTTTGGGACCAAGTTGGAGGAGTCCTTGAGGAGCCTGGACTAATGAAGCAGGGGGTTTGGAATTAAATCATCTTTCAGGTGCTTTCTGATCTAAAATATTCAATGATTCAATTAAAATCACTTTGTGTATTGTGAAACTGGAGTAGATATATAGATTTCAGAAAATTTTATTCATATTTATGAAAGTAAAAGAGAAAATATTTTCCCTAGACTTCTGAAAGCCTTTGGAGACTGACTAAAAACTTAATGATGGAAGGATTTAGTCAACTCTGTGAAAAAAATATTTTGCAATTCAGACACTTGTAATGGAAGAGGAAGGAGGTGTAATGCATGAAAATAAATTTGGAGGAGGTAGAAAATTAAATAGCTAGTTCATTCTGTTGATAAAAAAGGAACAGTTCTGCAGAAATATATTTAAATCAATGTGACCATTTTAATATCAACATTTTTGTGTACTTGGCACATTATAAATAATTGAATATGGTAATCTTTGCTTCTATGTGTACCTCAGTACTGTAGTAATACCATCTAATGTTCTAATTAATCTGCACTATCTCCCAAGTCAGACTTTCAAGAGAAAAAAAAATAAAAAAGTAAAAAAAGCTTCCAGGAATGATGGTGTTGGCCTTACTCCAGCTGATACTGAGGCTGCTACTCAAATAATCTCTTGTCTTTTATGGCAACATAATCAAGTTAAGAAAATCTGGACAAGATATTTGGAGTCAATCAAGTACTTTATTTTACTTTAAAATGCTGAACAGGTGCAAGTGGGATACATTCAAAATGGTCGTTAGGCAAAACTTGCTTTGAGGGAGGTGGAGCCAACATCTGTGCTTATTTTCACAGATACAAAAGAGCAGGCCTCCCAAGGCAATGTGAGCAGGATCCAAATGGATGAAGCAGCAGGACTGAATAAAGCATTCTGATTTAAGACTTTCTCTGCTTATCCTAATTAGCATTTGAAAAAAAGCATGATCAATCTTTTTCTTCTCCGAGGGTAGAGAAGGAGGAGTCTGATTTAATTAAGGACATTAACTCCAAGCACAGACCTAATCAAATATTAACTATATTCAGAACAAGCACATTATAATAGTTTTGCAGTGATTTAAATGTTTCCCTCTATAGTTGCAATAATCTTTTTCACAGTGCATTTTATTTTTACTAAAACCGCTGGTTTTATTTTACCCTTCACATGTTCTGTATTTTAATTACTGGTTGATACGACCTTCCTGCAATAGATATCTTTATTACATAATTTTGTATTTGATATCCTAGAAATTGAAAGAGGATTTTCTGTAACTGAAGTAGAAACAGGTGCTTACCTCATAATGTGACAGTTTACACTACCAGCCAAATATCTAGAAGAAAGCTGGTTTGTATTTTTGAGTCTCTTGTGAACTCTAGGAATAAAATTTCATTTCATGTGTTGCAATTGTTTTTTTTTTTTTTGCTCATTTGATCTCAAATGACCTTCCTCAGTTTGTAGTTTGAAGGGTACTCTGTTCTGAGTTTATCTGTCATTGTTTTAAAAAAGATTTATTTATTATGGTGTTGGTTTTGGTATATTGCTAACATCTGCCCTTATGCTCCTGTCCTGGCACTGCTATGAATGGTGCAGTGATGTGTGTGTGTGGTTATAAGGGAACACAGAGGAGAGCCAAGTATAGATGGAATTACATTAATATTGGAAAATCTGGTAAGGACCACCTCTGTTCCTGCTTCTATTAGTGTTCTGTATGCAATATAAAAGCACAGACGATTATTTCTAGCTGATATGGTAGTGTTGCATGGTGTATTTCCATCTAGCAGAAACAGTAATCAAAAAGCTCTTTTGCTGTCCTTAGTAGGCCCACGACAGTGGTTTATTTGGAACTTCCCAGTCATAAAATGCATCCTTTCAGCATTCTGGAGACTATAGAGTCCAAGATTATCAGCACTTCAAATCACTCTGAAATTCCATCATAGTCTTGAAAAAGTGCTGTCAAATTGTTCCTTCATGCTGCCAAGATTTTACTTGGATTGTACTTATTGTCAGTAAGTTTTGTTCTAGGTATAACACAGTATCCTAGTTTTGAGAGCATTTTTTGGATTGGTTCTTTAGCACTGATGTAGGTAAAAATCCTTTTCCAAGTGTCTTCATATTAGTAACTGAGGACAATCTTAGTATTATTAAATTTTTGTTTTGTGCAACTTTTACACCGTAGAACCTTCATAAACATTTATGTCACTTCCCTTTCAGGTTACGTATACCCTCATTCTTCTTATAGTTTTGGTAAAAGAGATAAAATATATATTTAACACTTGTGTCTGGGAATGATGCATATTGTCACTGGTACAAATACAAGAGGAATTCCAGCAGAATTTTTTCCTATTACAATTCTTTAGTCCACAAATGTATTTTTGCAAGTAGCCAAAATAGCCCAGATATGACATTTGGGATTGGCTACAAAATTCATCTTGCATTCTGATAAGAAAAAATATGCTGGAGGCTGTAATTTCAGAACAACCATGCACTATTTTTGTTTTTTAAACTCTAGAAATACCAAATAAGAACCTTTCCATTGTGGCAGGCAAATGAAGTAAGGGATCTTAATGTTCAAATAGGCAAAGGATATAAGGTAAGAAAATTAAATTTTATTCACCTCACATTATTAGACAGAAACTGAGGAAAAAACTTGCAGTCTGAGATGTTTGTGTCACATTATACCTCCTCATGCTTTAGAAGTTATATTGACTTATATGTCAGGAGCAATCTAACGTATCTGTTTGAAGATATATGTGACCTTTTGTACATCTTTGCAGGTAGAATACAATGAAGACAAGAATAAAAACACATGCTCTATTTTTTTCCTCCATTTTAACCATTATCACAAGTTTTCTAATGAATGGTACAGCTTAATGGTAACACTTCTGAAGTTAAAGCACAATTTTCTCTGTGGTTTATTTGGTTTTTTTTTTTTTTTTTTACAGCATTTCCAGACTTGCAGTGGAACAAAATGGTGGCAAGCCCAGCTTTGGAGCATGCAGGTGTATCTGAATGCTCTAGATTTTTAGGGGGAGTTGCAGATGTTTAAAAACGGCGAAAATCAACCAAAACCACAACCTGGAATAATTTTCCTTTCTTTCTTCTCAGTTCTTTGGGCACAGAATTGAGTCCTGGTTTTGGAAGGACAGAAGGAGATTTTCTTTACTGGTTAGAAACCAGTACCATTTTCTTTACTCAAAGGTATATCTGTGTTCTTCATTCTGTGACTTCTCCCCAGATCAACTCTTTCTAAATCCTTTCTTTACTGGAAGGTCATCTTCTCACTTTCTGTGAGATGAAAGAGTTGGTTAATCCCAGGTTTCTTTAGAGGGATAAGTCTTCACCCTCATCTGTATTGGAGAAATGGACTGACAAAATCCTCATGCACTTCAAAGGGAAGTACAAAGTCATGTAAGTGTGGTGAAACAATCCTGGGCACCATTATATGCTGGGAACCACCCAGCTAGAAATCAGTTTTGCAAAACAATGACCTGTGAGCCAGGCTCCTTCCATTGGTTGGCAGTAACAGGAGCAGCGCAATGGGCGCATACCTAAACACAGAAGCTGCTGCCTGAACTTCAGGAAACACTTCATTACTGTGAGGGTGTCCCAGCACTGGCAGGGGTTGCCCAGGAAGGCTGTGGAGTCTCCAGCCTTGGAGATAGAAAAACATGCCTTGACATGGTCTCAGACAAACAGTTCTGTGTGGTTGTGCTTGATATGGGGGGCTTGAACCAGATGACCTCCAGAGATCCCTGACAACATCCATGCTGTGATCATGCAATGGATATATCTGAACCCAATCTTCCAGAAAATAAAGGGACTTACTTGTTGACACATATGTCAGAGCAAGCTTAGGACATCAGTGCAAGGTCTATTTTTAAATAAGCAGATTTGAAAATATTAGTACTGGGACCAGTCTCTTGAAAACCATTTAAATGCTGTATTCTTATGAAGAATGCACAAGCCCCAGGAAAAATCTGGCTATTAGTTAGTCAATTTAATTTGTATTTTTTTCACTCAACCCAATATTCTATACAAATAGAATAATGTAGGTTCTTAATTTAGTGCCTTTAAATCCATTAATTTCCTCTCATCAGAATATAATTGTTTTTTTCCTGAATAAGAATTACTCATAAATATAATTTTTCACTGCAACTGGAAAAGCACTAGTCTAAATGGTCCTTTGAGTGTGTATTTATGTGCTGCAGACTAAACTGGATGTTTAAGACTGTGGATATTTAAGAAGCGAGTGTACCACTGTGGATGTTTAAGAAGCCAGTGTGCCAGCCACTACTCAGTCAAATGTAATTATCTCTTTTCAAAGCTAGTTTCACCCTCTCAGTCATATATGTGTTTGTTTTCTCTGCTCATGTGATTGATTGCCCAGAAGAATGAACCTCTTTATCCACAGGCCACCTATGTTGCTTGTCTCTTTTTGACTTTTGTTCTTCCCTATCTAAACCTTGACCCAGCTAGATAGCAGCCAGTTGAAGTCCTCTCTTTAGACTTGCATACATTCATCACTGAAATGTACCAGTTTGTGTTCAGTATAAGAGGAGATTGTATATCTTCTGTGTGATAGTGAGAATGCAACTTGATATGAAGGAATGCAAACATGCTCTTACAGTTAACTTTTTTCTGTACTTCGGCAGCAGCAGAAGAAGTATCATTGACAGTCTGGTCTTTTGAAACCTTAATTTAGTAACTTGTTAATAAGAGTGTAAAGGCTCTAACTGTTGCTATTTGACTTTGTTTCCTCAAAAGCTTCTGAATTATATGTATCAGCATTAAAAACCATTGAAAGATTTATTTTCTAGGAAGAGTGACTTAAGTGTGTGAAGTTATATTTGTGTATACTGGAGAATGTTTGTACAGTTATCTGTGTGTGTATATATAAAGATAGACATACATCTGTGGATTTTCAGAAATGAGAGTGATTTTGGTATTTCTGAATTTGTCTTCTTTAAGCTAGTTTTTGTAAAGTGTTTATACAGATTCTGAAAAAAAAACAAAAACAGAGATTCAGACTACACAATTCTGCAAAAGGTAGTCTGTTTCAGGGGGTTGAAACACAGCTCTAAAAGCATATGTAGTCAGTTATACCAAGGAACTTGGGGATGTTGACGTTTAGAATCGTCACACATTACACTGAAATATATATACAGCTCCTCATCTAGGTTGTTCTGAGCCTAAAATGCAAATTCTGTGTTGCTTTATGAACCAAGCCTTCAATTTAGTACCTGAGAATTTTTAAGAAGGATAGTTTAAAATATTGTTCTACACACTAAATACTATTTAAATGTTAGGAACTTAGTTGAAAGAGCTATACTAGGCAAAGTAATTTTATTTATATATAAACCTTTCAGATCTACAGTTTAGATGACTTTGCATTTAGACTGTGTGTAATAAAGTTTGTTTTCTCATACTACAGGTGGATAAAGGAATTTTAACAGTATAATTAAAGTATGGCAACAACCATGTTGCTATCAGATTCTGATGGCTATCGAGAGAGAGGAAAATACAAAGAGTGGAAATGAATTCACACACTAATGAATTTTTTAATTAGTATTTAAAAACCCAAACTTCAGCAGTATATTTCCCTGTAGGGAACAGTATAGAATCATCCAGGTAATTAGACCAAGTGAAGATAATAAAACAAACTTATGGATGTATTGTGATAAAAGATGTTTGAAGGTCAACAGCAGCAATCAAATCAAGGACAGAAATTCATTAAATGAGAATAAGGTCTCAGTACCACTATGCTCTTTCTCTTCCTTTTCCTAAAAATCCTGCAAATATTCTGAATTCAAGTTAAATAATTGAAAAATCTAAATATGTGGTCGTTGGCATTTCAAATCAGTGTTCAAACTCATCTGGGCTTTTGCAATTATTTTGAATTTTCTTCTTATTATCATTAGTCAACAAAAAAAATTCTTCAAATACTCTGAACCACACATTCCTTTGTTTCCCAGTCATGATGTTTGTGTTGGGTTTTTCCCCACTAAGTGTATAGTGCCCCCCCAGAATATGCCATCATGTGCTGGCATACTATGGTTGTGCTGCAAGTGAGGAAAGTCAAAAAAAGTGAAATAGCCTCAGGATGCCTTTGCCTCTGTTTCCCACTATTACACTTTGGGTAGTACTCGTTCTTGTATCTTGATGGTCTAAATGTATTTCTTACTACTGTCAAGATGGATAGGAAGAGGCAGAGAAAAATGGGATAATCCTTGTTTCTATCCAGAGCCCTCCTGTTCCCTGGCCAAAGGAGGAGGTAGGCTTTTGGTCTTTGAAGTGCAAATAGTAACTTATTGCCTCCCTGGAGAGGAACAAAAGCAAGGAAGGAGTGAGCCTCAGATTTTGTGCCACCCTTAGCTCTCCAGGCATGCATTAAATGAAACCAAATTAGTCAGAAATAAGTTTTTCTGACACTAAATTAACCTTTATTTAAGAGCTTAAAGTTTTTAGGCCTAAAGTGCGTCTCCCTGGTTGCTTTGAATTTGGTCACGTTAGATTTCATCCTAGTTTAGAGCTATGATAGTGAGTTTATATAAAGAAGTTTTAGGGAAATTCCAGGGGGCTACAGTGATAAAATACAATGTGTTTACAGCACTGAACCTACTCCTCAGTACACATATAGACTAAGAAAGGATGAGAGCCAAAGAAAAGCTCGACAATAAATGTTTATGGCTATGTAAAGCAAAGCCATTCTGTTGAATTGCAGCCCTGAAATTCACCCAGGCCCCTGGCCCCAGTCTGATTCACTGCCTGTGAATCAACCCCTAAAGACAGTGAGTTTTAGGATGACAAGCCTTTGTCTTCAAACAGAAAAATGTAATTGTACTGTGATCTCATCTGTGATACCTACAGCTTGTCCTGGTTTCAGAAGCAGACTGAGCAGAAAACTCCCCCACAAGCTAAAATGAAATGCACACTATTTTGGCTACTCCATCTGGGGTTTTGACAAGATTTAAAGCAAATGTTCCTCTCAAACTGCTTGGACTATTTCTTTTCCCTAGAGAAACAGTTCTAGAACTGTCTTGTGAATTTTCTTGGCACCCAGTATTATTCTTGTCACATATTCATTATGCCTTACATCAGTACATTGTTTTATCCCAAGAGTATCTCTAGTTGCCATCTGTCTAGAAAACATGGGTTGATGGCAGGATAGCGACCTCAACTACCAAGTCAATCACCAACAATTTAGGAAGAAAGCAATGACACCCTTGATTTCCAAATACTGGAACTCTTGTTTATGCTAATAAATGGTCTTCTAATAAATCTATACAGAATATGTTTAGAGGACTTGGAGTGTTACTACAAATAGAAGAATTTATTTTTCATATTTTATGAATTAATATGTTTGGACAAACATATTAATTTGGTTTTATTTCTTTCACTAAACTTTATGTGCGCACATTTAGTTTCTTATGTGAGTAGCCACTTCTTATTTATCTGAATACATCATTCCTAAATATGACCAGTTATGACTACAAAACAGAAATATCTTTTCACAAGAAAAAAAACTGCTCTGTCAGAAATACTTCGGAAATTCAGATATATTTCAGAAAACTAATATTAAATAGAGAACTGTAAACACTTTCGTACTAAAACCTTTTTTTTTTCTTTAGTTTGACAACTATCAAAATTTAAAGCTAATTTAAATAGAAGAGAATTCTGGGGCACTCAGTGTCATTTTTCACTTGAATGTAATTTTGTCCAGGCTTTAAAAGTTAGATCTAATGCTCACAATGAAACAAAAATGATCAATGCTTTCCATTTTTTGTAATTAGAGACTGGCCTCTATCTGTTCATTATAAACTATTATTTATGTACTTGTCTGCAGCCAGGTCACATGCAAAGAAAGCAAGCAAACAAGTAAATATTAATACGAAAATATAATTTATTTGCTTCACTGTGTTAATCTCCACTTTTTCCTCCTGACAGTGTTGCAGTTCTTTTGCAGATTATTCCATATTAATGTGAAATGCATCTTGTTAAGGAAGAGTGGGAAGGTTGCTTCTGAGGTGCTACTGTGACTTGGCACAAGCTGCTATAAAACTCAGGAATTCTCAGCACATGCTTCTCAGACTGGAATAGGCTTTTTAAAGCTTTCTGCAAGAAACACAAAGCTTGGATCTATTTTTATTCTGGATTTGGGAGAGTGGTAATTTGAAAGGACAACCTAGCTCAAATACTTAATTTGTGTTTGAAGCCTGTTATATCTGGAAAGAGAAACCAGCAAAACACTTAAATCCTGCAATGCATCAGTAATGAATATTGACTTAATGACATGAAAAGAACAAACAAAAAGAGAAAGTGAAATGAGTTGTGAAGACCACTATTTGACAAGCTAGCTTTTAAAAGCTGATGCATAGTGGTGCCTTGAAATACCATGTGAAGTATCAAGTATCAGTGTGTGGTTTAGCCTTTGAGGCCAAGAGGTATCTCTGGGTACCTGTCTAAGGGAAATAGCAGCTCTGTGCCTTGTCTTCTGCGATCGCTCTGGGTCATCAAAACATACAGATGTGGAATGTATGATGAGTAACAGAATCTGCAAACTCATCAACACTTTTTGCTGGGCTCTAAACCAGCAGCTTCTCAGCGGCTGAGGCTGACCCCGCAGAGCACAGCCATGGGACTGGAGGGACTTCCACCCTGGGTGATCCACGGTCCAGCTCTTCTCTGGAGAAGTGTGTGCTTCTGGGATGCAGGACAGCCTCACTCCTCTTGCCACCTCTCTTTGGCTTTTTGTACTCGATGTCACCCTCTGGGGAGTGAGCAGTTGGTTGCCTCAGTCACAAGGGATAATGGGGCAGGAGGGAAGCATGGTGCATCCAACCATGGCAGGAGGCATGTATCTGGGATGTGAAAGAGTGGGCTGACAGTAAAAGCTTCTTCCTGCTTATGTGCCACTTAGCAGATCTCAGTTGAGAGCAAAAGTAGCAGTTTTTTCAATGCATCTTATATGAGAATAAATGCAAAAAGGCAGTGGCTGAAGCCTCAGGTGGATGTCTCTCCATAATTATAAACCATAACAGATCACACTGCATATCTATTGTAATTATCCTCCGTTGATACTTAATAAAGGCATTAAAAAGGTGAAATTAATCTTGTAATTACACCATACCTTTCTATACTTACAGTGCATATTTCCTACTAAAATTTTCAAAGTATATTTTATTGACCAAGGCAAATAGACTTTATAAACAAACATTCCTATTTTTTGGTGACAGATGCTGTCTTCACCCCTGTGGAATAACTTTCTTCTGTCCTTGAAGTCACTCACAGGTGGAAAGTAGTCTAAAATATAGTATCATTAACCTACTATAGGCTGGGAAATTACAGGCAGAATTTAGGCATATAAAATTAAATTACTCATATTACAGTGGTCCAGGGTTAACTGTATGCTTAATTGCATAGTCACTAGATTCTGCATTTCAAAAGATTTCTTTACATAATCACAAAATATTCTATGTGTTTTGCTACTACTTAAAAGGTGTTTTGATATCAGGTATAATATTTCTGCCTTACAGACTGGTTTAAACTGTACAACTATCAAAGCACTTCTTTACCAACTTACTTTAGCACTTCACTTAACAGATTGCATTGGCTAAGTATTATCTAAGGCTTTAATAGTAATAATGGTTCTTTTAGGAAATGCTATTAAGAATGGAATTTATCTTAAATCATGTTAACTGTCACTGAATAATAGTAACCCATCAGTGAGTAATAGCAGCAATAAATACAGTAAAATTATTTTAAAGGCATAAGTTAGTAATTTTCTATCTCATGCAATAGTCACGATATTAATGAATTAAATAAGATATGTGTTCCTACTGTTTGCAGGATTTTTCACTAAATATTCAGTGTATTTTGTAAATAGGTGGTTGGTGATCCATTGGCACAAAAATGAAAGTCAAAGCACTATTAGTGAAACTAGCCTATTGAAATTATTATACTAAAATAATGCTATTCCATAATTTTTGATGTGTTTAATCAGTTATATAATGTACTGTACATTCTTGCTTACCATAGGAACTTAGATAATGTTGAATCAAAGAAAGGAGACTATGAAGAAACCCTCTCTCTTAAAATGTGTATTTGCTTCCCTTCAGGTATGTCTCTTTCACTTTTTCCCTACTTTTTACATTTCTGTGTAGAACACTTATTTTATTATTGGACATAACATGGTTTTATTAGATAGTTTATTGCCAATTAATCAGTCCAAGTGCTAGAGAAGTTGCATATTTCTGCCAAAATACCTATTTCTATATTCAGTCTGTACTTTATAGTTCCCTTAAATTGTTAGTGTCTTTTAAAAAATCACTAGTTACTGGATAATGAGAAAATATAAAGCCAATTATATGATTTGATGAAGATAGAATTAGTTTGGGAGGGATTTTAAATTAATTTAGAACACTTGTTTAGAAAAGTAATATTTTACCTTTCCCTGAAGGACTCTGTACCTCAGATTACTGTCTTATACATAAATACAAATATTCCATTAAAGCCCACTGTATGTTCTCTGCCACATGATGGAATTAGTGGTGGGATACACAAATGCAGCCAGCAGATGTCAGCCAATTATGTCTTTCTCCGAACTGGTGTTTATTTGCCTAGAGTGCTGGAATCCATCTAGCTGCAGTAGTCAGCTAAAAGACACTGCAGTCCTAGTCTATTCAGTCAATGAAAACCTGCCAAAATTTTAGTAAAGTATAATCCTTGTTTTATTGCTTACCATCTTCCATGTTCAAAATCCTTTGAGGGGAAACTCTGTACCAGAGAAATGCTGTGTGTGCTCTAAATTTTATGACTTTCTGCAAAATCTGTAGCGAGACCCATTTAGATTTAGAGGAAATATCAGCCAATATCAGCCTTGTGCCAAAATACAAGCTAGTACTGGAAGAAAAATGGAATCTTTATCACTTGAATATAATCCTTTGGGCATTTACCACCACAGGTAAAGTCAAATACCCAGAGCTGCCTAATGTCTTTGGAGTCTGGTCTTGACTTCATTTTTGCTGCTTTACTTACCAGCCTCTCCTCTCATGCTGCTATGGAGTAAAAACATAAGTAGCAAACCAACCAACAAATCCAACAAAGAAGTAATACCTCATTTATTGCCCACTACCAGGTTTAGCAGCAGGTGCTTTGGGAGGAGCTGGTGAATCCTCCTCCTCTGCAGGCTCCTTTCAGAGGCAAGGCCACCCGAAGAGCTGCAAATGGTTCCAGAGGATGCTGGAGCTGTAAATAGCACAGATTTGTAGCACCCTGAACATACCCTGACTATGCTCATTCCTGGCTGACAAAAACCTCATTGGCATTTAGGACTGCAGCACTAGAAGGAATAGCAGGTGCCCTGATACCTGGTATTTCGGGTATGATTATAATGCAGTAGCAGTCACAAAAGTCATCCCAATATCTGCATTGAACCAGCAACTGAAAATCCAAAAAGGTATAATTATAACTTGTCAGAGGAAGTGAACAGAGATTAGTGATCTTGCTGGGATTTAGTCCCTGCATTAATGTATTCACAGTAAGTGTGGGAAGGATTTTGAAGAAAAATTATCCACCTTGTTGTTCACTCTGGAGTGAGGCTGACAACTGGATTCATGGCCAATTGTGAGGCAAGGGATGAGGTAAACTTAGGTAAAAATCCTTTGAAATTTTCATACTACTAATTCTGGAAAAAAGTGTATTGGGTGACTTATTCATGAATCTGTACCATTGTGATACATTTTGAAAAAAGTCCTTTCCAATCTTTGACCACAAGTTTGTGCCTTTTAAAGAAATTGCTTCTGCCCAAATCCATCGCCAGCCTGCAGATATGCTAGGAGGACTTCGGGAAACCATTATCTTCTTTTCTGCAATTGCCATTTTGTATCTGTTGGCCAGGATTTTCCAGCTCTGGGAAATGTTTTAGGTTGTATAGAGAGATAGAGATGGCCCTAGGTCATTTGTCAAACTGTGATGTGTAACCAGTTGAACTTGGGTGACTCTTGGGTTCTAGAAATGCAAATACCATCTACTGGTGGCAGAAGCAGCAATGACAGCTGTAGAGAAAGATGCTGTGTAAAGGAGTTCAGCACAATCCACCAGCCCTTCTTCCAGCAGTGAGAAAGCTCTGCTTTTCCCTCGAGTTAGAGGCATGTATTTTATTTAATGTTTGCAGTCTTCCTTAAGCATTGGTTCTGAGCCTGTAGCAAGAATTACAGAGAAAATTGAGTGAGAAAGGACACATATTTACCTTTTTATGAGGAGCTCTTCTCAATGCCTTGGCCCACTAAACTCAGGGAGGTGATTTCAGTTTACTGGGGCAGGTTCAGCTACTTGAAGTTCACGATGATGCCCTTCTCAGTAAGGCCCAAGAAGTAAAGTAAGCTCTAAAGTAAGCTCTAAAATAATTCTAAAGTAAGCTCTACTAATTTTTCACTATGTGAACTTAGTTTATTGGGATAGATATTAGGAGGAAAGAACTTTCATAATACTTATTCTCTGTGTCTTCACAAAGATTTTCACTGCTTTCTTCCTAATTTAGTATTTTGCTTACTTACAGGGGGAATATGGCAGAATTAGGTGTGGAAGTGCTCATATAGGTAGAAAGCTGAAATTAATTCTACTAAGTTTTACAAACAAACTTCCTCAAAATGTTTTCCAATGTAGAAAACAATGCTTCATTATAAAATAGAAACAAGGAATGACAAGAGTACTGAAAGATTTACTCACACTCTGGCTGTATCTTGCATGTCACTTGCCAAGCCTCACATTTAAATCTGTTCCCTCAAAAATAACTATTTGTTATATTCCTTTCTTATGAGTACATTGAGAACTGAATATTGTCCACTATTTTAACATGGATTATTAATTTTTCCAAGTATAGCTGCTGCAGATTAGTATTTTTATATTTATTTATTTTTAGCAGTGGCCTTGCGAGATCGGGGCAGTGTGAAATGGTGAGTCCCTGGCAGGCAGATTGGTTTGACACACACACAGCTGGTATTCAGTTTGCTGTGACACTGGAGGGGGCCAACACACTGTTTTCTGGCAGGCACCTTCTGCTCTCTGAGCAGGCAGACAGCTCAGAGTCCATGAGTTACCCCAGTTCTCACACGCAGGCTTCTCATTGCACATTAACACCAGGCCACTATCGTGTTAGCAAATAACCCTGGTATTCAGTGTTTGATAAGCCAAATATTTGAACCAGGTGACATTTGAGCATTTTTACAAAGTAACACTTTGAATAAGGCAGGTCTCACCGTTGCTGGGTTGCTAGCAATTGATTTCTTGTCATGCAAGTGGAATGTTATCTACAGCTGTGAAAAATCAGATTTTGGGGATGTCCTGAAAATTATTTTAGACTTAAACATATTTTGCACATATGTTGTAACATACATACCATTTTTCTCTATAAATAGGTGAAAATACTTAGACTTGGCTGTGGTAAATATATATGCTTTGCTTAAGTGTGTTGTTTTACAGTCTGTGCTTTGAAAAGCTGGAATTATAATATACATTTCCGTGGTTTGAATTTCATTTTGCTAATGTACTCTGAGATTATGCCTTCATCTTGACTCAGAGTAGATTGAGACCTAACTTCTTAATCTGCAGCTCATCTCCTTCTGCTCATCCCTGTCTTTTTTATTCAGTTTCAAGTGTTCTTCTGTTTGCTCTGCTTTTAATTGAATTTTGTCCTCTACCAGTGACTAGTTATTTGCCTTTTTTGGGTCATCTTTTATAATTCTAAAACTGTAAGAACTGTTTCACACAGCTGCCAACCATTTGCTCTCATCTGTGGTTTCTTGCACAGTGTTACTTATAGATATTTATAAAGAATGTTGTAAGTACCTATATATATCAGAAGTGAGCAATCTAATTATACAGCTATGTCACTTTAAAGATACAGTGATGTGTGTGAAACTGGTCAGATTTACTGCCACTTCATGAATTATCATCTGTTGGACGACTTACCATGTCCCTTGTCCTACACAGCTACAGAGTAGTGTTATGCTAAATTTATTCAGCTCTAACAGTTGGATCATTTTGAAATGCAAGGACTTAAACTCGTTTTAGTTAAACAGATATAACAATGTTATTGTTGATATATTAGAGAGAAATTGATATAATTATTCACAGGTGGAAAGCAACTATGCTCATATAACCTTATACAATTTCTTCTTTCCATGGTCTATACCAATTTGGTATTAATTGGTATTTTAATGTTTAACTATTTTAATTCAAGTGTTCAAATTGATTATTAAAATATATATAAAATTCTCAAAGAAAAAAAACAAACAAAAAAAAAAACCAGCCCAAAAAGCCTCTCTGCCTGTTCCTTGGCAGGGATGGAGACTCTATGACTCTTTCTGTAACATCTAGTCCACCTCCTCTTTCAGGCATCTATCCCCTACAGACTTCACTGCCTTTGCCTATTGCACTTTAATTACTGTGAGCAAAGTGCTGATATCACATCAACCTGTAATCCTAGAAGTACTCCCTCAGTTGCTCTCTGTTTTCTTTCCTTTCATTTAACATGAACAAACTAAGCCATCTAATTAAAATCTCCTATTCTCCTAAAAATTCAATATGTCCTTCTAGCAGAAAAGAAAGGACAGCAAAAAGATATTGGTCACATATCTCTCTTCCCAGTTTAGCACAGAGATTCAGTCCTCCATGGTAAAGGATCATTTAATTTCAAAGCTTTAAAACATATTTAGCCTAACTCATGTGAATACATTAAAGAAATCAGAAATTTCAATGCTCTAGGCACTCTGCAGCATTGAACTTCAAGGTGGTCCCTTAAAAAACATAACATTGATAGTCATTTTGTAGGAAGGGACAGCTGATTATACACACTAAAGCAGACAAGAAGTCTGAAATGTCATGAATAGGTGAAATAAAATAGTTCTGTAACTGACCTGACTAATGGGGAGACAAAGCATGGTATTTGGGAGTCGGTAATTTCAGTGCTCAATTCTATTGTGTCTGCATTCTCTGAGACAAGGTTTCAAGAGTGCACTTTTTTAGTAGGAGAGGGTGTTTTCAAAAGAGCATTTCAAAAGCCTGTTAAAAATTATGAGAAAGATAAATAGAAATATCATTTTCTCTGCTGTTTTCATCTGAAATGTAAATGAAAAAAATCTTTTTAAGAAAGCTTACAGTATAACATTTCTGAAAACACCATTAATTTTGGTAGATTAATTAGCATCTAGACTTTTGTAATAATATCTCAATTATATGACATTAATAAAAGTCTACCTGGTATTAAGAAGTTAGGTTTGGAAAATAATCTGCAGATGTTCCTGAGAGACCCTGATTTTGTTACCATATAGCTGTGATTTGACTGCTGCCCTGGGTTCAATGCATTTTGGTGTGGGGCTGCTGCCAGCTCCTCACGACACAAAACAGGGTTCCTGCTTCACTCAGTCCCCCCTGCTGGAGTTCACACACTTGTAGCTTGCAATGCAGGTGTCTGCTCACAGCCACCAGCTAACTTTCCCCAATGCCACTGTGTTGTGGTTTAACACCGGCCAAAGTCCAGACTCACTTGGCCTCCCCTGCCAGAGCTGGGCAGAGGAGAGAAAAATCAAATGAAAGGTTCATGAGTTGAAATATGGACAGAGAAAACACTCCAAGGGCAAACCAGACTCAACTTGGAGATACAAACTGAGTGTATTACTAACGGAAGCAGAGGAGGAAAATGAGAAGTAAAATAAGCCCTTAAAACACCTTTTCTTGTCCCAGCCTCTCCCTTCTTCCCACCGACAGCGCAGGGAGACAGACCATGCAGGTTTTGGTCAGTTCATTGCTGAGATTTTCTTCCACTGCTCCAGGAGAGAAATCCTTCCCTGTGAGGCCATGGGGTTCACTCCCATGGGAGACAGTTCCTGTGAACTTCTCCAGCGTGGTTCCAATCTCACGAGCAGCAGTTCTCTCATAACAACCATGATGTGAATTCCTCCCTCGGGCACAGAGTCCACCCAAAACTGCTGTGGCATGGGTCACCCTTCCACAGGGTGCAGTCTTCCAAGGATAGGCTGCTCCAGCCTGAAAGAAGGGGCCTTTGACAAATCCTCATGCTCTTTCCAGTACTTCTGGCGCTATTTTCTGTTTAATGGAAAAAGGTATGTCCAAGTGTATTCATCCACTTGTATCCTGAGAACTGACATTTAATTCATATTTATATAAGTCAAATAAGGCATTTCAGTCAGTGTCCTTATGTTCTATATTATAATAACTAAATTCAATACAATTAATTAGTATACTGACTAAAAACATTTTCTTTGTAAATGGTTTGAGGGTAGACAATGTCTCATCACATAAATGGATCTTTATCCTAATAAAAGATTTCAGAGTCAAAATGTCAATGGCCTTATGGAACACCATGAGGTGAATCTTTTAGTCAACACTGCACACTGAATATGCTGATTTTTTCTTTTCTTTTTTTTGTTTTTTTTCTTTTTTTCTGAGAAGACTGTAGTGGAGGAGTGATCCACTCATACTAGTTTTCATTTGGTTTTGGGTATTCAAGTCATATACCATTGAGACTGTATTTTTCCTAGATATAATTTGTATTTGTTAGGGCACATTTGAGAAGTCCTAACATTTTTCCTTTCTCTCAAAAAAAAAAATCCTATTATTTTACCTGGCAGACTGAGTGTGAATATTTGATGGACAATATGGATCTGTCTCATTTGTATTAGTAAAATGTCACTATTTTATTGCCAAAATTGCTACAACTTTATTACGTTAATTATCACTATTTCACATTTAAATAAACAGCGTTTTTTACCAATAATTTTGGAACAGCTCAGAAAATATGGACGAACAGAATCATGACAGAAGTATGTCCAGTTTGCACTTATATGCCACTGCCATTTTTTCTAGAGACACAAGCAAAACTAGTTCATCTCCTATAGATTGCCTTTAAGAAGAAATTATAGTTAAACTGTCTAACAAACAAAATCTTGTTTATTTACATAAATATAGTATCCTGTCACCCTGAAGATGATCAAACTGGAAATGTTTTTTTTTTCAGTGCTTTAATGCGTATTGGATCTTGAGCTCTCTGCTGAAAGTTCTTTCCAGGTGTGTGCCATTGCAGTTTAGGAAAGGTTGAGCTTTCTCAAAAGGTTCTCATGACTTTTAACACAGAAACTTTCCCTGGTGCACTTTAACCATACTTTTTTTTAAATTTTCCTGTTAGTTTAACTTCCACACAAAAACAGTATGAACAGTATAAGAAGAATCAACATTTTAATTTTAGGAGGCTTTTGCTTTAGATTGAGAACAAGAGAAAACAAAACCATTATACAATATTTGTGTTTTGTGTTTTCTCTGCTTGCATTGACATGGCTGCCTTTACTAGCAGAGTATTTAGAGATCTAATTAGCAATGATCAAGAAAATGCTCAGTGCTTGTGTAATGGAATTAACAGAGTTAAGCACTTGGAAATCCATCATGTCATTCAGATTCTCCTATTCCTTTAAAGTGACCTTCATTTGTTGCAGTTCTTTTTAACAAATGTACACCAAGTGAAACAAAATATATGCATTAAAAATTTTCCCTTAACTTCAGTAAATATGGACTATTGGAGGATTAGTGTATAAAGAAATCCACTGTCTAGAAGAATACAAGAATGCTGTCAGTGACTTGCTGTCCTTTCCTACAGACATAACTGTGAGGGGAAAAAGGAATTTTTAACACTTTTTGTAAGAGTAAGAGGTATGAAGCAATCTGGTACCACATTTCCTTGGCAAAACAGCACCCACCTTTAGACAAGGGGTCAATTGTTAATCTGTGGGTGCGGGAAGAACACTGAATGGGGACTTAGGTTCAGTGGATGGAGTCAATGAGTGGCTGCACCTCAAGTATGCAGCCAACTGTGAGAAAAGAAACAGCTTTTTTTGTCTTCTGCCTTAGTGAAGCACCACAAAAAATTTTATGTTTGTCTTCTTTTTCTTATGATCTCTTTTATGTATTGTCATGGATCCAAACTATTTCATGTCTTAAAATAGACCCCAGTGATCTCCTTTACCTAGAATTTTACATCTTCACACTTCTCATGCTAGCATCTAAAAGTACTGGATGTTTCACGTGAAGCTCATACCTGTCAAAAATTTATAGAACAGGTGATTTTTCTCTGAAGGAAACCCAACATACCCCCTCCTCACACACAAAATTTTAGTTTAACTAAGAGAACTAGACTGTATTAGACCAACTATATGAGAGATGAAGTCAGTAAACATAGTTTTGATGGTGATATAGGACAAAAATAATTTTAAAAGCCAATGAAATCTTCCCATGAAAATCGGAAATGCAGCAAAATCTGTGTGCATTTATAAGACAGCCATGTATTTCAGTAACTGAATTTTTTGTGCATCACTTCATCATTAAAGGGACTCCATGTAATTTAAATTCACAACAGGAAACCACACATGGGAAAAGACTGTACAGATACTTAAAAAAAGTTGTATAAAGTAAACTATATTAGTGAGACCTCACCTACATCTCTTATGTTGCATCTTCTCCTCTCTTTGCTTCATGATTATTTACTTAGTGCTGTTTTAAAGGAAAACAACACAGAAAATTAGTTATGTTTGAATATAATCAGACTTGCCTAAAGATACTGAAAGTTAGCCTAAATTGCATAATAATTGTCAAAGCTCATTTATAGCCTTGTAGAAAATATACATTGATATGCATGTTCTAGGACCCATCAAATTGAAAACACCACTTAAGCTGCCTAGCATACCCAGATATTATTTCAGGATAAAGAAATATAATTAAAATTACCGACAATTAGTTGATTTTTTAATGTTTAGTCTTGCATTTAAACTCTTCAGCTTCATTTTCCTTTGTGTGATTTTATTTAATACATGGAAGACCTTTGAATGAAACATGTCTGTTCAGGAAATAGGACACTCAGTTCTTCTCCTAATGTCATTAATAATCATGTCTCTGATTCCATCCTACTCTCAAAAAAACGCTTTTTGCTTTACACAAGTGGTCCTTCTGAACCAAGGCTTTATTCAATACAACTGAATATTTCAATGTACTGTGTTTTGTTTGAAGCAGAGACCAGATTAATTAAGCTTTCATTCTGTATTGTTTCACAATAAGACAGAAGTATTACCAAACCCACTCTACTGGAGAACTTTTAGAAATTTTTGAAATTTTAGAGGCCAAAGATATATTTACTCATGTTTGCTGCACAAGACAATTTTAATTTGATTTCAAAAGTGTTACATAGAGAAAAAATTAAACTTTAGGCTATTACTAGGCATTATGTTTACATCTATCCATATAATATTACATTCAACTTTAATGTGTGGTAATGCATTCCGTACTAATTAACTTTCTGCTCACTTTTATGACCCTTGTCAGAGTTTTATCTGGACATCTTGTAATCATTAATTGGCTCTAAAACAATAAGAATGGAGACCATGACTTATAAAGTTAAATAAGAAGACTGGTTATAGGTGAAAAATATTAAATATTCATATGTTTTAACACCTTTCAGGAAAACAAGGTCACTAAAGAGCAGATTTCAACAACTCTACCCAGTTTTGTCTTTCATAAAACTTGAATAACAATTAATTAAGAAATTGATTGAAGTCTAAAGCACTTATTGGCTACAAAAGACTTCTTATTTCCATAGTGAAAATTAATCAAAATACTAAAACATGTTCTCCCTGAAGATGTGGTTATTTTTCTCTTTCAGGTGAGCCTACCATGCAATCACTATTTCAGGGCTAAATTCTGACGGAAATTAATTTTAAATAAATGCGGGAGATAATGGCAGAAAAAAAAATTCAGATATATATTTTGGACAGTGTGGGAAATTCACACCTCTACTCACTTTCTGAAAGATCCAACTGTGTCCTCCAAGCATGAAGATTCTCTGTGTTTTCTTTCCATTTCAATTAGAAGCCCTTGTGAAGTTTCCCACTCACACTTTACCAGGACTTTGGAACAACTAGATATCTGGAAAACCACTCTATGAAAGTGACAATTTCAATCATATTGTGGCAAGAATCTCTGGCTTTGGGGAATTTATGTGTATTTCTAAATTCTAAAGGGGGTCAAAATTCTTCAGACTATTTCAGTATTTTGAGCATGATATTAATCTTTGATGGAATGATAAGTGCACCTTTCACTCATTTGGCTAAGATTCATGACTGTTGGTTGGACAGTCAGACACTTAATTTTTTTTTTTTTGGAGCTGTTATTTTACATAATGGCCTCTTTCATTTCACGTGCAGAAGATCAATTTGAGGTCAACTTTTGTCTTGCAGAGTTAAGCTGCAAGCAAGTTGTTTTGAATCACATATTAATTTTTCTCCCCCTTTTTACATTTTATATATCTCTTTTCAAATTCTAACATGAGCTATCATGTTGCACAAAATTCAATAGATGAACAATGGAATTTTAGTTTTTGAGGTTTTTCTTTCAAACTACAAATATCATCATGTTAAAACGTTAGATGCAGTTTAAAGGAAGGAGTTATTGATTAAAACAAGACAAATACCATAGAGATGGTAGCTTTTGCAGGCTGTATTGTCAACGCAAACCTATAAATTAAAATCAGATCATATCTTTAATTTTGTATTTTTATGCAACAGTTGTGCTTGATTTGTGATGTGCACAAACTACTTGCACAACTGTGTTACATTGGTTGTCTCAGTTAGTAAAAGAAAACTTTTGAAAAAGATTTAGTAAATTGGATCTCTAAGAGTAATATGTCATGTTTACATACCAATATCTACTGAGAGTTATTTTGTCTCTAAATTGGAGAAGATGTTTCTCTGACAGGAGAATTCTGACTGAAGAAACAGATTTACACCAGGAATTTAAACCAGGTTTTTAGTTTCATAGAAATATAAGGGAGGAAAAACGATAATAAGAAGATAAACTTATTACAAAAATAGGCTTGTATAAGCCTGGTATGGCTGATGAAGATAAAACCAAGCTCACTGACATGTTTTATTTGCTACTATAAGATTATCAAACCTTGTGTTGGTCTGTAATACTATGCAGGTTAATAAGTGTGAATTTTAATGCTTTTTTTTTACTGCCAAATAAAATACTAGATTCATAGAATATGTTGAGTTGGCAGACCCTCATAAGAATCACTAAAGTCCAACTCCTTGCCCTGCACAGGGCAGTCCCAAAATCAGATGTGCCTGAGAGCATTGTCCAAGCACCTCTTGAGCTCTGTCAGGCTGGTGCTGTGACCACTTCCCTGGGGAGCTGTTCCAGTGCCCAGCCACCCTCTGGGAGAAGAACCTTTCCCTGACAGCCTACCTAAACTTCCCTTGACACAACTCCAGGTCTCCAGTCCTCTGTAGGTCACTTCTCAGTAGTATAAACATTGGGAATAAATCAAACAGTATCTCACTGTGGGAAATTCTTTCAAACAAACAGATTAGAGGAGACCAAGGTATGTTATACAAACAGTGGCGACACTGGAGAGCTCATAGGTCATGAGATAAAGTTAAGATAAAATAGCACAGGAAAATCTCAGTGTCCTCAGCTCTTCCCCAGTTTAATCTTCACAACTGCATCAGAAGCAAGGCAGGAATATAAATTTCAGTCACTGTAGTTTTAGAGTTGTTCTGCAAGTCAGCCTTTCTGACCATAAGAAATGTCACTAAAAGTGCTATTTCTATTCAAAGTAGTTGTGTTGGACACTTCCTTGCTCATGTGGCATACAGTGGCACAATTCTTCAAGCAGAAGAATTCTCATCTCCTGCTCAGTCTTCACAGCTAGGCATACAATTGTTTTAGTGAAGTTATCATTATTCAATGCTTTTTGATGTTCTAGTTCATATAGAAAGACATTTTACATATAATTCTGTGAGGAAAATTGTGACATTTTCTTTATGACCAAAAATTTATCTTCAACTTTTTCCTTGTTGGAGGTTTTCCATATTACATCCAGTTATTGGCTTGCATCCAAATTACATACGGGTCACAGAAAAGTCAATATAATTAGTTAAATAGAATATACTTTATTAACGTTTTATTAGCATTTTATTAGCAAAATTTGAAACTGGAAAAAAGGAACTAAATAAGGTTCTTTCCAAGAGAAAATGTCAAAAATCTCTTGATATTTCATCAACCCAAGCAAAACATTCTGTATGGAATCCATAGGCGAACAGTGATCTGTATTATAACCTTCCTATAACCTTATGGTGATCATTAGGATGAAACCATAATTAAATTTTTCTATTCTAGACAAAACTCTTATAATGAAAATAATCTTTATTCTTGAAACAATAGCTTATTATGGGAGAGGATGTCAGATATTTTCAAAAGACATAGAAACAATATACCTGAAAAAATAAGAAGGTTTTAAAGAAGACAATTTCAAAATATTTACAGAAAAATACAGCATTTTATTCTTCTTTTATCTTCTGTTAATTATTAATCTATTATTCTTAAGCAACTGCAAAATGTTAATATCTGGTTTTTAGTCAATGGGATCAAAGGGATGCTATCTACTGCTTTGCCTAAAATCAAGTGGTAAGGTGTTTAAATACTTTAAACATAATGCATAAGACAAAAATATAAGCATTCAAGTAATTTGGTTAAATTAGAGCATTTCAAAGGCTACTTCAAATTAGGCTGATTAGTGAAGGATTCAAAAGAGCTCTTGTGACAACTCTGAGGCTGTAAAAGGTTTCCTAACCTGACAGTATCTTTTTAAGGTCAGTTATACAAATCAGGGCCCAGAATATTTTAGCAGCATAGAGCTAAGCAACCTCTAAGTATCCAAAATCTGCCCTGGAGACTTAAAGAAACATATGCATTCTCTTCTGTTTGTCAGGATTTAGTTATAAAACAAATGGATTGGATTTACTTTTATTTAGTTTTATTGAAAATATTCTTGACTTTTTTTAGCAGATCTGTTTAGGGAGCTAAATATGATCTATATGGGGAAACAAAATACATTTGTAACTCTTCTGTATGACTTTCTTTTTTTTTTTGCCCATGTAATGCAGCTTGATTGCTTCCTTGCTTACTCTTTTTCTATCTCCCCATCTCCACACTCTCACTGTGCCTTTAGTGAAAAATCATGTCAACTAAATCCTGTTAATCTGACATTGGAATAAAAGTACAGTGAAAACTCAAGAGACAATTCTGAACTGAATTTGATAGGAGCCTTGTAAGGATTTTTGAGAAGTTCATAAATATTTCCAACAATATTGTCAAATTTATGAGACTGTATATTTACAAGGCAGCCTTATTTCACATATTTCTTTATTTCTCTATGTATTTATATAATTATTCTGCTGGTTTGGGATATTAAAAAAACAGAAATTGGCAGATGTTGCAAGAAGAAAACTTAATTTTTTTACGCTATATATATATTCCAGTTTTTAATACTTTTTTTTTTCACTTCTACACTTTCTCTGATGTTAAGTAAAAAAAAATTCACACAAAGACCATTTTACACTGTTTTGCTGCATTATTACTTCATACATCAGTAAACTATGCAGAACCAAGTTTATTTAACTTTCCCATCACTGATTAGAGAGCTCAAGGTTTTAGTAAATCTCTCACTGTACAGTAAAGCTTAACTGAATGCTAACTCTGCATTCATGTTCCCTACTCACCACCAGTTAAATATTAGAGACTTAGAAAACATATTTAAAGCAAAAATAGGAACCAGGCAAAGATAACTGCATAATAGCTCTCTCAGAGTCACAGTGTTTGTCAGTTAACATAAGGTGATCTTGCTGCTACATCCTGTATACAAAATTTTGACATTTCAGAAATTTCCATAAGCAAGGGAAGAAAGATCCCATAACTTAGGACATTGTTCCTTCTTTTAAATATTTCCTTCCAAAAGCCTAATGGAATATGAGATCAATGCAAACCAAATATTTTACTGAGATTGTTTCATAAAAAAGTTTTTTATTCTTTTCCATCTTTAGTTTTCAAACCTTTACTGGGGGAAAAGGTGTTGAACAGATTAGGCACTGAAGTTCCTGGAGATCTTGTTACACGTTGTTGGACTGTGAAAAAAATTTGAAGTACTGGTTTATGTAGTGACATGAGAATAGAAATTCAGATTTCATTCTCTTCTCTGATTTCAAGTCCTTCTGCAAGTTTTCCTCTCAAAATATGAGTGAGACCTAAACGTTTCTGAGAAAACAAATACAGTGTGGCTGTCACTGGTGAGTCACTATCACAGAGCTCTCTCTTCTTCTGCCAGCGTAATTCATTCCTTTGCACACAGAATGGGGGTGGGAGGTGGAGCAAAACCCAAATGACATCATATTTACCAATGCTAGGCAGCTATGTAATTTATGCAGAGACAAATGGATTACAAAGTTATTGGGACAGACAAGGTATCAAACTTTAGTCCTCTGATTCTGTTTCTGAGTCCTTGAAAAAAATACTGTATTATCCATTGAATACTATATTATCCATTGTTCTTACAGATGGCCAGTTTGCAAGGTGTCTCTTAAAACATTTTCCTTTCTCTTGAAATGTAGCTTCAATTAATTCCTTGAGTTAGCTTCTCAATAAAATAGATTGCTTTAAATGTTAGAAAATAAATTTTAAAATTTTTATTAGGCACATTCAAAAAGTTAATTTGCCCTCAGGTAAGAAGTAATGACAAGACAACCATCACAGTTGCTCATTTAGCTATAGGGAAATTAAATAATTTCTAGACACTAAAGAAGCTGTTTCATACACATCCATGCATGTTCACCTCTACCAAAAATAATGTTAATATTATTACACCTGACATACCATGCATTCTGGAGTGTTATTGATTTCCTCTGTCTGACTGTCAAAGAGAGGTGAGGAAATTTATAGCCAGGGTAAGACAGGGTAAGCCAGATTCAAAAGAAGCTCCTGCAAGCAGTCAGCTTTGTTTGTGTACACCAAGTTAGAATATGTGTTTAATATTCTGGGCATGAGTTTCTACTTGAATAAAATAAAACCTTGAGAAAGAGCATGTAAATCATTAATGAATAGAGCTTCTATTTTCTTTTAACTTGTAACTATTTACTGTAAATAAGGAAGGATAATCTCTCATGTAATGTGATCTTTGCCTAATTGTAATACAAAATGGGTATCTTTCAGCATATTGAGGATAATATTGTTGAAATTTTGTAAAGAAAAGCTGAGCTAAACTAAAATGTCTTTCAGAGCAAATTCCTTTAAATGAAACATGGCTTAAGTGGGTATTTAGTTCTTAACAATATGGATGATCTGGAAGAAAAAAATAGTGCTGATTTTTTTTTCTTGGTGATGAAAAATTCACTAGTTTGTGATAAATACTAATGACACGCAAATTACACAGTTTGGATTAATAAATCAGATCAGCATTTATATTTTTAGCAACAAATACTTGATACAATCCTTCTCACAAAGCTAAATTTGACTTAGATTTGGTTTGGGAAAGTTCATTAATGTGGTACAGAATGTCCAAGTATGTGTAGTGTTAATGTTGCCTCACATAAGCTGTACAATGCAGCCTAAAAGACTGTCTTGAAATCAGTTCTTTGGGGTGTCATGGTAGATAGAAAGGGATATCAGGTAGGATTTAAGAGAGAATATCACTGCTTTACACTACATAATGTTGAAAAATTGAGGTGGGTCCTAAAGGAGCCATAAGAACAGTTCAGAGTCTAATAAAGTAACTTGGGTCTTAAGGTCATAGACATCCTATCTAGTAAAACAAATATTAAAGCTAATATCAAATACTTAGATGAAATGTGAACAGCCATCAAACTTTTATGCAGAAATATAATTACCCCAAGAGGTGAGTTGAATTCACAACTTTAAAAAGTAATCACAACTATGGAAGATGTAATATAGTTCAAATAGAAATTACAGGTCTAATGCAGAGATTTTCATGGCTTCCTCATAGGCCTGTTTGTACAAGAAGTCAAGCCAGCTAATCATATGGGTTCGTTGGATTTTGAAAAAGATGCATAAGGGCAAAAAATATGCTTACAATCTGTTGTTTTTTTTCATAAGAATTTTGTTAATATTTCCTGTCTTTTGTGTGTCATCCTTGAAAATACAGCAGAACATGCAGCTGGAGATGCATGTCAGTGCTGTACATCTTCTGTGAGCACATAAAAGTTGGGACATTTGCTTATCAACAATGACATCACTAATTATTTCATCTTTTGTTGCCCCAGTTCCATCAGTAGAAGCCAAGATTTTGCCTAGGTTAACAAAACATTCAGTATTTTATGTTTGATAAACTTTAAGTTTGCTGAATTTGAATCTCTTTGAAGTTCAATGATTTTCATAAAGGCAATTCTTTTCTTTCAAGACAGAAATAACTAATACATAGTAATTAGATATTTTTTTAAGAGTATAAGAAAATATGCCTTAATAATGATTAACATTTTCTAATAGAGTAACTAATTTTACTTTGGAAAACTCGTTTTTGGAAACAGAAGTCTTGCAGACATTCTAGTGTTAATGTATGTCAAAATTATTGGCCTAGAACTGTGAAAAGGATATTGAACTTATCAAAAAAATTGATATGATAAAACATAACATGCTCATATAAAGACCAAGCATTTATATATAGAGATATTTACACAATTTTTCCCTGCAGGTACACCATGAGGTAGTAATATAACCCACTGATTCTTTAATTTTTTATTAGATTTTTATCTTCCACTTTTTTCAAGTTGAACTTCTTGTCCAATAAAGCAGTATTAAGGCTACTAAAACACTTTTTAGCTGTGTTTCTTACTGATACATGTTTGGATGTCTTTTGTGTGCAGTTAAGCTGAGTTTCCTGGTTTTAAAAAGCTTTTCATAACAATTGCAACACTACTGGGATTTTACTCTTAAAGATAAGAATATAGAATCATCATTTTAATTCAAAATATTTAATTATGTCCTTATATGTAAATACCACCATAAAATGACTGAAAAAGAGCCCCTGAGACAAAGTCATTGTGCAATATTTCTAATAAACTTAAAACTTAAAGTAATGACATTGGAAAAGTTAAATTCCTAGTTCTTAGGAAACTTATTCCATGCCACAAGTTTAATATTGAGAATGAAAGATAAGATCACATTTTTCACAAAAGCAAAAATCTGAATTCCCAATTGCATGCAAAACAAATTCACTTTTACCTAAGAGAACATGAACAGACAGCAAACAGCGATATATTAAGTTTTAAATTTCTTGTGCATTCTCTGCCTAGTGTTCTGCTTTAATTGATCTACATTCCCACTGCCTTTGTTGAAGGACCAGTAAACTGCACTTTCAGCAATCAGCAATCTATTCAGGCTAAGAAAGTTTATGATTGTTTTAAAATACTGCACAGACTAAGTATTTCCCGTTAAGTGAAAGGCTATTTTCCCTTTCTTTATAAATCTATGACTATTGACCACCTCATAAAGGCTTCTACCATATTAAATACAGCCTGATGGTGCACCGACGGAGTAATCCATTATTTTGTAACACCAGTATAGGCTCTGGGGATGAATTTATTGAACTTTAAAACACAATGTAGTCAACAATCCATTTCATCTGGCTGCATAACACCCTTCTACCAATCACCAGGCAAAGCCATCCTGTTTCACTTATCCTGTCCCATTCAATGAACTGTAAGTACATCTTTGCCTAATGATAAGGGCACTGGGGGCCATATATAATTCAGAGGCTTCTTGAAATGCATCAGCCAACTGTCCTGATATGTTAATCCACTCACTGGAGGCTTTCATTTGATCTCTAATATAAGTCCATGTTTGTAAGCTTCAGCATCATTATCATTATTGAAAAGAAGACAAAAATGAAGCAGCAACAGCACTGGTACTAATGACATCTGAGAACTGGTCTTGCAGACTATGAAAGCTAGTTTGCATAGTTCCCAAGTGCAAAAAAAATGAATGAACTTTTGCACAGCATTTCAAAACTACAAAGGAATACTCTGCCAAGCTTTTCTTTAACCTAGCTATCTACCTTTAAGATATATCTGTCTAGTTACTAGAAACTCAGGGTATTTTGAGAAAACAGCTCTCTTGCAGTAGGTAATATTCAGTCATTTCACATGGCAGAAGAATAGAAAGCAGAATATATTTGCAGAAAATTTAATTTAATTATAAACTACTATCCTGTCTACTAAATTAAATATTCTCCAATGCCTTTTGCACATACAAATAGGAAAGAATGAAAAATTATTGTTGCAAGAAATTTAGGTCAGTCAATTTTTTACAGACTTTTCTTAGGCTAGCCAAGAGCTTAGTCACTAATGAAACTAGTAAACAGACTATTATGTTTGTAAAATAAATTGAAAATCTCAAATGTTAGTTAAATTAAATATATCTGTTCATATTCAGTGATCAGTACAAAATTTTATAAAGTGTCGTATGATGTAAAATGGTAGATTAATTACAAGCAGAGCTAAAAATAGCTAGAAATATTGCTTCTGTCTCCACCCCAGACTCGAATTCTGTGGTTTATCTAGTCCAGCTGGTGTCACTATCTATCAGAATTTTATTTGGCCTCTGGTAAATGTAGGAGTTTGCTGATCAAGTTGCAGACTTGAGAGCTCAGATGTATCACCATTGTAAAAGGACAAATGGGCATCAAGATCCTTTAAACTCTGTGCCAGTCCAGCCTAGTTATAATTGTGAAGATATTACTTTTCCTAAGATCCTCACACAGTCAATTCTCTCAAAGGAGCTTAAAATTGTATAGGCAGGGGAACCCCTTCCCAAGGCCATATGCTTCCACGGACAAGGTGCATTACTATTCCTTGGTATTCTCTGTGTCACGTGCAAAGCAATGGCACAGCTGGTGCAGGCCTCCAACATGATTCAGGATAATTCAGCTGGAGATTTTAGGGAAGATGGTATTATTGATGCAGGACAAAGAAAAGACCTTTTTTTTTTTTTTTTTTTCTTTTGCTGCTGGGTGATTTTTAAAAATCTCCATAAATAATATAAAACCTTGCTTGCAACCAGGACTAAATTTGTGCTTGCAGAATATTTTGGGGATATATGTAACATAATGGTAAAGTTGTTCTGCCTTGAAAAAGTCTGTTTATATGTAGTTGCTTTTCAGAACCTACTTCAGTTCAGAACAAGATTAATTAAAATCTCTTTTAAGTTAAATAAGCAGGTAGAATGATTCATAAGGCTACAGGATATAAATTTAAATTTGAATTTAAATGATTTATTATTCAGTGGCCAACAGAAAATTGCCTTCAAAGAAAACTTAAAATTACTTTACTTCAAATTGTGTCTTTAAAGTCTCCAGTGTGCATTGGAGCAAAATATTCAGCAAAATTTTCCCACTGGCAGCAGTGAAGCACAATCTCTTCTCCAGCTGCCAGCAGAGGATGCAAGCTAGAGAAATTGGAGGTCTGGGAGAGTGAGGAGGGAAAAAGTAAAGAAGGGCAAAGGGACACTCATGGTGAAACCAGGCCAAACCAGCTGCTCTTTCCTGGGAAGTAGTTTTCCTTTCTGAGCTGGCCCTGAGGGACTAATCTAATATAAATAAAATATAAATACACAGTTTGAGGTTGTGTGCAGGTCCTAAGGGAAGCCAAAAAGGCTTATTAAAGAAGGAAGGAATAGCATGATAGCAGAGTGTTGGAGCCTTCTGGCTGAGATCCACAGATGGGAATGTGGACTTTCCAGTGAGCTAGTGCTGGAAATGTACAGCTCACTGCCTGAGCTGATGTGTCTGTAAATGAACACCTGCGGGGGCTGAGAGCCCAGAGATAGCTGGTTGTGATGCTGACCCTACTGCTCCTTTACTGACCCGCTGTGCTGCTGGCTACTGAGTCTCATATGTCCTAATCATGCATGCTAGACCAGAAACAGCCAGTTGAATTTTGGTCACACCATTCCCAATCCTCTTCACATTTAGCTTTTGGATGAAGAGGTGTGTTGAAAAGACATTTCCTAATGATGTCAAAGAATCAGAACATCCTTTCCTGTCTACATACAGGAAAAAAAAATTTTGTGAATAGATAGCCCACAGTTCTGTGAGTAGTTATTCAATTCTGTGAGCAAAATAACTCATGATAAACAGATAAATTGAAACTCTTTATTGATCCAGTTCTAACTTGATGTGATAGGTATCTCTTTCTACTGAATTTAATGGAACTTGGATTAAACTGGGAATAGATGCTCATCTGATCAGGCATCATAAAAAAGGGCTAATCTCCAGTCACAGCTACCAAACAACTTATAATTAAGACATTGAGGATCACATAAAAAATATTCCTGTATGCCCCAGGTACTTTTGAAGCACATTTTAAGGGAAAATTGTAATCTGCTAGATGTCATTCCACTGCAGAAAAAGTAGGTTAACTTCATCAAGTATGTTATTTGCTATGAATTATTCACTCTGCAATGTTACCATGGTTACAGCTGTGTTACTTATCCTCACATCATTATTATTATTTTTTGTAGTAATTATACTTACATTGCAAATAGTATTTTATTTTTTTCTGATCATGCCATTTGCAACATGAATAAGAAACAAGGTTCACGAGAACATAAATATTGATACTGTATGCAGTGTGGCTTTGGCATTGACATTAATGTTCCTCTGCATAAGGGCAGCATGACACTCATATAAAGAACCTGATCAGCCTTATTTTGCTGCTTTTGATTTCCATACTGATGTCACTGCATAAGGTAACTAATGAAGACATCATAAAATAATATCACCTCTTGTATTACCATATTTGCAGTGTACCTTACCATTAATGTAAAATATTTTTTAGTTATAATTAGAGCTGGCTGCATTAGGATAAATATTCTCATGAGAATATTAATAACTTAAAAAACAAAAAAAATGTTTATACTAACCTTTTCAGTTAGTTTCACTTTACTATTTTTTTTTTATTGTTTGCTAGTATAATGACCTCTCACAGGTGATAAATTAGCTTATTCTTCAATAACAAATAACTAGTCCCCCAGAGGTTTTGCAGGTCTTTAGAAGACAAACAAACCAAATGTTGAATGTACATCTCAACTGAAGTTGTTTTTCCCCTGGGGAAAAAAAAAAGAAAATTGGGATTCATCACATTATATGGATCTCTGAGCTGAGACAAAAAAAGTCCTAATGCAAAATGCAGTAAGATGCTGAAATCACTCCTGAAATTTCTAGAAATGTTTTAAGTGTTGCATATTTTGTCATCTCATTGAGTAGTTTTCATCCACTATATGGATATCTAAGTTAGGGTCTTAATTTTTTTAACTACCTACATTTAGTCAAGTGAAGTCAATGTTAAATATCTAGATAGCTTAGATTGTGAGTGGAAGAGAAGAATCACATTTGGATATGTATTTATATATCCTAAAGTAGATGTTTGAAAATGTCAGCTTAACTGTGTGCCAGAAATATCTATCTCCATCAAATACCAAAAAATTAAATAAAAAATAAGATATAAATGCCTGAAGTAAAAGAAGACTAATTCTACCTATGAAATCTGTCTGTTCATAATGAAGGTGCTATTTGGTCTCTTTTTTTTTGTCATTTTCCCTAGATCAAACAAAGCTTTGAAATCACTATTGCATTGTTAATCTCATATGCTTTTTATTTATAGACTATCAACATTTTTCTTAAAGTCCGCGTCTGTCTTTTTTATTTAATCAATCTGCTAAATCTGCAGATATTAATCAATTAAAATTAACCAAGAGCAAATTTGATGTCTGTATAGCGAGTCCATGCTAATTCTTATTTCTGAAATTTTGATTTACCTATCAGTTTCAGATGAATTGTTATATATAGTATTCAATAACACAGTCACACAAATAGAGTATAGATAAGTCTTATAGATAAGACTCTAAAATTCTTATTACAGCAAACTTCAAAAGCCCTTCCTCTGACAAACTTTACACTCACCTTTTTTTCCTGGAAGTAGGTCCAGAAGCACCAAATGAGGGAATTCGGAAAAAAATGATGACAGCAGTAATGTGCCTCAAATTTCTTCACATTAATAGCTTAACCTTTGGGTGGACACAGTTTGGTATTTGTGTTTTCAGATAGTGTACAGGAATAAGAGAGGAATCTAAGGAGATAGGTGAATTTTGCTGAACGTAATGCTTCGCTGTTAGCTCAGAATAAAACCACACAAGGCTTAAGATGACTCAAGAAAACTACACTTTTAGGTCTTCATTTTAAAGGTTACAAAACAAAAGATAATTTTTTCCCCAAATATTATTCCAATCCCACACTAGAATTGCCTTTATTCTCTCTACAGCTCTGACTGAGTTTCAAACAGATGCTTTACTTTGAGGAATCTGGAGTAGAAGCTAGATATGGCTCAGGAAACAAAAACGAATAAAACAGTCAGTTTCATCCTGCCTGCCATTGCTTCCTCTGTAGAAAAAAAAACAAAGTAGTCTTGGAAGAAGAAATCTGTAATGTATTGGTATTCCTGTCAATAATTTCTTCTGCATGTGTACGCCAGACCTTTAGTTTCTTGTAGGCTGCTAGAAACAGACTAATACAGATTGATTTCTGAGAGTCTGTACAGCCAGTCTAGTTATCAGTCATGACATTCCATGGGCTGCTTGTTTTCCTTTCCTCAGGAGTCCTCAAACACGAAATTTAGTCATGATAAAGGGATATGTATGTGTGCTGTAGCTGTGAGCAGTCATCCTCTGAAATGTTCAGAAACACAGGTGGTGCCAAGGATTTACCTTTAACCCATGTACAGCTCAGTGGAATATAGATAAGCAGGTCAAGGTACCAGGATTCTGGATGAGGTGACATCCTCAATCACCAGCACTCCCTTGAGTGGGATCTTCAGTACATACAGATGCCCATTTCACTTGCTGCAGACACTGTCATTGTTCTTGATAACCACATAGATTCAAAATCTACTCTTTCAATTCCATACCTTTCTTATGCTAGAATGAAATGCAGCTGTGGTAACTTCTGTTCAGGAAATTAAAGCAATCTGCTCTCTATATGTTTCCACTCAAGAGCAGAGGATGGGAGAAGCTGATGGATGTTTGACAAAGCCAAGAATATTTTCCTTCTGGTTTCCTTGTTTTCTAGTATCATTTGAGAAGCCACAGTCTAATATCAGATTCTAAAGCCATGGTAACTTCGAAGTCTCCAAAATAAAGCAGTGTTCATATTATCTATAATTCAGGTATCTTAAGGATTCACCCTTTCTTCCAAGTGTAGTGGCCAGTATGATTCTGTATGTGAATATTTCATGGGAGCTCTGTATCTTGCTTTCTATACCTTTTTTAGCTTTCAAGAGCTAACATGTTAATTCTACACTTCAATCTGCTTTAAAATGCATTTGGCGCTTGCCAAGGAGGTGATGGCCACTCACAGTAGCAGTCTCTGGTCATCATCTGTGGAAACAGGTTTGTAAACTTTAGTTCCCTGTCTGCTCTGGCAAATTAAACACCATCAAGACGTGCCTCCAGCTACTGGAATTTTCTCATTAAAAATGTTAAATTATTCAAGTGGTTAAAGCATTAAATAGTTAAATTATTTAAAAGATTTTGGCATGAGTCAGTTAGTACTCTCCAAATGCATATCAAGCACTGTTTTGGAATGAACTCAATCTGGAGAGTCTTCACAAAAGTAATTTACCCGGTCATTCTGTGTTGGAGGCTAACAAAAAGTTCAGTGGTAGAGGTTAAGTTTGTGTTTCTCTAGTAAACCTATAAACCCCCTAGTTTTCAAAATTATCTCATCTGTTATAGCAAGCAAATTGTAAATTTTCTTTTTAATGTTTTAAAATAGTATATTTATATATATATATTATTTTTTCAGAATTCAACAATTAAACTCACTTTTAGAACATGTATGTGTTATTACAATGCAACATATTCATTTAAAAATACAAGAAGCTGTGGCAACAACTAGTAATTAACATTCTACTTGTATTAGGATTCTCACTGAGGAAGATAAATATGTAAGATACACTATAGAAAGGGATATAGATCTGGTAGAACATATTTTAATAAATTGTGAAATAATATTCCTGGGAATTTTCTTCCAGCAACTGCTCAGTTGTGGTGACAACATAAATATATGTTGCAAGTTTAAGCATAATGCAATCAGTATTTTAAAAGTACTGGGTAAGTTCTTGATTACTTCTTGCTTTTGAAGAAGTGATTTATCATAGACTCTGAAATAGCAAGTGAAACTATTTTTGGACTTTGTGTAATTATTGAATCGTTTACAAAAACATATGATCACTCTGCAGTACATCATTTTTAATAAGTAGTGTCTTTTTCTTTCACTCACCAGAGGTCTTACTCTGTATCCCTGAAAAAAAAGGATGATTTGCCTGTGTTTTTAGTGTCATTGGATCAGAACATAATACACCTATTGTTTTTCTATACATGTCTTTTGGATAAGTGTATTTCTGCTAACTTTATTTCAATAATGGAAACCAGAAAAAACTAGATCTACAGTGAAATTTAAATTTAGAAGTAAATGTAAAATCAAAAATAAAAATAAAATCCGATGTTCAGCAGAACTTTTAAACTTACTGATTCTGCCTTGGTAGTTTCTAATTTACTTTTTTTTTCCTGTGTCCTTACTCTAGCAATACATTACATTATTTAGACAGTACTCATGTTTTCTGTGCAAGAGAATAAACAAAAATCATGTAATTCTGGCTCAGGACAACACTGTTATTATTTTGCTACTGGATATCCTAGCTAAGTAGGTCATTCATCTAATTTTTCCATTTAACCATGTGCAGAGCTGGTTTTGTGAAGTCTCAGAGTCTTGTTTGCAATGAAGGGATATTCTTTTGGGATCTTTCAGTAAGTGATCATGTTATGGGACTGTTCCAACACTTACTACTGTCTGACGGAGGGACTGGGACAACTTCCACCAGATCAGGTTGCTCAGAGCCCCGTCCATCCTGGCCTTGAATGTTTTCAAGGGTGCAGCATCCACAGAGTATATTTTTCTTGTATTTTGTTTCCGAGAAAATATCATTGCCATCAGAAGAGCAGAATCATTATTGTTCTTTAAGTGTTGGTGCTGCCTTATTTCCAATATGCATACCCCCAGATTGGAACAGCTGGAAGTATTTGCCCCTTCTCTTATCTTTGTGGAAGACACTGGAACATCTATCTGAAAACTCAACCTCCTGGGAAATTCCCTGAATTCCACTCATCCCACAACAACTGTTGAAGTCATAAATTGCTTGGGACAGATATTTTGAGGTTCAGGTAGATCATTGCACTATTTCAGGGAATAAGAACCATGTTTAATTTTATACATTCACTTTTCAGTGTAAGTGTAAAATTCTGTTGGTATCAGGAGTTTCAGGATACAGGCCTTTCTGGAAAATTTGTATTTATAACAGTGGCATTAACCAGTGCTGAAATGTTAATATTCAGACATTATAGGTTGCTCAGACACAGATCTAATTTCCTTCTTTACTTACAGTATGAACACTGAAGCTGCGAAAGCTAGGACCCATAACCATTACCCACAGTCATGTCACCTTCCCAATGAAATGTGGGGGGTGAAGTGGAAAGAGAATAATATTTTTTATGAGCAAATTTATATTTTGTGTCAGGAAGGTATTATAAGAAAGTGATGAATAATTGGCATAATTTTTGTCTTCTTTAGCAAGGAAACTGCTGGACACTGCTGGAAATGAGATAATTTGTCATTGTAGTAAGTCTGTCCCATATAAACACTGCTGTTAAGAATGCTGACACTGGTTGGCTGAAGGGAATAAGCTTTTCAAAGAAATCAAACATAAATTTTATTGAAGGAAATTTCAATGCAAATATAATGATTTTGTTATTTTAATGGTGGATTTCTTTTAATGAAGTTTCTAGATCTTTAAAACTGTGCTGAGCTTAAACTTATATATACCTAATCATGCAAAAGATCTACCCTACTGTCCAGAAGAGTGCAGCACTTAGGTGAGTGTTAGTAGGATTTACATATTTGCACCAAGTGAGAATGCACCTCCTAATTAAAAGGTAAATTAAACATTGGTATCTGAAAGGTGTAATGTGTACCTTCTCCTTCTTTCACTATGATTAACAAAAAAAAAACCCCATGATCAGAAAAAAGGAACACAGACTGACAAAAATCTTCCATCTCTAAAGGGTCACCTGTAGGTGATTTAATTATCAGTAGCTTAATTTTTAATTACATCTTCCACTTCATGAAACCAATCTTATCACAATAAAGGAAAGAAAGGAAATTCCTACTGTATATGAATGTATTTAAAAGTTTCAAATGTACCTTTCCTTTCCATGGTCCTGTCCATATAAAATCTTCTAGACCACATTTTTCACTACTACAAATAAACTGAAACATAGTAGAAGCAGAACAAAACTCTCTTTTGAGAGGCAACCGAGCAAAATGTATTGGTAATGGCATTGTTGTAGATTTATTTCTACTCACTGCAAGTGGAATATAGCTATCTGTTATGGTCAGATCCTGTTTTAGTTTTGATAGTGGGACAGCTCCTTTGACATCAACTGAAATAGGTAGTGCTTTTAAATGCATGAGTAGTACTACAGAGCTGCTTCTGTTTAGTCCCGTGTGCTAATACAGCATCAGAGCCATTTATATGGTGAAAAGACAAGCTTACTGGAGAATTGGTGCCAAACAAAGACAAATGACACCACTGCATAACGTGAAAATGCATGAACTTCTCAATAGCTTTTAAATTGGTACAGAGAGCATGAAGCTTCTGATGTCTCACTCCCATTTACTCTATTTCCTGGACTTTTTGAGTTACTGAGTGAACATCATGGATAAGAGGTGGATATTGTTCCGTGGAGTCCTTCTAAAATGAGTTATTTTTTTAAGGTAACATAAAATTAGACTCACTAGTTACTGTGTAGTCTGTAACTCTTGTGAAGGTTCTTATATCAAAGTCTTAGTGTACCTGTGTATTGAATTAAACAAAAGGACTAACATCTGTTTTGTGTTTGCTGTTTTGTCTTCTCCTTGTTTGAAAATGAGCAGCCTGGTGTGTTTGAGTTTGAAAGACATCCAGAGAAACAATAGGTTGGCCAGCAGAATCAAGACAGCAGAGCACAGAGCAAGTGCATCATGAGGGCAAGGTCACAAAGTGGTCCTTTCCCTTGGAGACAATTCTGCAATGTTAGACCGAGGTCACATAAGACTGCACCAATACCTTTTCTAATAAAGAAAAATTTTTATGTAAAATGAACAAAGTATTTTCTTTTTTAACTGCTCTTAAATCAGTGTTTTGGTCCCCTACATATGAGGACCAACTGAGATTTTGGCAACAAGGCTATACCACTTCTGGAAACTTTTTCTACAAGTCTGTTGTCTCAGATGCTGACATTTGTTCATGTGACCATGGTCAGTGGATACATATTACCAGTTCAGCACTGGCTGGAGTTTTGTATCTGCCAAAGACCACAAGAGCTTTACTCTAGCTGAAAAGTGATAGAAGTGAGTGATGAACAATCGATCACTGCTTCCTGGTGGAAACAACAGCAGTTGGGAAGGTTGAAAAATTGCTCAGGGGTTGTCTCACAGATTTTAAAATTAGTTAAGTGGAGGAATAATCATGGGCTGTAGATTAGCCTGACAATTTGGAGACAAATTCTTCCCTCTGCAAATGATGATAAGCATCATGATAAGCCATGATGATGGCTTCTGTCTTTGAAACTATTTTTCTTGTTATTAACATGGTTCAAGCCTTTTTTAAAAAAATTCTTAGTCAAATGATCCTTTCCAAGTGATTTGCTGATAGCATCCATCTTCTGTGGTGAAAGATAAGTGATGATAATAAACAGATATAAATAAAAGCAGTTACATGAGCAAAATTTTGAACAGTGAAAAATTAACTAATATTTCACTATTTTGATATTTATGGCAGAATGACAGGTATGACACAGTAAAACTCTGTGGAGATATTACTTAGAGAATAAACTATTCATTCTGCTGTCTTCAACTGAATTAGATATATTGATGTCATTCTTTCATTTCAATTTATTTTTATCAAAATTTCCTCAAGCTACCTGACCATCTGAAGAGTGGTATGTAAAGAGTCATCTAATTCTGTAAAACAAATTTAAATACAGGGAAAATTTCTGTCTAAATTTACCTACCTGAAAATCTATACCTGCTTAAACACCTTGCTGAAGCACATGGCTGGCAAGTAACAGCTATTGATATGGAATATCAATACTTATGGAGAACATAGGGACTGCTCTACAGAATTAAGGTATTCCCCAAAAGAATTACAACACATTATGTAGCTTCTGTAATCATGATTGCTTTCCTATTCCCAGAGCATGAAACCCTTAATCTGTCAGTTTTCATAATTAGTCATGAATATATAAATCTTTTATTTTCTCTTTGAAAATCAAGCCTTGTTAGTTTCTACTAATAACCAAGCCACAAGTGTGGCATGTGTTAGATAGGACAGGGGCTAGAGGGTGCTTCTTGCTCTATGAACAACACCTGGAAGAAAGGTTCAGGAATGAGATGGTCTTCAGGCGACACTGGTGCTTTGGGGGGCAGCTTAGGCAAAGAATAATGAATGATATGACTTACATATGTGCAGCAGTACAAGAAACACACAGTGTGTTTTGTAAGGTCAGATGGAGGCCAGAAGAGAGCACATCCCAAACTGCAGTGACTAGAGAGCAGACAAAATAATACCTGTCAAGAAAGCTAAGGTAGTCTAGTTCTTAGCAGTGATAGCAGAAGCACTACTGCCCCACAACTTTGATTTGCATCAGATATTTCTTAGATTTCCCTTTTGTTCAGATAAACCCAAATATTTTTAACTTTTTTCTCCTAACATCACAACATAAAGCATGGACTAAGTGGATGTTTAGCTCCTTGGCACACATGGACACACAGAGATCTGTGCATGTGGGTTAAGCCACCAGTGGTATCAAAACTTACAGAGTATTTCAGGTCTTAAAGATCACACATATAAAGTCTTTTAAATACCTCATGGCATCCAATTAGAATTCAAATTGGTGTCTTGGGATCAAACTTATAATTTTCTATTTAATAGTGCCTTGTGAATATATCTGAGAGATGGAATAAAATTATAGAAATATTAATCAAGATGTCATCACTCTTTAGTGTATAGAAAAAGTGGAAAGTAATATTGAGTGAATTTATATGTACAAAATCAACATTTCTAATAAGACTTGGTTGATAAAGTACTGAGAGCACATTGAAGAATTTTTTTGCTTCTTAGTATCACAGTTTCATTTCATTTGCAGAGAGACCAAGACAAGTTGTAAATAACTTCTACTTTGTAATGAAACTATCTCTTTAAAATGGTAAAATAGCATCTCCCATTTAATGAAGCATATTCCTTTAAATAAAGTAACATTTGAATTATATTTCTTTAAATAAAAGATAAATAAAACTAGTTGAAATAATTTCCCTCATTCTTTATAGAAAAACTAAAGGAACATAGTTTTTCCACTTTAAATAATCAGGGAAGAATCAGCTGCTTAGCTGGAAAATGAAGGTAGAAAAAATGTATATGATTCAAATTACTTTATCTGTGATTAGTAACTAGATATTGACTTTTTAGGAGACCAAGACAGTGACTTATTGCTGATAGTAAGAGATTATTATTGAGGGAGGGAAAGCCTTTGTAAATGTTAGACTGCTATGGTCAATAAATCTCAGTAAGACTAGCCAATGTTTCATATTATACATGAATTCAAGAAATTACTTCTTGGATAAAATTAATATTAAAACTTTAAACCAAACTATTTGAGACACACTTTTCACACTTCTTGTCCTGTCCTACAAAACTTGTGTGAAGAGATCTGAGCATATTAATTTTCTGCTCATAGATATGGTTCTTCCCATGTCATAGTCATTCTCATTAATTTCAGGGAAAGCAGAAACTTGCACTTGAACAAGAGCATCAGTGAACCTCTAGAAGTGTAAACAACTCCAGTGTCAGTAAGCCAGGAGTGTGAGGCTGCTCAAAAAGTTTCACAAAACCATTTCTCTTCACCACCTATGCTGGAATGGATGCATTGGGTGAATGACAATATTTACATCACACCAAAGATCACCTTAAGTAACACTTTACTTTCTTTTCCATCTTTCACCAATTCCATGCAAATTTCCAGAGGTTTTAGATAGAGATGTTTTAGCATTTGCCTTAGATTGCCTTGAATAGAACTTCTACACTTACAATTTCTGAGTCACAATTTCTGTTGGTGGCATAAATAGAATTCTTTAATATTTCTCCTGGGGATATTGTTCATAGTGACTTGTCTTCTAAAACTTTGAGGTTTTGATGTTTTCTTTTCAACTATTCTGTATACCCAAGGCAAATTGAAAATGATCATTCTTTTTCAGTAGCAATTTTTCTTTTTTTGTTCTCCCTGCATCTCGTCACACTCCTATGCCATGAGGACAAATCTCTTATATTTTTATTATAGGTCTTAGTGGCTTAATTGCCCTTCTTAGAAATAAATATAATCTAGCCACCTGCCTGCACCCACAGTTGCACAAGAAAATGGAAATGCATTTAACTATCATACTTTCAGAAATTAAAGTGTTAGAAATTGAAGTGTTTCATTTCAGGGCCACAGTATAAAAATGAGTCTTCTTGTTTTAGGGGTATTACATATATCATGTTTGAATTTTTGAAATAATACTCTTTTGTTTACTGAAAACTTTTCCCACTTTTTAAAGTGCAAAATTAAAGAAATAATATGGCAGATGATGAAAGAAAATAAAAGATGAAGCACTATTGGCCATTTTCTCAATCTGATATGCTTATTTGAAATATTGACTGCTTTCTATGACTATGTTTATACCCCTATACTTAACCATCGTGATGTCAGCCAATTTGCAACAAAATCAGCTTATGTTAGATTTTTCATTCAGAGATTTAAATATTAACTTCAGAGCATACTTGAAATAAAATATGTTAAAACCCTGGCTTTTTTTTCAACAAGAAAATTCAATAATTTAAAACAACTGAAAGGTAGATAATCCTGCATACATTACATACTATTTCCAACTATTTAATAAACACATTAAAGGAATTTTTTATAATGAAATTATTTTCTGGTTTTAGTGATATTTTGTTCGAACTGCATCTTCTCATTTAAACCTCACTGGTTTGAAATGGGAAAATGTTTGGTACCTTGCTGTGAATGACATAAATTTTAGTAAGCTTCAACTTTTTTTCTTTCTTCTGCAAAGTTGTTGCAGACATTGAGAACACTGATGTTTTAAATGTTGAAGAGTTGAACTGACAGAATTCTTTAAAATTTCATGCACGTGAATAAACTTTGCTTAAAAAGTAACTGCAAACAATTTATTTATATGTAGCTTACACAGTGTCATGGTATTTATGTGGCAAGAATCATATCATTATAGAGTGAACACTGAAAATTATTGGTTTGACCTTCTAACCCAGAGTTCAGGATAAATAATAATTTATTTTCTTCCCTGCAGTGTATATTTTTTTTCCCCAAAGAAAATCTTATTTTAGATACAGAAACTGGTTTACAGCAATGTGATGTTTTCACACAATTTTCTAGCTGGCTTGACTGCTTCAGATGAAGGTCAAGGGATTAGCCCAAGGTCACAGACTGAGTCATTGACTCAGATTAGAATTGAGGATTCTGCCTACTGGAAAACTTTATTCAGGGAGACGAAGATTGTAATAAGACAGAGATATTTCAGCACAGAATATTTTTTTTCCTTCTGCTTAATATAAGCTTCACTATCTACTGCAAAACATATTTATTTAGCCAGTCTCTACAAGATTCTGGGTATCCTGCTTTTCCTTTGGCTACTGACACCTTCCAGAAGTTCCTCTGGCTTCTGCTGAGACATAATCAAATATGTTTTGACTGCAGTGGGCTCAGATTCAGATTAGAATTGGTTTCATTTCCTGTGCCCCTGTTTGCTTCAGAAGAATAATTTTAGATACCTTATCTTCATTAGGGCCAGTTGCTAATGTAGATTAATTATGCTATTTGATAAGGGTAGGCAGTTAGGTGAATTATCTGCTCTTTCACTCCACTGTATCCTATCTCTCCTGCATGGAGGCCTGGTAGCAGGAATACCTCTGTAACAGCAGAGGGCTCGTCACAGTAGCTTGGCTTCAGGTGGGGGAATGTGCAAAACTGTATCTCATTTCATCCTGCATTTGCTTGGCTTATTTTCTTTAGTCTCCTAGTTTGTTACTTTTCTGTTTAAATGCAGCCATGTCTTACGTTCCCAAGGGTGCGATGTGCCTGGGCTGACTCCTCAGCTCCTGAACTGGGATGCGGCCGAGTCGCACCGAGCCGTGAGCAGCCGTCCTTGGCTCTGCTCCGCCGCACAGTACAATCTAAAATTTCTTTTAATTTGCAAATATATATTTAAACACCGTATTGCATTCTTCTACAAGAGGTTTTTTTATTTCACTCATTCAAAAAGAAACTCCCTGGTGTGTGTGTTGACTTTTTAGGAGACCAAGATAGTGAATTATTGTGTGTATATGGTTATAAATATTTCCTTGATCATTTGATTTCAGCATACTGATGAAGTATGTGTATACATAATACAATATAAAATCCTGTGCTGTTTGTGCATGTTTTCAGCTGATAAGAAATATGCTTCTGAAAAGTTTAGATACAAGATGAAAAGAATTTTTGTGATGTAGAAGATTCAGCTTTTAAGATCCAAAGAGCCTCATTCTCATGTAACAGCTGAAAGACTGGAAACAGGGAATAAATACTCCTTTTGGAATATAGTTTTTTCTTATCTGTAAGTTCATATAAGTAGTGTATAGAAAGTTGTGCCATTACTTAAATAATATTAAATATACATGTTTTGTGTACAAAATGCAGATGAGATTAATATTTCCCAGTGTTATGTAAGTGTTATAGTACAGAGCGACAAGTAATATGTATCACGATTTTGATACATACTGTATCAAACAGAGATTTTTCCAAGGGCAGTTAAAAGGCCTGTCAATACCTAAAAAATTTTCCCCTGATTGTTTTTAAACAATAATGAACTGAGATATAGGTGAATGTATTAACTTGGTATCAGAGATGAAATTGAAGTTTTTGTGATCATATTTTTTCCTTTGCACCTTAAGAGCTATTTGTGTAACTGCTCACAGAGAGTATTGTTTGCTGTATGAAAAAAAGATTTTAATGTTTACCTTTGAACCCTAAGTATTTCAAATTTATTTGCCATTTTTGCAAGAGAACTAATAATGCTCTGTGTCTTTGATAATTTTTCTTAATTTCTGTTTGATCAAGGTCTGCTTCACTAAATTTTCTGGTATTGCACATTGTACAGCATGATCTGCATGTTCCATTTGTTTTGAGGTACTCAGGCAAAAAAATGAACTGATAATTTGAGCTGACTAGAGAATACTATGTAGATTCATTACCACAGACTCCCTTTCTAAAGTTAGGGTGACAATTTAACTTCTGTGCTTCAGTTGTTCTTCCCTCCAAATTGAGGATAGCCCTCTTTACTTACCTTCATTAGCTTTTCTCCACTTAGACTACAAATTCTTTGCACAATTCTATCATTTATCATGTTGCATTTGTTTGGGGGTTTTTGCATCCTAACAAAACTATATTCAAGTAGATGCTAAAATATATTTGGTTTGCTGCCATTTAAAGTGACCTCAACAGGCAGAAGAAATGGGCTAAAAATAAAGCAGAACAAAAAGAAATGTACCTTGGTAGGAGTAACTCCATGTATTGAAAAGAGCAGGGGGGCAAAATGATGGAGAGGAACTTGGTGGACATCAAGTTGTCCCTAAGCCAGCAAAGTGTGCTAGCAGCAAGGAAGCCTGGTAGCATGGGAGGGAGGTGATCATTCCCCTCTACTCAGCACGGCTGAGACACACCTGGAGTCCTGTATCCACTCCTGGGCTCCCTAGTGAGAGAGAGACATGGAGATACTGCAGTGGGTCCAACAAATAGCCACAAAGATCATTAACATGCTGGAGCATCTGGGGAACAAAGAGGTGCTGAGGGAGCTCGAACTCTTCAGTCTGGAGAAAAGATGACTATGGGAAATACATATCTCATGAATCAAAAAAATTCATAAGGGTCCAGGCTCATCTCAGTGATGATCAGTGAAAGGATAAGATACAAAGAGCAAAAAAAACAACATGCGAAATTCTATTTAAATATAATAAAATATTTTTTTTACCCAGATGTTGTTTCCAACACTGTCACAGGCAGTCCAAAGGGGCCATGGAGTCTTCATGCTTGGAGCTGTATGATGTCTGACTGGACATGATCCTGAGTTGTGTGTTGTAAAGGATGCTGCCCTGATCAGGGGTGTTTGGCCTAGACCTCCTCCATAGATACTTCCCAAACTCTCCCCTGCTGTGATTCTGTCATGTGTATCCTGTCAATAGTAAGGTTGTTGTGCAGAGCAACAGTTTCACCCACCTGGAGAAGAATCAGTAACACTGGTGTTGAAGTGCTGTAATGCAATACTAAATTGTATTATTCATTATATTCATGTGACGATATCAAATTTTAAATACTACAGATATGAAATTCTTTTTTTGTGATTTTTTTTTACCTTTTTATGCATTAGCTTTAAATGGTCTAGTGGGATCAGATAAAGCTGGTCATGTGGGTTTGTAGTTGTGACTTTTGGTGGAAGTTTCCTTATTCTTCAAATTCTTGCTTACTGTTTCGCTTGAAATATTTCAGTGCATTTCAATCTTCAAACAGAAATCTCAGCACAAAATATAATGTCAGCAAATCTAGGTAGCTTTGCACTGCATTTTTAGTACCATGTATAGCTGTTTTCATGTCTTAAGACAGTTGTAATGAATATGGACTTCAAAGAACAAGTATTTCCATCTATTTTTTTGGAAAAGAAAAAAACAGACTGCATACTTGGGATCAAGCTGTATGTGCTGACTTTAGTGGAAGTACCATTTCATCCACTCTTTTGAATTAATTTTTGTACTGGAAATAAAATCAGTACACATTTCTGAATGCCTGGCAAGGTTTGCAATCCTTTTGGTTATTTATTGGTTTCAGGTATGTAATAGGATAACTCTGCTTTTGCAGATAATTTGCAATCCACTGACTCCAAGTGAGAATGTTTTACAAAGTATTTTTTGCAAAAAATTCACTTCACTGTGTCATATGTCAGAGAGTGACATGTAAAACCGCTGGAAAATCACATTTTCATAACAAAATTTTTGACAATGTACAATATGTGGGTGACATGCAGCTATCTTTTAACATAAAATATCAGGGAATACATGCTCAACAGGCAAAGGGAGATTCTGCCTATTCCCAATTGTCTTGAAATTTTACCTATGTGTATCATCTTTGTTTATCATTCCTGATGCTGAAATACTTATTACTTGAGGGCAGGATCCTATTAGTTTATCACAGTAAAATACACACACATACGCCTCTAAGTATAGTTTGGTAAACATAGATATTCAGAAAAACAGTGAAAACTTTGACTAATGGACTCTGTAAGCCCAGCTCTTCCAAAAAAAGTCTCAAAACCCTGAACAAACAGCAATAAAGGCAACAGAACTAGTACAGCCTTGTTCCTGCGAATAAATATGCTTTATCTCTGCATGCATGTCAGGTTGGACAGCAGAACTTTTACAAGATTATTATTTACCTAGAACGCCACCATATTCAGAAAGACTCCTGTTTTTCTGGAATGCTGCCAATTTTTTGAATAGTTTTCATTTATTTATTTGAATTTATGCACAATTAAATTTGAATAATCATAGGTATTTTCCAAGATAAACTGGACAGTTTATCTAAAGAGATTTCCAACACAAGTTGTCCAACTGCACCTATCAAATATTTTTCTCCATTCAGTAAATTTCTAATGATTAAAAAAAAAAAAGACTGGCACATCTAGTCTTCATAATCTTAGACAACTTTTATATTTTTTTGGTTTGGTCTTTAATGATTTTTCTTATTATAAATTCTTCATGGTGTTTTTACATTTTTTATGTTTTTATTCCAATTGCTTGTTCTGTTACTCTATGAGGAACTGAAATTAGGTCATTTCCCATTATTGAGTCTAATCAGGAGTTCAGATAGGGTCCTAGATTCTAGATAAATGAGACTATAACATCCTATAAAAGATTTTTTTAAACACAGCATACAAAAAATGTAGGCAACCAGTACCATAAGTGCCCAAATGTTTGGTGCAGATGCCTGATCCAGTCTTGGATTAAAGGATATTTTTATTTTCAACTGATGCAAATACAGTTTCTGATACTGTAGTTCTTACATCCTCTGTGCAGTAATAATTATATGGTGTATGTGTTGATCTCCATTATCTACCTAATGGTTTACTATTTTAAGGTATATGACTAATCATAAGTTTTAACAGCCTATATAATCCACACAATAACAAGAAATATTTGCATTCAATATCCCATTTTATACTGTAAAAAACTGCATATACACATTTTTTTTCTTTGCATTGGCCTTGTATGCTGAAAGGTTTATGGCTAAGGTCTAAACTGCAGTGTTATTTATTTTTCTGCAACCATTGTGTGTGAAGTAATGAAGTCACTACATTACTCAGGAGTCAAGACTGACAGTTTCACCAGCAGAGCTATCTTAAGGGAATCAGTCAGAGGCTGGGGTGCAAATGTGAGTAGATACAGAAGAATGGAATGCAATAGAATGGAATACAGAAGAATGGCACAGTTTAATATGGAGTGTCTGCACACAGGCACACAAGTCCAGCTCTTCAGCAATGCTGCATATACTCAGAACAGCTGCACTGTGCACAGTTAATCCAACATATCTGATACTGGTGTTTCACAATCCCCAACATGCTGAAGGCCTGTTTTAAGTTCCCATTTCCTCTTAGAAAATATACTTTCCTCCAGAAGTACGTGGCATATCAAGTTTTTATTACTTGTTAATTGTGTAGACTTCAGGCATGACACTAAAGCCACGCACAGGTATTCTACTTCTGCAGAATTTCATGAAAATTAATGGAGTGTGTACCTAAGTCTGTTTAATCTAAAAACATCATTGCTTTATCTTCTGATTCCTGCTATATATAAATGCTTCTGTTGGCACTTTTTTTAGTTCATTGTTGTAAGCTTAATAGCTTGACTCATTTGAGCAATTTTTCAAAGGTAGAGGTATATATGTGCTTAGGTATTTACAAGGTTAAGGTGTAGACATGATTTGCATACATGCCTTTCTAAACACTTTGCTGTAGAGCATGTAATTTTAAATACAATTTATCAATTACTTGCAGCGTTTTATATTTATCATGCATACATTTGTAATAACGAAATGTCTAGGAGTAGATTTTTTGTTTTGCTTTAAAATTTGTAGTTTCAATAGCATTGAAATATTTACAGTGTTGAACATGGAACAAACATTAATTTATTAATTCTGCACTTTAATTCCTGTAAACTATTGTTCTTTTATTATTTTGACTATAAACAATATACCTATATGGGGAAAAACTTCATTTTTTTTCCCCTACAATGAAAATATCTGCTTTCAGGCTAACAAAAAACTTACTTTAGGCTCCAGGTTCTGATTTTCTAAGTGTCATTAAATTTCTTTTTATACATCCCCAGTCATTAGTAGCTAAAACTGTTGACATAGTAATTTATACAATATGAGCAGAGTAGGTAAAGGAATGCATATTGTTATTTATTACTGGTATCATGATATTAACAAGATCTTCCCATTCCACAAAGCCTGCATATATGGTAATATTTTCCTGGTTAAAATCAGAATATGTCCCATTACAATATGACAGCTGAACAAGCACAGCTACCTCAGCCGCTCCTCATGGGATAAGTGCTCTCATCTGTCACCACCTTGGTTAGACCTCCACTGAACTCCCTGCTGTTTACTGATTTCCTTCTCACCCTGGGATCCCAAAGCCAGATTCAGTATGCTGCCTGTGTCTATAGAATGCTGACTGCACTCAGTGTGGGACTGGGCCAGAGTGGGAACTAGGAGCAAAGATCAGCTAATACTGAATTCACTTCTCATCACTGCAGCAATTTTGATATGGATTCCCATACTTCTGCACACATATGTAATTAAACTACTGCATACATGTACAGCTAAAGCCATAAGAGAAGCACATAAATTTTTATGTCTCTATTTTCTGGACAGTCTATACCTTCAAGACACTAAAAGGCAGCCTAAGAATAGAATAATAAAGAGTAGCTGAAATTGGAGTTGTAAGAACTCAGTAGGGATCTTGTTCCCATCATATTTTCTTGCTACTTTCTCACTCTACTGGTTCCATAAACTGTAAAATAAGGCAAATAAAACAGGATGTTCTGTTTAAAATGCTTAGAGCACTTTCATTGACAAGTGCTATAAAATTGCTAGTGGTGCACTGAGCAGTCTGAGGATGCTCATTCCGCTTTTACAGATATTGTGATTTAGCACCTTAGTCTGAGGGTAGAAGCAATCTTGAAACTTCTAACATTCCTAAATTTGCTAGTTTTTTTTCATGCACATGGATAGCATTTTAATTACACTGCTCATTTAATCTCTTATGTTTGTAATTTCCTTCTTACTGATGGAGCAGCTGATATGTAGAAATTCAATTAATTTCCCTTCATCATCTGTTACATCTTAACCAACCTTACAGGGAACATTTGAGCACAGAAATGAATTCAACTAGAGATAGTTGAATTCTATTCTTTATTTTGAATAGAGAGTCACAGTCCATTAGAAAGCCCGGTCACATAGTTTTACCCAGGTAGATCATTATACTGTAGTTTTGTTGATGATTTAAACCTTTTTTAAGTACAATAGATAACCATGTCTAGCTTTCTGGTTTTGTTTTTCATTCTCTAAAGACTGGGGTTTTTTTATCAACTAGCACTCTTAAACAGAAAACCAAAAAATTACAGCTTTCTTCTGACAGGGTTAATATATACTCTGCAGTGTATTCATGAGGTTAAAATATCTAGTACTCACTCTTTCTTCATTATTATCTTAAGTCCAGAGACCTTTTGTGTATGAGCAATGTGAGTGAAAAACAATATATGGATAAAAAGTTTCTTGCACAAGAAGTGCAGAGATCTCTGTTTACAGTTTAAATACCAATTATTATATCCCAGGAGATTCTAATTGGGATGTAGCATAGTTTATGTTTAACCTTCCTTCAAATAAGGAAGAGTTATAAGCTTCATTAATTTGGGGAAAATGCATTTTGGAAAAATGTGTTGTCTAAGAAATTACAACTAAGTAAGCAGATCAGTACTAATTAATAAAATGAATTTCAGGAATTCAAGTTGTTAATTCTTCCCTATTGGTTGAATGATTTGTCAAATATATATACTGGCAATTAATAGCTGTCAATTATTTATAAATAAATGAATATATATATATATATATATATATATATAAAATCAAGATTGTCATTCTCTCATTTAACTGCCAAGATTAACCTGAGAAAGTATGGTGTCAACACTGTGGAAACTGGCAAAGGTCATGAGGTTAAAAATTCATGAGATAATTCAATATTTAAGGTCTCTAACCTTCTGTTCAAGTCAGAGTGAGCTGTGGTATCAGACCAGGTTTATGAGGACTTTATCCATTTTGGTCTTGAAAAAGTGCTTATTTGCAGGAAAATATTACCCAAGGGGGGGTAATTTAAAAAAAAAAATAGTTCAAAATTCAGTGTTTTCACTACAAATTAATGTCTGAAGTATGACCCCGTCACACCCAGTAAATAATGTAAAAAGAGATTATTTTCAGAGGCCTTCTTTTAATTTAATAAATAAATATATATTAACACCTACCTCTTGGAAGAAATTAGATAAATTCACACTAGAAAATAATTGTTGTGACTTTCTGATAGGGAAGAATTCCCTCTGGCACAATTTACCTGGGCTTCTCCACTTGGATTCCTCATCTTATTCTTATGAATTTTATTATCCAAAATAATAATAATAATAATTTTTATGCTACAATTAGGTATTCTTTTAAAAGATAAGCCTTAGTTCAAATAGGACCAAATTTTGGAAAATCCTGTAGCTATTAGATCAGTCTATTTCCACAGGGTGATTTTTTATTCTTTATGGCACAGGAAAGATTTGTGATGATTAAAACTGTGAAATTAATGTGATTTCCTACTTATCTGTACAAGATTATAAGACATAATCTTTCATTTTGCAAAAATTCCTGCTCCACAGAAAAGACTGTGTTCTATAAGTAGAGCACAACTTAAGCAATTATTTATATTAAAACTAAATTACTTTTAGAAGCCTATAGTATGTGATCATTCTAGCTGTAAAATATATAACTCCTAAGTCCTAGAATGACACATCCCATTGACTTTAGCAATAGATGGGAATGTTAAAATATAAAAAGCTTGAATTTCAAAACAGTATGCACACAGGCTGCATTTCTAGTTAAAATAAACAGAACAAGAGGAGGACAGTCCAGTTTAACATGTATTTGTAGTTTATTTTAAGAACTTTCAGAGGGTAACTTCAATTCACAGCAATTGCTATATTTTCAGAATATGGTACTTGGTACTTCAATGCTTGGTACTAAAGCATTGACACCTTGATAAAGAAAAGATCAGAGGTTAATCAGTGCACTTTCCTATCTAAATATAAGAATTTAAATATATAGAATTGCAAGTATAAAACATGAAGGGCTTAATTTAAAGATGGCATCCACTGTAGAGCTAATTATAAGTGAAACTACTGAAATATTTATTGCACATGATGTCTACTTGCTATTTCAGGTACTTTTGTCACAGGAAGTTTGTCTGCTTTAAGTCCTAGCTAGAATATTTTTGAGCAACTTAAATAACACTTAAATATATTTTGGTTTTGTTTTTTTTTCCCTAACAGTACTTTTTCCTTGCTTCTATGCCTGTGTAATTTCCTTCTTCTATTAGCTCACCTTGATATTGCACTAGAGCCCTGATGTGTATAACTCTGAGCTTCCCAAATTCAGTGAGGCTGTTGTCCAGTTCAGAGTAGAGCTGTTCATACAAGAAGAATTGTTTGTAGGACTGTGAAGTTGATGTGGGGAGAAGGAGCAGCAGGTTTTCCTGGTGGTGTGAGCCCAGCCAGGTGACAGCAATGCTCAGGAATACATGCACACACTGCTGGCTGCTAAATTAGGAGGATTTCTTTTAAAAACAAAACATTTTTTTCCTGCATCTCAACTTTAATTTAGGACCAGAATCTCACACCTGACATACTTTTGGAAGAAAAATGCCTTTCAGTGTTAAGTTTAACAGCCTCATGATCTGTCACAAATGTGGGCAGTAGTGACAGCTGCCAGTAGGTTTCGGACAGAAAACTGTACAATTTTCTAAATTAGCAGACATTGAGCATTAGCACAACATTTGAACATACTTTCAGATAGATTTTTAAATAACTTTTCAAACCATTCAGTGAGGCAGGAAGCCTCTGGGAGTTCTTTTCCCTTGCTTCTTCCCTTTCTGCTGTTTCATGCATGGCAACATGGTTATGCAAGATCACTCAGGTTTTTTCCATCTTAGGGCAGAGAGGTGAACTTACTACCCTGTGGTTTCAGAGAATATGTGCCAGGTCTGGCTGGAATTGAGTTAATTTTCTTCATAGCAGCCCATATGGTGCTCTGCTTTGTACTGGTGTCTAAAACAGTGCTGTTATCAAAGTTTTGGCTGTTGCTAAATATTTACTGAACAGAGTTAAGGATTTCTCTCATTCCCTCTCTGCTCTCTCTTTCCTCTTAGTGAGGGGGTGGGCAAAAAGTTGGGAGGGGGTAGCTAATCTGTACTGACCCAAATGGATATTTTGTATGATAAGATGTTGTGGGAAAGGAGAAGAAAGGGGGAAATTCTGTTCCTCTTGCATTTGTGTTCTGAAGCAATTTGATATTGTGTACTGAGGCCCTGCTTTCCAGAAAGAGGCTATTGGGAAGTACTGAGCAAATTCCTCTGACTGCTTTGCTTGTGTGCACAGTTTTGCTTTCATTATCAAGATGTCATTATCAAGATCTACAAGCCTTTCAACCTTATTCCTATTTTTACTCCACCCAGTGTAAGGGCAAGAGTGAATGTCTGTGGCAGTGTTTGGAAGTTGTCCAGGATCAGTCTCGTCCAAGGTGTGTACTTGGCTTTGGTAATACATCTTCAAAGTCTCTGTCTGCACCTTTGACCCTGAGGAGAAATACAAGCTCTTAGATCTTAGATCTGCTCTGGTCTCTCTTTAGTGGCTCTTGACAGATAGAGTCCACTGAGCTAATAGCTTCATGAACTTATGAAATAAAACTATCGTTATTTAATGTCCATAAAATTGTAGCCTTTATTAAGAAACATGGGAAGTATTGGGATTCGGTTTACTCTAAACTTCTGTTGTATGATTAGACATCATCTGCAGGATTGTCACCAAATCCCATTTTGTAGTCTGAGGAGGATGCATGGATGTGGGTGGTGCTGATCTTTGATTGTCATTGGTTGTCAAGATATGAGAAGAAAGCCACAGTGTAATTCAATATTTTTGTGACATATCTGGGGTTCTTTGGTTTCCTTTTTTTTTTTTTTTTTTACTACACATGTAGTGATTATGGGGCTCCTCAATAGAAATGCACTTACCTTGTTTTCTGTGTTTGCATAAGCACAGAAAATTACAGAGAAATTCATATTTCCTATCCTACCCATAACAACTCTTGACCTATGTTTTTGACAAAGAATGACAAAATAAAAACAAAATAAAAGTGGCAGTGTAAGCTCACAAGCTACATACCAGGCACAAGGCTATTAATGCCAAAATGTTAAAGCAAGCATTTGGATGCAAAATAGACATGTCTGCTGTTTGTTCAGATTGCTTATTACTGCTAAAAAATTGGGGTGCCAATTTATAACTTCTTAGGGCAGGATGCATTGCCACTCGATTCTATTAAATGACAAACAGATCTGTGGATGCCTGTGAAATGTTTTAAGATCGGAATCCTATGCTAACATAATTAATATTGATATTGCTGTTACTATTCAGCCTTATTCCGGGTAGTCTAAAAGGTAATTCCCAGAAAAGAAAAACACTATTCCATTTCCAGATTACAGATATTTTGTATTTGTAAGCAACTGAAATCAATTTTCAAAATTCTGCAGAAACAATAGGAGGCTAATATTCACACAGAAGAATCAGAAGACAAAAAACTGTTTTAATTTTTAAGAAATATTAATTCAGTTGAACTTCTTGTCTCCCTCAATAGTCTCTGCTTCAGTACAAACAATCCTGCTTTTAAAACTAGACCTTAGAAAAATTATTTATGTCTTCTACTCCATTTCTTCCTGGTTTACTCATAAACTATGAAATTTGTCTTTGTTTTGACAGCCAGTAAAGGCCTATGCCTCACTTGAATCTTGCAAACAGGATTTAGGTGGGCACTGAAAGTGTTCACAGTTTGGTCTGCCAGTAGCGTATTTGATCCTGCTCAAGTAAATTGAGCAGAAATACAAATCAGAGACTCTGCTGTCTCCTTGCTCCCTGTTCCTGGCTCATGTAGACTCTTAGAAACTCTGTTTTGCTGAGAAAGAGGATTACATTTTTGTTTAGATCACAGACCTTTGATTTCGTTTCCAATTACATGCATTCCTCTTGAATCCTGAGACTAGCAAGTTTTATTTTGTTTGTTTTCTCTGTATAACCAGGTACCACACAAAATGATGCTGAACAGGAAAACAAGGATCTGGATGCTGCTGTTCTTAATCAGTCAGTGTTTCCAATTTGTTTCAATTTAAAGAACAGATTATTTGGGTCCTGTTCAATAACCTGTACAGATTGGCTGAGCATATGTTAATATTTTTTGCTATGTTTAAATTTGCTGAATTTCCCTAATATTGTCCTCACAGAAAAAAAACTCAGCATTTCTTCTTATGTGTGTTTTTAAAGATATAAGTGTAGGAAAACACATGTGCATTTTTATCAGTCATTTTTTTGAGAATATTCTTTAGGCAGATTGTTTTTATTTGAAAGTAAACAGCCACACTGGGGTTCAGTTAAAATCCATCGTCCATGCCAATAAATAACGTGTAAAAAGAATCCTTATTTACTCTAAAGACTTTACTAAAGAGACTTTATAGACTATGGAAGCATTTCTGTTTAACTGGAGGCAAGGAAAAAATTGCAGTAATCAAAAGTTCTTCAATTGAATAATAATGAATGATAAGAAATATTGCCATTTTATTGATAGGAAAATTAATCCTGTGGAATAGCTAAGTTTTATTTTGATAATAAATGAAATTGAATTAAGGCAACTTTTTATAATTTATGGAAATGCATTCCTCTTTTTTAAAAGGGACAAGAGCAAAATGTAAATATGTAATAATTTCTTCTGAAGTAGGAAAAATGTTTGAAATTAAATGGAAGCCAAATATGCTTTTCAGCACAATAAGCATATCCTGTTCTCTTGACCAAAATATTTTTTTATCTCCTAATTTTTAATGAGTTTCCATTTTTTTGAGAAATACAACTCCTTTTTTATTTAAAAGTAGAGTTCTTAAGCCTATACTCTCTCAAATACAAGTACTAATAGAAAAATGCTGTAGAATAGTAAGACAATATGATGGTTTGAAGATGAGATTACAGACCTACTACTCTACTGGTAAAACCAGAAATTAATCCCTATGTCCATACTGTAACATCAGTAACTCCTTTCTTTCCCTTTGAAATGTCAAAAAATTGCAAAGTAGCAAAGTTGCATATTATTAATAGCAAAAACTGAACTATACATGAATATTAGAAAACTGAAGCTGTCTCTGAAAGAAACTGCCACTCTACTCAGCCCTGGTGAGGCCCATGTGAAGTGCTGTGTCCAGATCTGGGCTCCTCAGGACAGGAGAGACCTGGAGTACAACGAAGCTCTTGGACTGGGTCTAGCAGAGGGTACAAAGGTAATTAAGGGCCTGGAGCATCTCTCTTATGAGGAAAGGCTGAGGGAGCTGGGCCTGTTCAGCCTTGAGGAAAGACAGCTGAGAGGGAAGATGACAACGTACACAAAAAGCTGAAGTGGAGTGTCAGAGGATGGACCAGGCTCTTCTTGGTGGTGCCCAGCAATAGGGCAAGAGGCAATGGGCAGAAACTGATGCACAGGAAGCTCCACCTGAACATGAGGAAGAACTTCACTGTGCACGTGACTGAGCACTGGGACAGACTGCCCAGAGAGGTTGTAGATTCTCCCTCACTGGAGATATTCAAGAACCATGTGGACACAATCCTGAGCCATGTGCTCTGGGATTACCCTCCTTAAACAGGGAGGCTGGACTGGATGACCCACTGGAGTCCCTTCAAACCTGGTCCACTCTGTGATTCTGTAAAAATCGCAATAATCATGAGCCTCGTGAGTAAACATCAATTTTAAAAGAAATAAGATTTATGTGTACTGTTGTCTAGCAGATGTTTTGCTTAATACCCATTAATTTATTAGACTGTATAATGACTGTGTACATCCTTAAGTGATGATTAGAATTTCTGTCTCTACTAGTTAACAATAATTCGCTCACTGTCCTTCATCCTTATACTTTTTTTTTTTTTGTGTGTCACACTGATTATTCATCTTTTTGCTATATAACCCAGCTATATAACCCAGCAAAAAAAAAAAAAAATTACCTTTATTTTGGCCCAGGCTATCATAGAGACCTTCTTATTATGATGTTGTTGTAATTTTTTCTAATGAATAATACATAAAATATAAATTAAACAGATCTTGCTGAATACCCTAATACATAGTCCCTGAAGAATAACACTATTCCTTCCCTCCAAGGGATTAGTTTTGCAGTATGTGCTGAATTGCTGCAAAGACTCTCTCCTTCCTTGCTGGATACCAGTTTAGCTGCTTTCTAGAACTCTGAGAAGAAAGGCAATGATGAAAGATGATGAAAGTTCCAGTGGTAGAAGTGGGGCATAGTCTGCTTTATATCAACAGGTTTCAACTTTAGAGCTGACTTTTCAAGTTTCAATTTTATCCTAAACTCTAGGATTTCAATTTTTATATCCTAATGAGGAGAAAAAACTCAAGGTATGCCTAGACTCAGATGGATAAAGATAATCTATGCATAAAGAATTATGTTTAGCTAAAGCACCTCACCTATAAAGTGATGAAACAAAGGCATAAAAAGAGAACAATGTTTTGTATTTTTATAAACAATTTTAACCATCCTCATTTCCAACAAGATTTTAGTAGTGGCACCAAATGATCACCACTGAGACTCCTAATTATATGTAACATCAGAGATAGATGAAGAATTCTTCAGAATGAAATTATACATATGTATAGACAAATTATTTCTATTCTTTTGATGTGTTAGTGGTCTCCTACTGGTTTGAGTGTTCTAATCCAATTTAATTTTACACTTTTGAGTATTCAATTATTTTATCCTTAGCAGCATCTTGAACCTGCTCAAATAGCTTCCAATATTGCCATTAAAGTTCAATTTTCTTGTACAACTGAGTATGCCTGTGCAAACAGAAATAAAATTCTTATGTTTTCCTTTTCTGAAAACTTAACGAATATCCAGTCAAAAATGTATTTTTTTTTCAGTTTTTATTACCCAGCAGGAATTACTTGGCAATACTGAGTGCCTAGCAACATATTTGTGTACAAGAGATGTATGTTGTTCTGAACTTTCTACTAAGGATGAAATAAAAATTCTGTTCTCACACATTGGTGGATATGAGATACTTCTAGGAAGGAATGTAAAACAAAGTTTGCAAACTTCTTCTTATTCTTACCCTACTGTTCCACCAGTAGTAAGATGTTTTTAATGGAAGGACTGGCCATGGATTAATTTTATGCTTTTTGTCACTAGCAAAGATCATGGTTTTGGAAAGTATCTGAATATCATTTCCTTATCTTTTACGCACATGGCCAAGAGAGCATGTTCTTACAGGTAGGGATACTTTGTGGTCACAATAAAATGCAAAACTAAAATGAATAAGGTGCATTTATTTCAACAAATCCACTGGAGATTTGCTTCTCTGCTTGTTCTTCATTGTCACACTCAAGCACCTGTCCATACTCTTGAGAGAACGATGGTAGCAGGGAATATAACAATTTAATTGAACCTCCCCCTGTAATGACCTGGCTAGCTTGTATAAATATATAAACAGAGGTTGGTTTGAAGTCAGGGACTAGAATTAGAAGTAGCTAAACTAACTCAGATCTGTATTAAGGATACATCATTACATATTAAATGTGTTGGAACAAGTTTGACAGTTTTCATCTGTCACTCACATACTGGGGTGAGCAGCTCTGGTGCTGGCACAATCAGCAGCAGAGCTCTCCAGCTCCAGCGTGTGCCCAAGGGGGTTTCCTGAACAGGGGACCCTCAAGGGAAGCCAAAGCCCCACAGCTCGAGTGAGAGTAGCTGATGGGACAAGAGTGGGGTCAGGAGCAATGGTGACCAAGTCCCCACACGTGTAAAGCAGTCCCTGGAGAGCACCATGACCAGGACAGGCACCCAGAGGGCTCTGCTGGCTTGACCAGAGAGCAGCAGTACCTGCCTGGCAGGAGGCCATGACCTCTCCAAGCTCTATGCCCACCACAACAGAGTTCCTCAGACACAGCTCTGTTGGGAACACGCTGCTGCCCCACACTGCAGAGTGAGCCCCGCCGGCTGTCAGCACAGCCGGCAGAGAGAGCAGCCCTGTGCGAGGCTTTCCTGGGCACAGGAACCCTTCTGCTCACTGACAGAGCTGCACGAGGAGGGGACCTGACTCAGGAGTATCAGGGAGCGTGACAGAGAGATACATAAAGACATGAAGAGAAAGATTCCTACCCTGATACAGGCCTTGGATGTGAATTTTTCAGGTGAGCAGAGATGGTTGCACAAGAAGGGCATTCAAGAGAAATCTCAGGGCCTTGGGATGACCAGCCAAGAGGTCAGAAGCACAAGTGTTCTCTATTTTTCCAGCTGCGGGGAATGATGAGTGAAAAAGCAGGAAGAGACAGCAGCTCCATACCTGGCTCTGAGCCTTGTGTCATCAGTAGAATTTGGGTGGTTTTTTGATCATGGGTCAGTTTAAAAGACATCAGGCCTGCTAACGACACATAGGGTATACCAGTCTCAAAAAGCTTAAAAGAATCTTTGCATATAACTTGGCAAGTCTCAGAGAAAGAGCTTTAAACTAGATTGCATATTTATGGTAAGAGTCAGGGGAAAGGCCAATAAGGCAGGTATCCTGGTGGGAGTCTGTTATAGACCACCCAAACACCATGAAGAGGCAGATGAAATATGCTATGAGCACCTGAGGGTAGTCTCATAATCACTAGCCCTTGTTGTCTTGGGATACTTCAACTTTCAAGATATCTGCTAGAGATGCAACATAGCAAAGAGAAAACAGTGTAGGAAGTTTCTAGAGTGTGTGGAAGTTCCTAACACTCCTGGTGAATGAGCCAGCCAGGGGAAATGTCTTGGTTGGAGCTCTTTTGCACAGAGAAGGACTGGTGGGTCATATGGTGGTCAGAGCTGCCTTGGGCACAACAATCTCAAATGAGTTTTCAAGCCTTGGAGAAATAAGCAGGAAATCTTAAGAATTCTTTTCCAACTTAAATTATTCTATAATTCTCTAGTAGGTCTTGTTATATTACGTAGTAAGAATAATCTGTCCCATCTGTATCTTGTTGCTATCTTGAACCAGAGTTAGAGCATAATGTAAGGATGCTTCATTAGACAGCAGAATAACTCTCTGCTCTACACAAACACATTCAGAACTATAACTTGACTGGAACCCAGGAACATATGTTTTAGTAGCCATTTTAAAATGTTCCTTGGAATTAAAATAATAATTCCTTGGATTTCTGATATCTTTATACATGTACTATTATGACATCATGAAGTTGCACTCCCTGAAGTCTTTCTGTGGTAAAAAAATCCCTATCTTAGTTGCTACTCTGAGAAAAAGCTTTTTCATCTATATTATTACTTTTTTTTTCTTCCATCTGCCCTGAATGCATTGTGTTTCATGTATTCTGAAACAGAAGAGCATAATCTTCACTCCTGTATTCTGCGGCCCATTCATTATTTTACATAGTTTTGTCATGTTCCCACTTTTACAATTTATTTCCAGCATAGGCAATAAGACTGAGAGATACGTAAAATTATTGGCCAGCTTGGGACTTGCTGGGTCAAGTTTACTGCCAGTATAACATCTTAACAACATTTATGTGCTAGGAATATTAAACACATAGAAGGATACTTCAGCATAATAGGTTCTGAAATAATGTAGTCTTTTTACAGTTTCACATGGGCTGTTGTAGCATTCTAGTGAGTTGATCCTGGTTGGAGGCCAGGCACTCACCAAGGTCACTCTACCAATCCCTTCTGGAACTGGACAGGAGAGAGAAAATATAGCAAAGGGTTCATGGGTTGAGATAAGGACCAGGAGAATACTGTAATACTCACCAAATACTGTAATGGGGAAAAGAGATGCAAATTAGAGGTATTAACTGAATTTATTGCTAACAAAATCAGGGCAGGATAACGAGAAGCAAAATAAGATCTTACAAAACACCTTTCCCCCACCCTTCCTCCCAGTGGTGCAGGGAGACAGGGAATGGTGGTTACGGTCTGTTTATCATAGGTTGTTTCTGCTGCTGCTCAGGAAGGGCTCCTGACCCAGCATGGGGTCCCTCCCACAGGAGACAGGTCTCTGTGAAATTCTCCAGTGTAATTCCATCCCACAGGAAACAGTCCTGCACAAATTGCAGCAGTCTTAGTCACTCAAGGACCGGCTGTTCCAGTCGCCCATGAGGTCAAAAGTCCCGCCAGCAAAACTGCTCCAGTATGAGCTCCTCTCTCCACAGGCCTGCAGGTCCCTGCCAGGACCCTGCTCCAGCACGGACCTCCCACAGGGTCACAGCCTCCTCTCAGGCATCCACCTGCTCTGGTGTGGGTCCCTCCATGGGCTGAGGTGGATCTCTGCATCCCTGTGGATCCCCACGGGCTGCAGGGGCACAGCTGCCTCACCATGGGCTGCACCACGGGCTGCAGGGGAATCTCAGCTCTGGTGCCTGGAGCACCTCCTGCCCCTCCTTCTGCACTGACCCGGGGGTCTGCAGGGCTGTTCCTCACTGTGTTTTCATCCAGCTCTGCTCTGGCTGCAATTACATCTTCTGTAATGACGTAATGTAAGAAGTGGTGCATAATCACTTCTTTTTCTTCTTAAATGTGTTATTGCAGAGACATTAACATCATTTCCAGTTGGCCCAGCCTTGGCCAGCAGCACATCCATCTTGGAGCTGCCAATGATTGGTTCTGCTGGACACAGAGGAAGCTTCTGGCAGCTTCTCACAGAAGCTACCTCTGTAGCCCCTCTGCTCCCAAAACCTGGCTACACAAACACAATACATTTGCAAATTTAAAATTTTATTTTGTGAACTATTAGATAAGAAAGGAAATTTAAGGACAAGTCCATGGTAATGAAGGTCTTGACTTTACAGCTGTATCTGGATTATGAACTATCATACCTTTGGATCCTCCAACAATAAACTAAGATAAAAGAAATGACATACAGTTAATAATTCAGAAAAGTAGGAAAATCCCTGCTTTTTGGAAAGTGATGTTCTGAAAAGGATGTCATGAATGTCATGTCATGTCGTTGGCTAGAACTTTTGGGTAGAACTTGTTTACAGTACCTAAGTTTAAAAAGATGATGTCTATGGGCGGTAGAAGATGCAGAGACAGAAGTACTTGTATTACGTTCAGTAAATCCATAATAATTTTGTACTACTGTGGTGGGATTGTAGAGGGAGACTGACTTTGCTCTTTTGGCCTAAAGCACATTCAGCCAAGTCTGATCAGAACAGGAGGGTCTCAACAGGCACACTAGGACATGACCAGCCTCCACCCAGCTCATATTATATCACCAGCACTGCCTGAAAGAAGACCCTTAGGGAAAAATATAAAAATGTAGCTGGAATTTCTCATTATTTCCCAAGTGCACTGTCCCAAGCTTCATCATTTGTGTCTTTGGGATTTCCTGGCCACTAGTGGTATCCATAATAGACTCTTCATCCATGAATTTGGCTAATCATGCTGTGAGTGTATGCAAATGACCACAATGAATTGCAGTTGGACTATTAATCATGTAAAGAAATTTCCATTTTTGTTTAGGGATTTTATCCTTGATAATTTTTTAGTGATTTTTTTTTTTTAGGTACATCTCATTTCTAATTCAAACAAACACTTACTGTCCATTCTCCTACAGACCATATTTCATATCCTTTCAAAATATTTTTTTCCTCTCCTTACAGGGTCTGTATGATTCTGGGTCTGTATTCTTCTGGATCCAGATATCAAGAGAAAATGGAGTTGTGGCCGAAAGACACAGCAGGTGAACTACTTTGGGGAAAAATGAAGGTGGGAATATGCCTTACACTCACCACAAATACCTTTTAGCACTTCAAAGGTTGTGTTGTTTTTCTGACGTTCACCAGCTGACAGGCCTAAAAACTGCTTCCCTGTGAAGCAAAGCAAAGGACCACAATTCATGCTAGACAGAATCCATGTAGAAATAGCCAGTTAACTGTAATTTTGAAGATGTAAAATTGAAATTTATTGTATAATGAACATACATAACAATACACAGAAGCATATCTGTTTACTAAAAAATAAAATTATTTTTTTCTGCCTGAAATATTTCAGTGTAGTGTTAACCAGTGTGAAGATTCACAATGAAGGAAATTTAAATTATTAACTTTGCTAATTAATAAAATGTCATCTTCAAAATACTGGCTATCCCAAATATAGCCCATCTTTATCATCTCTAAGTATGCTTTCCTCTGTCATTGCAACAGTCATTCTTGTTAATGCATTTTTATTAAGGATTTCCTCAAGCTGTGACCTGTTGTTTAATTACTAGCTGGATATACAATCATTCATTTATATTTATATTTAATAAACTACATGCACCATTTAAAAGATTAGTCAGAAAAATGGCAAAAATTCTGATAAATGTTGTGGTTTCATGATCAGTGTCAGAGCAGTTTAGTTGTTTCTTTTAATTAATTCTTTTTTTCATGGAAGTTTATACATGGTTTCAGGAAAATTTAATTATTATAATCTATAACATGTTACATTTCAATTTTCTATCGATTTGCTGTTCAGTGAAACCAGTGATTCTATGCATCAGTAAATTATTTCTATGCCCCAACTCAAACTATTTCCTCATTTCAGTTCAGAATAAGGGAATTTGGGAGCAGTGGTTCCCAAATAGACTCAGGGAAGTGGACTTCAACAAAATGTGCCAGAGGGAAGAAAAAAATCAAGAAAAATGTTTAGTTTTTGGCCTCTTTTAAGGGGTAAAAGTTGAGTGAGGCAAATATTTAAAAGAAACTATTTTGGATGAAGATCAGGGAGGAGGGCTGTATAGAAAAAGAGAAGAAAGAGGCTAGGGGCTAGAACAATGAAGGAATGAACATTTTAGTCTAAGACACACATTGTGAACTTAACATTGTGCTGAAAAATTGGAAGAGGACAGTTTAGCCTAGCAGAAAGGTAAAAGGAGCTGAGGACTCTCACAATTTCAAATTCTCAGATAAAGTGAGAAGCAACATCTTTTCTCTGCTGTGGAATAAAAATTGGTATGAGGTCTCACAGGGCAGCTCATCCATCTTATTTCTCAAACCAAAACAAGTCAAAGGCCATATGCTGTTTACATTTGAGAGGTTTTTGATGCTTTGGGAATAATGAGCTTTCTGTACAACCAGAAGTGAAATCCCATCACTAATAGGAATAAAGGGAAGCTGAGATAATATTGGGTACCAGTGCTGTATGAATATGATTTCAGGGGACAGTTTCCATGCATAATGCTTGCTGGCTATTGAATAACTCAGCTTTTCTGATATGAAATAGACCAACACAGAGTTAACCCTGCACAAGAATGACAAACAAGTATTTTAAAAAGAAATTTTTTCCACTTTTAAACTACAAAGGGCTTTCTTAAAAAAAAAAAGTTATTTCACAAGATTAAGGCAGGAAACTGTTTTAATTGAATATATTTTCAGAAATGCTGGTAAATATAGTTTAGCTTTCTAGACAGAACTACAAAAAAACCCCCCAAAAACAGGGATGAGAACAGGGATGAGATGAAATAATGGTCTGAAATTTTAAACATCCTTCATGCTTACTGTAAATTATTACATAAAATTGCACTTTTGGGAAGAAAAATTTTTTGTGGGGGAAGGAGATTATTTTTTTTTTAATCTAAGACACATTGAAGCATATTTTGTGATGCTTTCACATTTTTTAATCCATATTTGAAGTATTGGTGCTGTTTTCTGTTATGTTTTATTTGTGGAATCCACAGTGATAGGAGGATACATAGACTTTTGCACTAACTTTCCTCACAGAACAGCTTATTAACAAAAAGGAATCCAAACAGTTCTAGTTATGATGCAGGAACTTCTAACTTGATTGGGACTGCTGCTCAGTTTTTCACTCTACCTTTTGAGTAAGATGTATAAATCAGAACCTTCTCTAACAATGTACTTTTTGAAGCAGCAGGGTGTGATTCTTCACTGTGTTTGATATAATCTATTTTGCTCTATCTCCTTCTCTATATTTCTCCTCAGATTCAGAGCTGATGAGAAAGCTTCTCTCTAGCTATGGTCTAGAAAGGGTCACAATGGTGTGTGCTCACTATCAGTTTGGTGATGTATCCTTCAAATCTTGCTTTCAACAAGTTTTTATGTCTCTGAAATTTCGTACAGGCAAACCACTTGTTCCCGTAAGAGTTTACCAACTTTTTGAGAAATTTATCATATTAGACTCATACTGGCAGAGATAGTATGCAAGTTCCAGGGTTTTATGATGGAGACTTTGAATTGGAATATGAAGTAAAAGGGCAGCCAAGTTTTCAAAACTGGATGAAGAACTTGGAAATCACACTGAGAGGGATTTCAGGCAGTATATATAGAGAGACATATATATGTCTCTCTATTAAATCTAAGGTGAGCCATGGGAAGCTGGTGTTCCAAGGTTAAAATAATCCTTGTTTATACTGTCCATGATGCATTGATAAATTGCTATTCTTGCATTAGTTGTAATCTTTTTATGTATGGTGCTTCATTCTTACATAAGAGCTTCTGTAGCTGAGTCTTGAGTGATGAATTTGGGGGGTCAAAGTGACCAAAGCAAAGGATATTAGGATAAGAATAGTTTTCTGACTTGAAAATACTTTAAAACCATATTTTCACTACTTGTTATTTGGCTGGATTCAGGTAATTTGTATTTAGAAGATAGTTTATTTCTCTGTTTAGTAATAGTCAACCAGTCCTGGCCACTCGGACTGAGACAGGTGATCAGTCTTTATGGACACTGGCAGGTGCCTCTGAAATTGGCCCAGATCAAATGAAGGTTTTCTTAGTGTGATGTGTCTTTCATACCTCCTGGGGAGAAGACACCCAACGTGGACCTAATGAGAACCTTTAGGTATAGAACTAATATGTAATAAACATTTATTATCTTAGATTTCAGCATACATATTCATTTTCCCAGAAACCACAAAAGCAGTAGTAAAAAATATGAAAAGTTAGAAAAAATGCTTGAGAAACAAAACAATAAGGTTAAGTCTTTCCTTGTTGTTTCCCCCAAAGGGGCTTGAACATGGAATCATAAAATCATTAAGGTTGGAAAAGACCTCCAAGATCATCAAGTACAAACAATGACCTAGCACCATTGTGTCTGCCACTAAACCATATCCTCAAGTGTCACATCTGCACTTTTTTAGAACACTTTCAGAGATGGTGACTCCATGACTTCCCAGGGCAGCCACTTCCAATGCTTAACCACCCTTTCAGTGAAGAAATTCTGCTTGCTCTCCAACACAAACATTCCCTGGTGTTTCTTGAGACCATTTTTTCTTGTCCTGTTGCAGGCTATCTGGGAGAAGAGACTGACCCCCACCTGGCTACAGCATCTTTCAGGCAGTTGTTGAGAGCATTAAGGTTTCCTTTGAGCCTCCTTTTTTTCCAGGCTAAACAATCCCAGCTCCCCTCAGCTGCTCCTCATGTGGCTTCCTCTCTAGACTCTTCATCAATTTCATTGCCCTTTTCTGGACACAATCCAGCAGTGCCCAAGTTCCCACAAGATGATGATGTCCAGTCTTCCAAAGCCTTCTCTAAACAAAGATTAAACCATACTCTGGAATGTTGCCATCATTCTTACAAAATCTGTCCCTTATGCAGAAAAGATTATAAAATTGAGGTGACAGTCCTCCCATGTCCATGTTAAAGGGTCTCTCTGTAATGAAGTGGTGGAGGAATTCTGGCCTCTATCCCAGTTCCTAAAGCTGCTGATGTGTCTAACTGGAGACTTTTAAACAGAAAATATATAAGATGTCTCCAAGAGAAGAGATGACAGTCCAGTATTTCTCTTTCTCCATCTTGGAAAAAGAACAATTTCCTTCAACGGCTTTGAAAGTTTCATTCTAGCAGAAGCTATCACCATAGACTTGTAGCATCTGGGTAGTGGAGATGCTATATAATTTCCATAAGAACATTACAGGAGCTGTTAGCTTAAAAGAGAATGATATTTTATTCTCTTTTAAACTAACGATCATTATTCTAGTTATGATGTTAAAACGTCTGTTAATTCAGAAGTCTGTTGTTCCATTCTTTTTAGCATTTATGTGAAACCAGTTTGCTGTGCTTTGTAGCAGCAAAATTAAAATACAGAACATGAATCCTTTTTGGAAACAGTCTGTATTATGATTGCCTGGAAAAAATTTGGACTCTTTAAAGATCCACATGTAGACATAAACAATTTTTTTCTCAGTTTTATGTGGAGTACCTCATATTTTTGAACAGGTTAGATTTCTAGAAAAGTGTGTTTCCATCTTATGACCAAACTTTTCATCCTGTCTGTATTTCTTCAGCTGAGTAATAAACTAAGAACTCTATTGCTTTGGCTGTATGGCTGAATATAAGTTTACCGTCTGCCATAAACTGAGAGCAGTCATTACAAGTTTTTTGATTTAAGACAGTTTGTAGGATGTTGATAATTTGTATGAAGTTGAGAACAGCAATATGATAAAGACTGTAATAAATACATGACTGTCAAGCATAACTGTATTTATAACATTTCTATCTTTAATAAATACAGTTTCAGAAAAAGTAGTGCTAGAAGAAGTTATTGAGCCCTCATTGACATAGTTAAGAATTTGGTCCTGTCTAATCAGAAACACAATATCAAATAAACAGCTAGATGTGAAAATAGTTATAAATATTATGAGGCTGGCCAGCTTGAGAAGAAATAGAGAATTGTCTTGTAAAAGTTTTTGCAAATAACTTCAGTCATGCATAAAAGGAAACTATTTCAAAAGTGAAAAATCTCTACTGTTCGATTCTGGTCAAATTTGTACTATTCAAATTCCCCGTAGGTTTTCTGGGCTCCAGTAATCCAATAAATATGTTAATTAGAAAGCTATTGACTGTTTTCACACCTTTCTGTTGGATCCAGATCCAGCTTTTAGGACAAACAAATCTTCAGTTGTTATGTGTGTGTTTCTTACATAACAAGCAGTTGCCCAGCATGTTTTCTTTCCAAAGAAATGTGCATATTAAAAATGTATGAGGAGTCAACACAGATCTTCATTTTGTTCAAGTCAGCATTCAAGAATCTGGTAAAAGGACTGGAAACCTTCCTTTATTTTCTGAGTCCTCCATCTTGAGTTGTGAGATTCAATGCTTTAATTATATTTTACCAAGGAAAAACATCTCAGCACATTCAAAATATCAAAATACCAGATATATCTGTCAGTGTACTCTGATTAGTCCTGTGCTGCCATTTTTCCTGTCCAGTTTTATTGAGCAAGACACTTGAGATAATCTCTAAGTTGTCAATGTAGCTTGAGAAGACAGTTCAACTCACTTGATTGCAGAAATAACTGATCTGTGGTGCCTGCTTATGTTTCCATATGTCTCCACTGTATTGGACAGATATTACAGGTCCAGATTCTGATGTACTGGGGTGGATTGCACTCTGTCCTGTCTGGAAAATGTATATAGACCCTATATCGACCTAAAAAGATACAGGTGTCTGCAGATAATATGCCATTATAGAGTTAAAGAAAAGGCAATGGTGAATCACCAGCCACAAATGTCCATTACTGGCCAGTAAGTACAGAACTCGGAGTGACTTATTTATACTTCAGGTGTTTAATTTTAGAAACTAAGGTAGAGTGTAATAAATACTATTAATCTGGAAAAATGTAAGGAAATCAGGTAAGCTATATCTACAACCAAAATCATAGCAGCTTGGAATGAAAGAATATATGCTCTCTATGCAATTTGTATTCTGCTATGACTTGGTGGCTCCCAGAATGGGAGCTTGGACCATACAGAATATGTGTTTACATCAAACTCTTTTCTCATACACTTAAAATGCATTTCTTTGCTATACGTGGCACTTATGCTTTTATATTATAAATCCTTACAAAAACTATTTTATTACAGATATCAATAATCATCAATCTCTCTCATCCCAGAGAGAGAGTAATGGGAATATTTCATATTCGTGTTACTGCTTCAAAAAATGATATGGAACCTTCACAAGGTAGATGTGGTGTGTTTGGACTTTGGAGAATTCTTTTGGGTTCCTATACCTAATGAGAATGCTGTGAGAATAAATGCTTTTAAAAGTTTTTGGCTATGACATTATATATCTTAACTGTAAAAGGATCCAATATGTGGTGATACTCTGCCTTACAGGGACCAGTACAAAGAGTCTCTAATTTATCTGGATCACCAGGATAAAATAGAAGTTTTCTGATTTTGCTTTCCTTCACATTTGCTAAACTTTCTCCATCACACACAGAGACACTTTTATTTGACCTTACACTGGAGGCCAACCTGTGTCTGAATATTTTGACTTATTTAGCAGCCAGCATCTGTAGCCAGGGCCTTGCATAACCTCTAAGACCACAGATGTTTTTAGCTGGATAGGACTCAAAATTTTCTTTTGCCAGTTTTTAAGGTTTTCTGCCCAAACATCTACTTTGTTTATTCTCCAGTATCATCAATGAGACTGGCATGGCCCTGGAAGGATATTGCCTAACTAACACAGGAGAGTTAATAGAGAAGAGATAAAACATACGTAGTATACTTCTGCAAAGCCCAGATATTAGGAGTCTGATTGTACTTCTGTTTGCACAGTTGCAAGCTGGGAACAATTCCACTAAATTTAACAGCTATATAGAATACAAGTGGTGTTAACTGAGAAAAGAAACAGGGTCTTTACTTCCTCTGGCCTTTCACAGTCTCATTATAGCTTTAAAATACATATTCGGGATTAGGGCCACAAGGGTTCTGCTAGAGCTAAATGTTTCCTGTCAAAATCACAAGTGACAGAATGTTTTTCTTGAAATCTAATGGGGTTTCAAGCACTACCAAAGATGGCTATTACTTAGAGAAAGCAATTTTTAATTACTTAAAAAACAAAACAAAACCAAAAACCAGCAAACTTTCAGTCTGCTCACCGAGACAGCCTGCAAATATTCTACATAGAATCAGTATCTAACAGGATAGTCACTGGTCCTCCTTTTAAGCTGCATGTCTTTATGTAACTGCAGAAATTAATATCGTTGAAACAGATCTTACTAGGAAAAAGCCGAAAACAATAAATCCCAGAAAACTCGTAGCTGTTTCGGTATTAGTCATATCCTTACTGTGATTTTTTTTTTCTAGTTTTAAAGCTGAGACTTAAAATTGTTTGTGCTTTACTGACAACCTGATTTTGGACAAGAAAGATGAGCAAGATGGAATGATACAGTCATCTAGCCCTAGTAGAAAACTGTGAAAAGACTGGTGCTACTTTTGAAGGTAATTTATGAGATCTGCACAATAAATGTTTTCTTTGAGGTCTAGAATTTAACATGGGGCTTTACTGCAGACTTATCACACTTATACATGCTGAGAAATCCCTTGGCTCACTGAAGGTGATAGTTATAATCCAAGGAGACTAGCTATTTCCTATCCCTGAAAGCCTCAACACTGTTTCCCAGAGGGACTACAACATGAGCAGACCAGAGTCCCTGTATAAATTATGCACCTCCTCTGTTGGTGTCAGCATCTTTCAATGGTCTGTTTGCAATTTGTGTGCCAGCTCATGTTATAAAAAGTCAGACTGCATTAGGATTTCTCCAGTATGCCAACCCTTTTTCTCTCAAGAATTTTATATATCTGGAAATAGCTATAACTCTTTGGTGTTTTGTAGGTTTTTTTTTCTTTAGTTAGTCCTTATTCTGTTCAAATCCTGAAATTATGTTATAGCCATTTACAACAGGATAGTCTTGCTCAGTGAAGTGCGTACACCACTCCTGTGATTTTAGCAGGAGTGAATTTTAATACCTTCTTACTTATCTGGAAAGAGAACAGGATACAACTGCAATGCTAATATCTCAAGCAAAAATTAAAAACTGGAGGCTTAGAAAAAGCTCCAGCTACTTGTCCTCTCTATACAGAAATCCTATTATTTTTTCAGGTCCTTCACCCGTTCCCTTCTCTTTCAGAACAGCTGGATAGCAGGAGGCAAAGGAAAAGGAAAACTAACACCTTTCCATATCTGCCTGGAACCTATCAGAAAGTGGGATCTTATCCCATCCTTATATTTATTCTTTCTCAGTGTTCTTGGTTAGGTTTTGGGGAAGATGAAATCACAGCAAATCCAAAGAAATAAGAAGCTGGAACTACATCTAAAGTTTTTATTTAAATATTTAAGAAAAGTCACCAAGCAATCTAGATCAAAAAAACCCATAGCAACCTTTGAATATGTTCTAGCAGACTGTGATTTTCAATTAAATGTGTATTTAATGCATATCTAACCCAATAAGCCAGTCAACATTACTCAATATAATTCATTACATTAAACAGCCTGTAGATGTGAACTAGCATTCTTCTAAAATTAAAAATTTAAAAAACTGCTAACATTTAAAAAATCTATTAGAAATAAATGCAAGGCTTTCAGTGCTAGTTGGCCACCCTTAAAACAGCAATTAAAGTATATAAGTCAAATTTTAAAGACATAAGATGGCAGGACTGTAAGCAATGTGCTGTTCTAATTCTCCAGTCCTGTATTTTCTAAGTCAGATAATTCTGTTAAACAACACTCCAAAAACAACAAACCAGGCTTGATACTCTCTGTATGATAAAATATTCCATGTGCCACTTGTTATATGGGCATGTAGGTGGTTTGGGATCTTCCAGAAGTGTAACTAAATTGTCCCTGTCATTCCATGGTTTCCATACAACTTACTGAGCTGTGATAGTATGTAACACACAGGTTTACCCAGACTCACACTGTCACCATGCTGACGTTTCTCATTTCTAGAAAAAATTGGACTGCATCTTTTCAAAATTCAACTGCTCAATGTCTTGGGTATTTCTTACAAGCATCCTGTGGTCCAAAAATTTCTCCTTCTCTAAATGGAAGGAAGATCATTTCTAACACAGTCAGCATTCATCTATTGGTGCACATCCACATTGTTTAGGGAGTCTGTCCTAAAACAGACGCCACATACCACAGCACTTGTCTGCAAGCTCCTTCTGGGCTCTATGTTCCAACATTTTGGCCCTCAAAGTATGACACTCTGCAGTATTCTTAAGTTTAATCTGTCTCAAATAACACGAAAATGATGTTGCAGAGCACATGTCTCTATAGCATGAAGCTGAATGTATGTGAACTGGTGCAAAGCCTGCTGGCACACTCTTGGAGAGCTGCAGACAAAGGGAAAGAACTCTGCCTGAAGCTCTGCCATACACTTTATTGGAAATTAGGTTTATTGTGTTTTATTGTCTTTTAGAAAATAGACGTCTCCTGTCTTAATAGATCAATTTAAATATTTGACTTGTATTGAGAGAAGAGGACTTGGTTTTTGGAAGAAGATTCCAGTCTTATAGCCTTCTATCTCTTTAAACAATTTTATAAATGCCCAGATACATACATGAATGACTTTGAAATCAATTTCAAACATTGTCAAAATTATCTTCTACTTTACCTTAAATATAATTACTTTTTGCCACTGTTAGCTGGATCCTCAGCATCCATTATTTATATTCACATCTTTTCAATTTTCCTTATTGAGAACAAATTAGAGAAAAATACTCAGGGAAGTATTCAGCTGTAAACTGTCCTCTTTCTAAGCCTTAGCACATACAAAAGTCAACTGATTTAGATTAATTTTTAATGCACTTAAAAGGTAATCCAAAACATGACTAAAATATTAACATTTTCAAAATTTCATTCTTCTTTGATAGAGTTGGAGTTCTTTTTGTTTTTTGTTTTCTCTTGTTTGTGTTTAAATAGTTAAATATTATTTAAAATTTAAGAATTTTGTGCAGTCTGACATTTTTCCTAGCAGAGAAATATTTTCTTAGTGCCACAAAAGCTGTTCTGCTCTATACAACTTGCCACACATCACACTCTAATTTAATTGGAAAAAAAAAGATTAAATTTAGGATGCTAGACTACAAATGTACCTCTATCACATTTCCTCAACAGTCATAGATGTTTAATTCAACAGTTTAGCCTGAGCAGAAAATTATTTACCTCTCTAACTAGTTGTAGTCTTCAAAAAGCTGGTTATTTCATGATGTCGCAGAACAAGGTCTTCTGAGGTCAGATTAAAAAAAAAAAGCACTGGCGAAATGCAGTGCAGTACTCTTCCACTCTGAAGCAGATTTTTTTTTCCCCACAAAATACAGAGTATCTGTTAATCAGGAGGAGAATAACAGCTGTTACATTAAATTGATAGTATTCGTATGTGAAATTGAGAGGAAGACTTTTGAATTTTTATAGAAAATTCTCCATATAATGATGGAATATGGGTGATTTCATAGTACTTACTCCAACTGTTAGTTACCTCATGTAAAACCTTGTTTAGCATCTTACTGAACATGTGATGAAGTTGTTTCTGTAGCCCACTGTAACAGTAAAGAATAATTTCTGGCAAGTCTCTTAATAAAATAAAAAAGGATTGATACACATTATACATATCTGTATTTGATATTGCACATTTATGGTAAAGAAAGTAAAACTTGAAAAGTCTTTCTCTGAAATGTACTTTGTTTGCTTAACTATTTAGAAGCAGAATTTTCCAAATATGTTTTCTTTCCAAGCAGGGAATTTTTTCCCATCCATCAATAGTAAATTTGATTTTCTGTTATTTTGCTTGGACCTTTCATAAACACTAAACCATGCCTAAGTTCCTGTTACACTGGGGAGGGCAAACACAACCTTCTGAAGGGCTGTGTTGCTAGTTGTTTATAGAAATATCTTTTCCATAATATTAGTAGAACTTATTTACTACCTCCCTCAAAGAAAGTAGGATACCAAAACAACCTTTCCATGTGAATTGGTAACTCTAGTCCTTGATTATGTCCTGCCATTTTCCCTTCATAAATGCAAATTGCAGTAGGACCTTACCTATATCAAAAAAGGTATCCCATTGATGAGAAATCAGGTTACTGCTCCTGGATGACTTCTGGCAGGATCTCATCAAAGGGCCAAAGGCTATCAGCTCAGACAGGCACCTCTTTTCCTTTTGTTTGAGTCTGGAAATGAGAGATCTGATAGCTGTCTTTTGGTCCTAATCAGTGCCACTCTGCTTGACAGGAGATGAAAGGTGCACCAATTATGGCTGCTAATAGCTGACTACTATTTGCACTCATTGCTGTGGTTATCATTACAAATTACATGCTACCCTTTACCAGAAGCTCAGGGAAGTATTTCACTATAGCAAAATTTTGGCTAACATCACCATTTTTTTTTTATACCAAGAAGGCCCTAAAGTAGAAATTCTTCCAAAATTAAATTCAGCATGATACAATCATAGAAGAGAGCCCAAGAACTCACGTAATGCTAACAGCTGGAAATTTCTTTTAGTACATAATGTGGAGTATTCAACCCCTTCACCCTGCCTATTAAAGCTGTGAGTATATGCTTCCCAAATACAAAGCTGCATGTGTGAAGACAACATGAAAATGTAAAGATATTATATCAGTAGCCATGAATTGTAAGCCTATAATTATATCAATTTGTTCCAGAGGCGAGAAATCACAAGCTTTTTTGTTTCAACCACATTAATATGAGATACAAATCTTTTAATAGTAACATGAGTCCAGTAATGTATAATTAGAAATAGAAAGAAAAAGGAAAAGTGAGATTGAGAATCATTGTTCGAGGCAGCAACCCAGCAAACTCTTCCAGTCTACTAAGGCAATCTGTCATTCATTACACTCACAACAAGAATGCACAGCAAGTAAATAAAGGATGTTTAATTCCTAACATGTCAAGAACGTGGAATACTGAGAAGAGTTGGAAGATATATAGGGAGAAGGGGAAAAGACCAGTATTTCTGTAAATGTACAAAATATTCATGAGAAAGTTTTGAAATGTTTCATTTACCAGTGGCACACAAAACATTCAATGATTAAATGCTGTTCTTTTGCAAACAGGGTTCAAAATCAAGGCAAATTCTGGTCAAATTCTGATGTCAGAACTCAATCATGCACGCAAAAACACACACACGCATATATATATATATATATATATATACATATATATATATATACATATATATATATATATACATACATACATACACACACACACACATATATATATATATGCTTATGTGTCTATATGGTGTGCTTTTCCCTCAACTGTACTACCCTCCGGGCATTCTGACACTGAATTTTTCATGTTACCAGAGTGGAAATTCTGTGTCATTAGTAATTCCATACCTAAATTACTTCTTATTCCTATAAGAACTCATGTTATTGCCTTCACTAGCAATACTTGTTCTTGAGTTCTTTACCCTAAGGAGGTAAAAGGTCTGCAGGAGGTTTTATTCCTACAGAGATCACATTATATTTGTTTTCTGAACTAGAATATCCTAACATTTATGAAGGGTATAAATTAAAGTCTGGAATAAATTTATTCTTGTGAGGTTTGTTTATGAGGAAAACACCGATCACTTTAGTGATGAACTGACTGTGCAATAAATTTTATCTGGAATAATTGTAGGACTATTACAGGAAATAATATAAATTGTTTTGGATCTGTTTGATGTGTACACAGATGTAGTGAATGGATGGCCACATAAGCCGCTCCCTTGACTCTTGCACACACACACACAGAGCTTCATTCATTTCACTAGGGCTCCTGAACAGGAATCTTGAATAAAGAATGACTCCTGAGTTTATTAGGACTCCTGAATTCATTAGGATTCCTGAATACAGAGTTCTTGTTTGTGAAGTATCTGGTCTTAGGCCTGGTTCTTGAATGAAAAGGTTTCTCCTCAGCATTCACTGTACACTGTTCAACCACTAAAGCACACAATTTTTGTACTGAACTACTAGTACCAACTATTACACATTAAAAAGATTGAGCCTGAATGTGCCTTATTCAACTCAATCGTGCTGAATATATTTAACAATCAGATGTCATTGTATTAGTATTATAAACATTTTTATATCATATGAAACCTTTAGTGCAGAAAATATTCAAGAAAGGCCCTTATAATAGACAAAATACTTTTCCTCATGTTTAATAGTTACAGGTCCATTTAGATCTGGTTTTTACTATCTGAGAGTGTTCATGAAGTCTGCTGTTTAGGGTTGGTTTAGTTTCATTATACCTTTTTTCTGGTTTAGACCCAGAGGTCAGTAAGTCCTTATTTCCATCAATAGCCAGTGTGACTTTTCACTGAGAAAATTCTGGGCACTTGCACTGATTTAAAGATCTGTGTGTATTTTTTGGGCATTGAGAGACTTACTAGGGGGTAACTGTAGTGCACTCCTTTTTTAATGTTAATGTCTCTTTGCTTCTCTACCAGTGATGAAATTTTTTAACATGAATTATAAAGAGAGAAAGTAAGAGATATTTTTGGTCTTACTTTTTATTTTTTCCCTGGAGATGACACCTTTCCTATGTGTGTTCATCTGTATTTAAAAGAAAAAAAGAAACTTGCTTTAGGAGGAAAGGAAAAGGGAGGCAGAAAAGATAATTATTTTGCACTTCTAGGTAACACTTCAACATCTTTAAATGAATAGTTAGTACATTGGACTAATTTTATAACTGTTTATAGCTACCATACACTTTCTTTGCCAAGAAATTTTCTGGTTTTTTAGGTATTTCAGAAACCTAGTACAACTAGAAATGTCTTTTTTATTGACTCATTGAAATCAATAAGAACAGTAGTACATTCCTCAATGGTGTAAAATCAGTGCTCTAATTACAGCAGCATCAAGGGTTTATACCATATTAAAAATAAACCTTAACTTCATGGCTGTAGTATGACAAAACTAGTTACAAAGCATGTGTGACAAATAAATTACTTTTGACAGGAGCCCTATTTAATGTTCCTGTTGTACTCAGAAGTAGCAATTTGTTTAATGGGGCAGTAACAGACACTCTGAAGTACAGTACACATAATAAAAGCTCACTAATAATTATCCAGGTCCAAGTTAGTTAATAGTGCAGAAGCTGTTCTATTTTGATGAGGAACACAACTACCAGATTACTGCAGTAAATCAACACTGGAAAACAAAGACACATTTTTTTCTGGTCTTCTGTTACATCATATTTTTGAAATAGTATATTTCTAAATAAATGTGTCAGAGTTATACATGATACAGTATTTCTAATTCTTGTAGGTTTCTTTTTGTTAGAGTAATTATGGTTTACATTGCCCATGACACAACGAAAACTAATTTTATTTAATATTACACTTAAAAAAAGTTTTTATCTGAAATGCTAAACTCACTGTAACAAATTCTATTTCTGCCCACAGTGATCATCGTGTGGCTGTCACATACAGTTAGTGTGTCTGACACTGTTCTCATTGTGATTTGTGAAGAAGCATTGTCTATATAAACCTTAATCTGAGAAAAGCAAATTTTCCAGAATTTTAAGTGACTACCTAAATATAGAAGAATTTAATGGTATTTTCCAACTGTTGAGAATAGGGTTTTTCAGAAGGTAATATTCAGTGGACAGTGGACAGTCATCTTGATTTTTAAATTCATTATTGGGCTATCAGCAGATCCTTTCTTATATCAGCATTTCCCTCCATATTACTTTGGCATGGAACTAAGAATTCCCTGTAATTGCGATGATCTTAGATAAATGGTTCACTGATATTATCCCTGAAAATTTTCATTCATCCTGAAACATTTTTAATGTCTATAGGTGTATTAATTACTGCATTTTGGCCTGCTACTTAACAGTTTCTGAGAATACTATGAATTATTTTACCAAATTTTTGTTTTCCTAATTTTTTTATATTCATAAGTTATTTCCATTTCATATACAGAAATATATTTGTATATACACACACAAAAGCATACATATGCATTTCTGTATATGCATATTGTGTACATATATATATATGTTTATGGAGATATATACATAGATGTATATATATGTAGATGGATGGATGTACTGAAGTAGTACCCAATAAAACAAAAATCATTATTTAAGTCTGGTTCATTCAGGATGAATTATCCTTGACTTTAAGAGTCCATAAGGGACTTCCTTGAAGATTTCAACAGCATCAAAACAGTGAAATTCAGGGTTCTAAACTAAGCTGGCTTCCTTATCAGTCTTATTGCATTTATCATTACAAAATCAGTGAAACTGGGGAAAATATGCTGCTGAGAGATTTGCAGTGAAGAAAAGTCACCTGTCAGTAGCTGTTTCAAAGTGTTATTACTCTTCCACTCTCTCTGTTGTTATCTTTTATTAATGAAAGTGGCACAACTTTGCTATAGGAATGAGTAGAGGTTACTCATCAGTGCCACTATAACTTACTTTTGTATATTAAATGATGGCATGGGTCCATAAAAATATCTCTCTTGAATCTTTTTCTCATTAGAGGGCACAGACACAACAAACAGTTTTTGATTTATATTTTGCTGAGATGTAACTTGCAGGAGAACCAGTGTTCATTCAGTATATTTTCAGGACATGTACAAACATTTTTTGTGAAGTTTTCAACAGAATTGACAGAGTAAAAATAAATAACAAGAAAACCACCTCAAAACCTTCCCTGCTGGACAACTGAATTTGTGTACTTATGCAGATGTCATTGGGACTTGTGAAAAATGATTCTAATAAAAAAACCCTTGAAACTGAGTAATTCTACCAGAGAAGTAGATACAGTTTTATTTCTGGGGGCCTTGCAGTGATTAATGCTGTTATTTGTGCTGGCTGATTGATTTTGACTTATGTAGTCATTTTCAAGCTACTGAAACTTACAGTCTCAGTGCTTCAAATGCTTTCCTTGCCCTTTTAAAAATGTGGTGTCTGCTCCATCAGGTTTAACTCAGACTACCCAAGTAGTCTTCCCAGACTTCATATAGTCAATAGGCAGATGCTTCCACAAGAAATCAAAGCAACCTGAAAGGAAAATCTGTGCAAGGAAAAAGCCCCTCTATAGAGTAAGGAGTTAGATGTGGAAAGATAATATAAAAATGGAAGACATAGGTTCAAAATATTTCAGAGCTTCACTAGTCAGGTTTAAGTGCTACCGTTCCAGTGGTACCTCTTTGTGTCCATTCTGTTTTTTGATCAGATAACTGCTGAATAACATCAGAAGTAGTTGTAGGTATTCTGATTTTTGAGTCAATCCTATAAAGATTTCTAAGGCTATTTATACAAATTATGGGATCTGTTGAGGAACAGGTGAAGCACAAAAATAGCCAGCCTATTTTTCTTTAAGTCTATCTACCATGTCATGCTGTAGTGAGCAGCAGGATTGTGTCTACACACATGAGACTCAAACTGGCAACGTGCTCAAGCTGCACTGAAGTATCTCCTACCCTGGGCTGTGCAGTGGGCAACCTCTGCTCACAGACTCCTCTCCATAGTGTGCAGTGTGTCTTGAAATACACTGCTGAAAACCAGTGCATTTCCTTTGGTCACTAGTATCAGTCTGTGTTTTGAATTTGTGATGGAAACCATGTTGGTAACAAAAAGACATTTTGTTTACTGCTGAGCAGTACTAGGACAGAGTCAAGGACTTTTCCACTCCTCTCCCAACCCCACCACTGAGGCTGGGGGTTCCCAAAATGTGGGAAGAGGACAAAGCCAATACAGCTGACCCCAACTGATGTATAGGATATCCCATAATACATAGAATTATGTTGAGCATAAAAAATTTGGGGAGGGGTTGGGGTGTGGGGATCCACTGCTCAGGGATTGACTGGACATGAGTTGGTTGATAGTGAGCAACAATTTCTATTTACATGGCCTTGTCTTTCTCAGGTTTCATTTTTCTCTGCTATTTTTATTTCACTTTAATTTGTTATAATTGCTGTGACTCTGGGAAGCCCATGCTGGAACAGGATTCTGGTAGGACTTGTGACCTTGTAGGGGACCCATTTTGGAGCAGCTGCTCCTGAATGACTGCACCCCATCTGAGGGAGGCATCCTGGAGTAGGGAACAAGTGTGAGGAGTCCGCCTCCTCCTGAGGAGGAAAGAGCAGCAGAGGCATTGTGTGAGGAAGGTAGAGAAAATAGGAAGTGAAGTTTTTTCAGGAAGAAGGGAGGGATGGGGGAAATTCTTTTAAGATTTGGTTTTATTTCCCATTGGTCTACTCTGATTTCATTGGTTATAAATTAACCTAATTTCCCTGACTCAAATCTATCTTGCCCATGATGGTGACTGGTGAGTGATCTCCCTTTGCCCTAATCTCAACCTACCAGGATTTTGTTCTATTTCATCTCCGACAGAGAAGCTTTGGGTTGCTGGCACCCAGCCAGGGTCGATACACCACAGAAATGCACACAGAGAAAACACAGACTAAATTGACCAAAAACTTGACAGTAGATTCTGTTCTGTTCTGTTTGTCATGCCAAAGTCCTCAGACTAAAACCAGACATGTTTCATATATACACAATTTCAGGAGCATTTTTGCTACAATTATCTGTGTTTCTATGCCACTATCTTTTATTCTTGGTTGTAGATTGAAGATGAATTTAGGTAGAGGTCTTAAACACAGTAAATTCCAGCAGTGCTGGGAAAGGTGGGCTGCTGTGTGAAAGAAACAGGACTTGAATTCATCCTTTACTGGTTATCAAATAATCCACATCTGAGATCACTCTGACATCCAAACTGTACTGAACACATACTTCATTAATTACATTGGTCACAGGACAACTTATATATAAGCTGCTGCTATGTAACCTGCAATGTTTTTAGGGAGAAATAAAATCTCTTATTAGACTAGCTGATACAGTTGTAAAAAGTGAACATGTCTCAGGCACATAAGTAATCTTTTTGTGTAGACATTCTAATCTTTTGTGTAGACATTCTTAAAGCAGATGGAGAAGGGGTGTATGTTGACTTAGCTGTGGCTGTTTTGACTGCTGTGGTTTAAATAAACTGGCCTCAAAATTACTTAATGTGGTATTAGCTTGGATACAGAGAAGGCTTGAGTGAGAGAAGGTTACAGCTCTGTGTAGCTACAGCCACTTCCATTTAAAATCCCCTAAGACCACCTTCAATTATAGCAGCACTGCTAAAGAACTTTAAGAGATCCTGCAATTCAATCTGGTTCCTGAGAGTCATTTTATTATGACATGAAATTATGATTTCTACAGAGTCATACCAAACAAATCTGGAGAAGAGCCAGAGAAGGCTCTGGGGACACCTAATTGTGGCCTTTGAGTACTTAAATGGAGATTATAAAAAAGATGGAGAGTGACTTTTTACATGGGCAGTTAGTGATAGGACAAGGGGGAACGATTTTAAATCTAAAGAGAGGAAATTTGGATCAGATGAAGAAGATTTTACTCAGAGGGGTGGTGGGGCACTGGAAAAGGCTGTCCAGAGAAATTGTGGATGCTCCATCCCTCTATGTATTCAAGGTAGAGATTGAATGGGGTCCTGACCAACCTGGTCTAGTGGAAGGATTGGAAAAATAGGAAAAAAAAGATAATTAATTATATTAGCTCTGTCTGTATAACACATTGCAGTGCCATGTAGGGAGCTAAGAGCTGGCCAGGAGTCAGCAGAAGGATCTTTCCTGTTCCATAGACTTATAGCTAGCACTGATACCTGCACAAAGCTAAATCTCAGTACACAACCTCCCTCATACTGTAAGAGTGCACTTCTCCAGCAAAACTAGCTCAACAATAAATCAGAAATGTGGGAGATATGAGCTTTGTCTGTTTCTCAAATTACATTCTTTTTATAGAGATTTACATCCAAGAATGCTAGTAATGCTGAAAAAGTTTTTTGTTGAATCAAATCCACTTGAAAGTCTGCATGCTTTATTAACCTCATATACTTTATTTATCCTCAAAGCCCCTCAATCACATTTATCTTGAGAGGGATTTTTATCCTTTGAAGATCATTGTCTATGCAGATATCTCATTGTGCATTGTCTAGAAGTGGTTAGGACAAGTCTCTTTCATGTTCAAAGGTAGCTATTTGTAAAAGAATTATGTCTTCTGAATACTTCAACACCATTAGGTGTCTGTAATATATCTGATCTTAGTGTCTCAAAAGCAGCCGAAATATGCAAGTAGAGGACATTGAGGGGAAGACATGAGTCTCTTGGACATTTTCTTGGGTGGAAATATGATTCAGAGTTTCCAGCATCTACCTCCTATTTGTTTTATGAACTTTAATCCTATGGATGGCAATAGTTCATATCTTAATTCTATTTTTCTATCAAAATTAGTGCATATATATATTTTCTACAAAAATAGATCTATTGTTAATTCACACTGCATTGGACTGCAAGACTGAAGGAAAGACCGGAAATACAGCTCTCCTAAAAAGTGTGCATGGAATATGAACAGGTTGCAGAGAAAAAGGAAGAAAATAAAGCAGTTGTAATCATACACTTTAGAAAGAAATTCAGTAATTAGTAGGATAAAACACAATATAGCAACTTTTTTTCTTTTCTGAAAACTAACAGCAACTGGACATTTACTAAAGCTAAAGTAGAAAATTTAAGGCTGATAAATGGAGTGTCTGTTTTTTGGTATAAAAATGTAACTAAGTGGTGAATTCCCAGCACGGATTTCAGAACTTTCCAAACTGATCATGAGTCTGAACAATATTTTGTATGATTTATTAAATTCTGTTGTTTTTTTTTCAGGCTCTAGGTTGATGACTGAGCTGCAGAGAAATTGGAAATAAATAATTTTGGAGTCTTTTTGCATCTCCCAATTAAGACTTCTCTGGAGTATTTGTACTTAATCATTTGTGTTGGGATGCTGCACTGTGTGTCTACATTTCATCAGACCTGAATATAAATACAAAGTAAAAAAGATTCATACAACAGGAAAATAAATAAAAGTATGGGAGGAATTATATATCACACTTGTCTGCTAGAGAGCAAACCCTTGAAGACAGAGGAATTCTCCCTTTAGTGGAGATATTAGGTTTAAACCTTCAGCAAACCTGAAATACTTGAGAATAACCCTGAAAAATTAATTGACTTGTAGAAAAGACCTATTGAGTTCAACTAAAAAAAAAATTATTTGCAATAGGTCATGTACCTTTTCTCTGCCTTCAGTGTATTTGAAGCTACTCTTGAGATTTATATAATTTTTCTGGTTTTATCAGAAGATTTTTTTAAGAATCATAACTAGATTTCCAAACTCAAATATAAGACTTCATGGATGTCTTCTTATGATCCAGATACAAAACTTTAGCAGTCCTGTCTGAAAACTGGTATTCCTGCTGACTCAAAATGACACAGACAACACCAGTCTTTTTGCACAAAACTTTGTACAGTTAGGATCTAGGTTGCAAAGGTTCAAAGATCACAAATGCTGGAGACTTTATTCTAAATCATTATGTAATAATATCAATACCTTATTGATATTATACCCAAAGAAACTACTCACAGTGGGCCACAAATACATCCAGCACTGTAACTACAGGCAAGAGGCCTTTTTCAATTAGGGATTAATTTACATTTGGAGACAAAGGACTTGTCCTTTCCTACATTTTTAATTTCTTTAGTCATGATTGTCCATGATAATTAAATGTGAAAAATCCCTTTTCACTTGTGTTGAACTCTTAGAACCAATGAGTTGCATGTTGTAATAATTCCACAGGCCAATGACATATGGAGAAAACTTGGTATTTTATCTGTGTCTCTCCATTCTGTATTTCTTATCACACCCTTAATTTTTCTTCTGTCTTTAGAATTGGAGAAATTCTGGACCTACCCCACCATTTTTAATAAGAAAATGCTAGTAAATGACTGGACTTTTTGGCTTCTTTCTTTTCTATCCATAAAAATTTAGAAAGCTTAAAAAAATCGAGAATATGAATATTAGTACTTGCAGATTCAGCAAGGGATAAAAAAATTACTTGCTGTTTTTGTTTAAATCATTCACGTTAAAGAGGACTATTGTGCCCTGGCAGCATCTTGGTTTTTTTTTTCCAATATTGAATATTGAATATAATTGAATTTATATATTTTAATATTTAATATAATTGAATTTCAATATTTTAATATTGAATATTACCAGGATTTCAATATTGAATATTACCAGGTTATAAATTATTTTATGAATGATTAAACATTTTGTGTCAAAATACATTTTTTATATATTGGTATAAATTCAGAGGGGTTTTAGAAGTGCCATCTATTTATTTCTGGGGCTACTAAAATCCAATTAATGCATAAAGATTTTTCTTCATTGTCAACTCCCATGCAATGATTTCACATTCAGTCAATATTAATAGAAGTATATTATAATAATAGTGGTATGAGTAATTAAGAAATAATATTTTAAAATATTTTTTTCTTTAGAAATTTGCTCTCTTGGATGGTTATTCTTATTGAACTACATTTTACATTGCAAGATAGAATTTGAGATTTAATGACAGCAAGTGGTGCCAGGTTAGAGCTGTTACATATGGCTGACTGAGACTGGAACACAAACCACAATCACGCACGTCGGCCTTCTTAAGGTTTATCAGTATTATGCAGCTGTTGCTTTTCCTGGAAAAAGTGCCAGCAAAACATAATGAGGTTACAGTGAACTCCAAAAAGCAAAACTTTCAAAGCAAAATCACAGAGCACCACTGCTGAAACTTCAGTCAATCTTATTGCTTATTTACATAATATTACCCTAAGAATTTTGCCTTAGGATTTTACTTTGAAAACTTGTTCCGTCTGGGGAGTCTTCACAACACTGCCTGTTTGTCTCCAGAATTCACACCATACTGATAAGTCTTAAGATAGCTAAAATATGGGACTGTAGAAGGTTTTTCACCTTAGGCACAGCAGTAAAGATGGCCTTGACTGGTAACAGCTATGCCAGTCTAGGTCTATTTCCTCCTTTCTTAGGTAACTAAGATACTGCATTCTGAGTTCCTGCTTCTCCACTGAATGTATTGTTCAACAGGTCTGTATTTAACAAAAAAATAAACCAATTTTATTGAGGTTAGATCCTAATTTCTGAAAGGACTGCCTTCTCAACAACTAGTTTGCAGGCTTTGAATGAGGAGCACACCAGTCTGTTTACCCCTGGCTTCATGTTGCTGCAACATTTGCAAATGACTTGGCTGTACATCTTTTACCTTTCAGCTCAGATACTCATCTTATGAACCTTTATGCATCTCAGTGCTAAGACTCATGGAAATCTAAAATCAGCAATTCACACTCAGCATAAATTATATCTGCATCTTTTCTGAAGCAGCAGCAAATTCAGTGTTCTGTTTTGTATAGTCATATCTGATTTGTTTGAGATAAAAATTAATTTATTGATTCTAGAAGATGTCAAACTGGAAATAACTCTAGAACAATATAGAAGTTTTTGACTGTTTTATTGGGTTTTGACTGTTATTTGACTGTTTTATGATTTGAACACTTTTAATTATGTGTGTGTACTGCTGTACACACATAGTTTTTGAATTTGTGAGTTGGATGGCTGGAGTAAGGCTGAGATGTACTCCTGGACAGATTTAGTCTTTTTCTAACTCTAATGGTAACTTAATTCTGTTTATAGCAGTATAAACATAAGTATGTTCTGTTACCTCTCTTGTAGTTCATTGTAAGGACTTGAGATATTTAACAAATGAAGACTATGGTAAATACTCCCTCTCCCTACATGATATTTACTGTCATTTTTTTTCTCAGAAAGTAAATATATTTTACAGCAGGGAGCATTTCTCATCTGTGATATTGTAAATCAGTGAATTAACTGAATCTTTCATGCAATTAAGTCTCCTTCAATAAATAGTTTTGCTTTCCTAGTCTGTCAATCATCATATGCTTAAATTTACTTTCATTGGCTTTTAAATACATCATTTTGCACAGGAAGACAATTTTCTGTAGCTGCAATTTTACAGTTAACTTTCATTTTTTTACACTTAAACATTAGAATAGGGGTTTCTGATGCTTTTTTTTCTTTTGCTATAAAATTTGCTTAATATCCTTTTCTGTAGAGAAGGGGCTGCAGAAAACACATTTGGGAAAAGGGAACTGAGAAAATTTCGCAGACAAATTACTCTTGTAACAGCAGCTAATGTTTGCTTGTTTGTATGCCTGTGCAGTAAGCTCTAGTTTTAGTTTTTATACTGGCAATATTGATGTTCCACCACTTTGTCATGAAATACAGATCAGTCTCTTTCATCTTTGTTGAGTTCTACTAGAATAATCATTTTGCTACCATTTCATTTCACCATCAAAATTAATTGTGAACACCAACAGAATTGAAATATGACAATTCTTCTGTTTACTTCCAAATAAGAAATCCATTAGTGATCATAAGCTGTAATTTTAAAAAAAATTCTTATGTTTCTTAAGGTAACCAGCAAAACATTATGACTTCTTTGTTAAATTCATATCCCTTGCAAATGCAACTTGTTTCAAAAAATAAAACATTTCACATTGATATTAGATAGGTACAATTCCTTATTATAATTCCCTTAATGTACTATTAATGAAACAGACATTAAAACAGAATTCCCATGAATAAGAAACAACACAAAAATCTGATTTTATTTAAATTCAACCCAATTTAAAGCTATATTTCAAGAATAATGCAGTGCAGTAAAGCACAAAAGGGGAAAGAATTTCTAATCTACATTTATAATATATAATTCTATTGTATTGACTCTTTTTTTTTTTTTTTGAAGGAAAGGTCTTATGATTTAACAGCTATTTGGAGACCTGAACAAAATAACTTGAAAATGAATGGTGCAATTCAGTTCTTACAGGGCAAAGTAAAATCTCTGTTCCCTCTGATGATGTAGTTTTGTTGCCATATTTGCATTTTTTGATTTGAGATTTTTCAGTAATTTATAGTCAATGACAGAAATAATCTGTTGTTATTATTTGAATTTAATTTCCAAGTTCATGGTGTTAATTTCTTTTTCCAATTCTCATACTAGTTATCCATCCTGAAGCTTGAAGTCAAATATTCAGTTAGCTTCTGGTCTGTACCTATAAAGTCTTAATCTCAAATCCACTGGCAGTGCTTACCAGCTCAACTTCTCTTGTTTTATTTATGTTCCTTAATAACCTTTTACTGATTGTTTTCATTTCCTTTGCAAGATCTAACTCAGAGTGACTGCTGGAAATTCTCACTTTATCCCTTCACTTTCTGGCCTCCTAAGATGTAGCTTTCTTTTTTATCATTTTTCCAAGAATTTCTCCCTATATCAAAATATGATGGGAATAGAAATAATTCCATGCTCACATGGATCTCTTCAGCTAAACTTTAATCATCAAATAAACCATGATTTTGAGATAATTTGAGACCTAGATTGAGACAACATCTCTTTCCAATACATTTAGCTAACTTTACTAACAAACTTCTTACCTTCTTAGTGATGTCCTGTTAAGTTTCCCCTAGCACACTGTTCAACTTCTCATAAATGAGTTGTGTTTATCCTTCCTATTCATCCTGAGACTAAATCAGTTTGTGATTCCATGGGATAAAGATATTTACCTAATTACTTCAACCATTCTTATTTAAACCAGAATCCGCTCTCCTTTCATTAAAAACCTTTGGTGCAGGAAGACATGAAAAGTCAGCTGGGATTTTTTATAACTGGACCAAATTTTATCTGTTAATAACTGAACTCTGAATACCTTATTTTCCATTAGTTATATTTAAAAGGTAGTGTTATTAAGAGAGTCTGATGTTCCCTACAATAAAATTCTGGTTTTCATAGCTTATAATTTTTTTGTTCATACTGGAATGCGGACTTGAATTTTCCACACCAGGTGTCTGCCTCAGGCTAATCTTCCTCTTTATTGCAGCACTAGCAACAAATCCAGATGAAAGAGTTGGGCAGATTCCTATGGAGTGAAGTCTGGCCCATTTTGATTACAAAAATTTCCCAAGAGCAAAGGAACTGTGTCACTGGTGTTCATTTGTAGCAAACAGGAGGTCAAGAACATGAGAAATTTGTAAAAGGACATGAAATTACCAAGCACTCTTCTCCGTGGCCACTAAATGCACATTAGACCAACAGAATAATATGAGGAACCTTTTATGGTGAATTTCCCAGCATATTTAAGAGCTAAATTAAGGTATACTTCTAGCTTAACAGCTTCTTGGGGGATCAGCTTGAATGTCAACAAGGCGCTGCATGTCAGAATTTGTGATTATGCTGATACCCTAGTATCAGCAGTACACAGTACTACTAGTACATAGTAACATTCTTGTGTTTTATGTATATAGTTGTAAAAGGTAATCCATTCCATTCCTGTTTTTTTTTTTAAGAAATTGCTACTTGCTAATACATAGTTAACTGCTTCAATAATTTTATATTTAGAATAGGACAAAGGAAGAAGAGTCTACAAGTCAGCCTTGGAGAAAAACCAAGCATTACATGTGTGATGGTTAGGTGAAAATTTCCAGTCCAGTTTGCTATTTGAGGCCATGATCCCTTGAGTAAAGTAATCTCTTGGTATATAACTCATGATTTGTGTAAAAGGGGGCTGAACTGAATTTGCACCAAATGTTTCTAATTTCCTGGGGATTTTTTTCTATTTGATTTGCACTCTGAAGAACAGTACTAACCAAAGATTTTATTTTGTGTTTTTACTGCTCACGTTAGTCTAATTTTTTAAATTCAGTTCCGTTTTCTTTAAAAGCTGGAGAAGTAAATCCTTTTAGCTATTACTAATTGGATCCGGGTTTAGACTGCAAGTTTTAGGCATGAATGAACAGTGCCTTACATATGTCTACTACATGCAGGGTTACTGACCTGAAGGCACTCTTAAATTTACACAGGTCACTGAAGTCACTAATTTGCAGTCTTGCTTGTGAAGGCTGGTAAAATAAATAGATTCTGCCTGTTACAAAAGTAGGATTTGACTCACTATTCCCTGCAGCATTCCTTATAATCTCACACAAATTGTAAAAATGCAAATCTCATATACACTTGCATAAAATGTTCTTTATCAGTCAGAAGTAGTATATTTTTTCAGGCCTGTGTGTGTGCTGTGTATGGCATTGGATCAGCATCATTTTGTATGGCACCTCTGCACGCCTCTGCCAGGATACAGTGTGTATCCTGGTAAAGAGAAGGGAAAGGAGTATTTTTAGATGGGTTGTGCATTTCATAGTTTCAGCTGAAATTGATCTGTTCACTGAGAATTCATCTGGTTTTAAAATAATCTGTTTTTTAGCAAGTGTATTCCAGGACCTGTAAAGTCCACAAAATCCTAAACTGGAAGGATTCTGTCTGCCTTAAGTTGTGATTGACTTCAGTGTAAAAATGAATTACAGACATGATAGATATGATTCATGAGCTGATATTGATCTAGGACAAAAACTTTCTGAAAGGTCACGTTTACCTATTTGAGAGGTTTTTCCTTTGCCTGATTAGTGACCAGTGGCATAGGGAGGCAGCAACAGCTGAGTCCATATTTGGAAAATTATAAGAGTAATGTTTAATTCTACACTGATTTTCTAGAAATCTATAGACCACCCCGAACTGAAGTATTTTAGGTCACATAAATCTCACAAAAATGTGAAATATATTAAACCACGCACAAATGTTTTAAAAGCATGTTTTTAAAATATTATTAGGTGTTACTCTATTGGAAAGTGTTTTAGAACTAACTTAATATATACTGACTTTGGCTGATCTTGGTTACACTTTTTTAATAGGTTCTGACATTTTATTTTCCTGTTTTATTGTCATTCACTAAGATTTTTATTTTGATAAATTTAAGTTTTTAATTTTTCCCTAAAAATCTGTGTAGTTATAAGTGAACTACAGGCCTGTTCCATGCATATAATGGGAAATTCTTGATGAACTCAAGACAAAGGATACACTTTAATCAGGCTCCAGGCACTGTTTGCTTTCTGTACAATGGAGCAATTAAATTGCAGTCTTGCCAGGAATGTAACGTCACTTCTACATCTATGGCACTTCACAAATTTTAAAACAAAGCTTTCCCTAGTGCATAGGTAAGCAATTTTTATCTATATATATTATCAGATTATTTTCTGAAAAGTAGAAAAAGTTTTCTAAAGGGTTATTAATAACCTCCAGTTGCACAGATCAATAGTTGACCAACAAGCTACACTATTTGTCTGAAAGAATCACAAATAAGTACTGAAAAGGTGAGAAATGTAGACTCTAGGCAGCATACCATATGGTTAAAAAAATCCAAGGAATATGGAGGTGAACTATCATCTAGCAATCATTCTGTCTCACAGCAAGGAAATAAACTTTTTAAAAAAATTGTTCTGGCTATGCACATCTTTAAAATGTCTCCTGTGATGTTGGTTTCAACACCTTCAAACGTAACTTTGTCTATTACATAACTGCTATTATAGAATTTTTTATACTTGAAGTTTCAATTTTCCTTGCTTGGAAGGAAAGCAATTATTTCTTGTCCCAGATTCTCTATATGTGAATAAGACTCATTATTTACCACTTTACTATTAATTAAATTAATATTATATTAATTCCTCAGTTCTCTCTTTTATGACACTTTTTTTCCAATCATTATTCATAAACATTGGAAGATTTTTTTGGCTTTTTTTGTCTTTGTCTGGAGTTCTCTTCTGCAGCCCATCATGCAAGTGAAATTGATCTGTTCACTGAGAATTCATTCGGTTTTAAATTAATCTGTTTTTTAGCAAGTGTATTCCAGGACCTGTAAAGTCCACAAAATCCTGTGGATTTTGGAAGGAGTGAACTCCCTTTGAATATGCCCTAACAGTGACAGTCAAGCCTCACAGGTGCCCACATGTATCATTAATGTATATAGAAGTAAGATTTCCCCCTTTCTGATTCAACATCTCATCTTTCTGAAATCTCTCAGCCCAACAAATTTTTCATCCTTTCCTTGATTTCTCCTTCCATGTTTAGTACTATGTGTATTTCTGTATTCAGACCTTTGTGGCATCTCTATTTTTTTCAAATCAGTTTGAATTCCAATTCTGTCTTTTGAAATTAATTGCTTCACAAGTTGTTGCCATTCATAAACTTTCTACTATTAGTTAAAATATTGAACAATATCAGGTCAGTCTTGTGAAGGGCATTATGTAATATATTCTATCAATTCTCCAACAAGTTATCAAGCCTTCTAGGCAAGATTCTACAGCAGCTTTATTCAGACTGTATTTTCCCAGCTGGTTTATGTGTGTCATGTGAGTCTGACATCTATTACTTTCTCAGATCTTGTTATCCTGTCAAAGATTGAATTATATTCACGTGAGTTATTCTTGACAAATTCATGTTGGTGTATTTTGTCTTAAGGTGAATACAAATTGATTGTTTAATAATTTGCTTCAGTTATCTTTCTATCAAAGAAAAGCTGACTCTTCTGTAGTACTCTGTGTCCTTTTTAACTTTCCATGCTTGTTCTCTGACTTTCTAGAACTTGTTCACCTTCCACAGACCTCTCTTATTTCTCCTGCATCCATAAAGAAAGACTTTGACTAACTCTATATGTACTTTGGAGTGATGCTTGTCAAGTCATAACGACTTGAATATATTCAACTTATTTAATTGATCGTTACATTTTCAGGCTGGTGTTGCTAATCATTAATAATTACTAAGCTAAGCATCTGGACACAGTTAGCTTTTCTGTGAAGACTGAACCAGAGAAAGTTCTAAACATTTCATGCCTCCTTTAAAAGTCCATTAGTTGCTCAGTTTTCTCATTATATTTTTTCTATTTCTCACTTTTATCTAATGTTTTATATAATTTTCTTTCGTGTATTTTATAGTTGTAATATATATGTTCCATGTTATATTTTCTTTCTTTTTTTTCTCATATACTTTTGCTACTCATTAGTCTTTAGTTTTAGTGAAGTTTTTAATAATATTTTTACTTTAGTGAGATTTTCATTGGTTTGATTCTTAGATGACTCGTATCTCATTATTTAAATCTACTAATGCAAACATATAAGACAGTCCTTATATTTCTTATGTAGTACAAAAGTTTTTCATTGCACTTTTCACATTATCTCTTTCATAGATATAAATACTTTATAAAATCAGTATTGAGAGACTAACACAAAAATCTGCTACTGCAGTGATACAAGGTCAACTCTCCTTTTTGTTACCTGGAGAACAATCAGAACATGCTACTTTTGCTGCAGATCAAGCTTGTCTGACTTTCTGATGAGAGCATCAACTCTTCCCTGTGGAAGAGTACAAAGGTCTTAAAAATATGTCAGTAGAAGATGTGGAGCTTTTCCTGGTATTGAAGAAATGCTAAAAAAAAAAAATCTAATTGCACTTGGAAAGGAGAAATGATTGGCCTGTCTGTTTTACAGTAAACTGTTTCTGGATAAAATAAAAATGATCTAAAGAGAAATATTTTCCTAATTATAAACCCTGTTTTCCCTGCTTCAGCTGATGGCCTAAGCATTAAGGTCTTTCCTGCATGGTTTTCATTTGACTCTTCAATTCCTAACTAGTAACTGTCCCTAAAAACAACCTTCCCTTTTTGGAAAATATTTAAAAGCATAATTTTATCTCCAGTGAGGAAGTTCTGGAACTGCCCATACAATAAACATTAAAGGAAGCTGCTGCCACGGGCCCCCAGCTGGGTAATAATTAGCATTGACTCCATGGTTCAGAAGGCTAGATAAATTGCTTTATCATCTTATAGTATATTATATTATAATTCTATTACATTATATTACAGTAGCAAGAGCTCTCACTAACTACTAACTCCAAAACCCAGGACTGTCTCTCTCCTGAGAGTCCCAACACAGCTGTGGATCTGATTGGTCATTGAATCAAACACCATCACCAGAATCAAATCAAGCAACCATGTTGGGTAAACAATCTTCAGAACACATTCCACATGGGCACAACACATGAACAGAGATAATAATTGTTTTGATTGTTTCTCCTACCTTTCCCAGGCCAAAGCCTGAGAGAACTCTCTCTGTTCTCTCTTCAACTGAACTGAGAGCTTCCATAGTAGGCAAATTTGGAATTAGATATCTAGTTTCCAATTACTTTAATTGCTTTATATGGCTACAGCTTTATGGTACTGTCTGGAAATAGATATACTGGTTGTTAGATCTAGATTTATTATTTATTACTAGCAATCTTTAGAATTCCATGTCCTATGTTTAACTTGCATTCAACATTCTCCTTTTATTGCTTAGGCATCTTTGGTTTATCCTGAACCTGATGAATTTGGTGTACAAATTGTTTAAATGATTGTGCACTATTCCAATCATTCCTAGTGAGAAAGTATTACTGAGGCTCTGTAAAGCTTTGAAAGATATGTATATAAAAGTGAGCCAATCATCCATATGCACCTATGAGTACCTTTCCCAAAGGTTAAGGACTATTCTTCAAAGGTAATCAGACAATAAGATCTTCTATTTTAAATATGTAAATTATGTTATATTCATTTTTGTGTCCTTTACAAGATCATAGGTAAAGTTGGAGGCAGAGCAGATATAGATTTTTGTAAGTAGTAGAATGTTTCAGTCTTTTCTCCTACCTTTCTCTAATATTTTTGGGCATTAAATTGTCAAGTCAATATGTTACCTGGGGGAGTCTAATGGGCCAGCACTTCTCTAGACCGTACAGTTTACTTTTAGCAAAAACATTAATACTACCAGATTGTCTCTATTTGTTACTTAATATCTGCATTTCTATCATCAGACTGTCATGAGCAGTGGGACTATTTTAGTTAAAATATTATGTTTTGTTTTTTTCCACAAAGGAGCAGCATTTGTCCTTGTTCAAAACAAAATTTTAAACAGTTAAAAAATAAAAATGAAACAAAAACCACTTAAAAGACTAATATGAGTTGTTTCCTTGCTTCTGAAGGTATCAATCCATTTCCCCTTGCTTCCTTTCATGTGAAACAACCCAGATAAAGTCTGAAAAAGCACACTTTTACACAGTGCCTAAAAATAGCTGCTAGTCCAGATATTCCTCAGCTACATTTCTAATATTCCCTGGGCCCTTAGTCCACCTTTCCCCAGGCTAATTTCCAGTACAGCCTACCTGGCTGTTTTGCAGGAAAGCCACAAGTATTTGGTTAAGTGAAGGAACCCAACTACAGTAAGGCAGACACAAAACACAAAACAGGGAATGGCAGGACACAAAAAGTTTCTTTGCTCCTTGAATAACGTTAATTAGAAAAATTATCTTGTCTCACTGACAGGATTACTTTTAAAGACTATGAACAAAATATATAATACATATATATGTATATATATGTATTTACTTGACTAAGTGCATCAATAAAAAGCCAAATAGAGCCTGTGTTTCAAAGTATGCATTTTTTTCCCTTTTTTTTTTTTTCCTTTTGGTTAAGAAAGTTTCTGTGTCCCTTTCACATGGAACATCCTGCAATACTAACTTCTGGCACTGATGAGGCACTTGGTTGTTCATTGTTAGGAAAGGAATCTAGCACCAATATCCTGGCTAATACCTCAACCTGGTAACCTCGTGATTCCTGTTCTGAGTGTCCATAACATGATCTTTGTTTGGTCAGAGTAATTTTGTCTATTACTTGTGTTTATAAGTTGTTCCCTGTACTTGCTCAGCAAAGGTATAGAAAATGAAAATATATTTCTGAGTAACATATTTGGCTCAGGGACCTGAGTGGTAGCACTTTATGGGGTGCCAGGCAGGCAGTGTACTGGGAATCACAGACCACCCAAAGTGCCACTGAAGAGATTCTTTCTTCCTGTAAAGGTAGGAGCTAATTGGTCTGACTCTTTACCAATAGAGAAGGGGTAGGGAAACTGCTGGTCAGAGGCTGTTTTGGGCATATCTACTGCAAATGACAGAGTTTTCAATTCTTCCTGTAGCAAGGAAAAGGTCAACAAAACTCCTACCTTTTCTGGAGGACTGACTGACCTATTTAGGACATTGGTTCAGAGAGTCCCCATGAAAATGTTCTTAATAAAAAAGGGGTCCAGGAAGGCTGGACACAATAGAAAAAGGAAATCTAAAGGCACAGGAGCAAGACATCCTTATGTACCAAAAGATGAGTTGTTGGGGAAGAAGACCTTCCTGGTTGAGCAGGGAGCTTTTGCTGGAACTCAGGTGAAAAAAGGACTTATGACATCTGGAAGAAGGGGCAGGCAAGAATACAAGGATGTTGTCAGACCATGTAGGGAGAAAATTAGAAAAGCAAAACCTCAGCTGCAACTGAACCTGGCTACTGCTGTGAAAGATAATAAAAAGTGTTTATATTAAGAAAAGGATAGCCCAGAAAAATGTCCACCCTTTTTTATATATTGGAGAGATCACTGTAACTAAGGATGAGGAAAAGGCTGAGGTACTTAATGCCATATTTACCTCAGTCTTTACCAGAAAGGCTGATTAGTCTCAGAGCAGTCATCCCCCTGAGCTGGTAGACTGGGATGGGGTGCAGATGTACCACTGGCAATCCAGGAGGAAGTAGTTAGTGACCTGCTGAGTCACTGAGACGCACATGAGTCTATTGGGCCAGATGGGATTCATCCAAGGGTACAGAGGGAACTGGTAGAGGAGCTTGCCAAGGCTCTTTCCACCATTTATCATCAGTCCTGGTTAATTGGGGAGGTTCCAGAGGACTGGAGTTAAGCCAGTGTGATGCCCATCAACAGGAAGGGTCAGAAGGAAAATCCAGAGAGCTATCAGCCTCTCAGGCTGACCTTGAAGGTCATGGAGCAGATCATCTTGAGTGCCATCATGCAACATGGACAGGACAACCAGGAGATCAGGCCCAGCTGGGATAAGTTTAGGAAAGGCAGGTCCTGCTTGACAAGCTTGATCTTCATTCGGTTCCAGATGATCTTCCTAGTGGATAAGGAAAATGCTGTGGACGTTGTATATCTGGATTTGAGTAAAGCCTTTGTTACTGTCTCTCACAGCATTCTCCTGGAGAAGCTGGCCCCCCATGGCTTGCACAAGTGCTCCATTTGCTGGAATAAAACTGTCTGGATGGCCAGGTGGGCCCAGAGAGTGCTGGTGAATGGTGCCACACCCAGCTGGGGGCAGGTCACCAGTGGGGATCCCCAAGGCTCAGCACTGGGGCCAGGCCTGTTTAATACCTATCGATGATCTGGATGAGGGGATCAAGTGCACCTTCAGTCACTTTGCTGGCAACACCAAGTTGGGTGAGAGTGTTGATCCGCTGAAGGGCAGGAATCTTGAACACACCTAGACATGATCACAGTATTGGGTACTCAGTTTTTCAGTTTTTTTGTAAAATAATTGGTTATTTTGGGTAGGAAATACGGCTGATATTTAGCATTTTAAATATTTGAATGCTTTTATTTTTTTCTCCTAAACAATTCTGTAACAGATTAACTGCTGCTATATATTTAGACTTTCCCTGTGCTAGTATGTGTATTTCATTAAACATACTGGTATTAAACTTATACTTTCAAACTTCAGCAAATACATATACATACATCTATATATATATATATATATATATAATATATGTATGTATATGTATATGTGTATATATGTATATATTTCCAGTCTCTGTTAAGGCTGGGTTCCCAGTTTCTGTATCATGGCCATTATACATAGCATGCTTGATCCCAGCTCTCCATTAACAAATAACTGTTTCTTTCCACTAAAAATAGAGTCTGGTCATCACCACACACAGTAGAATTTCACCCCCTCACTCAGGTCTTGATTGACCTGCTGTTAAAGCACAAAAATAGATCCCAAATGAAACAGTGGAACTCACAGTTCCTCCTTGCAACGAGTTACCCAGTCACAGGCCAGTCCTGAAGACTACAGTTCCTCTGAGTTGACTGTGCAGTGCCAGTAGATAGAAAGTTTTCCATCCAGTTACCATTGTCTCCAGCTTCTGGATGCATCTGGGTTTCCCAGACGGATGCCTAAAATCATAATTTCCTTGCCACTGTTCCTCCCCATCTCCTCCCATTCTTTGGTCTTAACAAAGCCAAATCCTTCAGTGTGAAGCAGGTGTTTCACACATGGGCTGTTGAACATCTGGCTAATCCTCTGAGGGGGTCAGAGAGGTGTGAAAATCCTAGAATGGGCAACACTCCAGGAAAGAATATGAATCACTAGCTCTGTAAGCAAATTATTTCTGGTCTCAATTGAAAGCCAGATTTACAGCTCTCTCATTCTTCCTAAGCCTCAAAAACTCAATCAGGGTTTTGATCTCCTAAGTTTAAGGGCAGAGTAGGCATAATATGATTTATTTTATATTTGTTCTATAAAAATACTCATTTATACACATTTTCACACCACGAAATAATTATGATTCCAAGAGTGGTGGGGTTATAAGGAAAATGAGTAAAAGGGAATAAGTCATTTTAGGTCTCAAATACTGCTATGCATTCCTGACTTCCTTTGAAATTGTGGAGTGTGTGCATTTGAATGGGTATCTACTCTTAATGTGTGACTTTGATCACACATATATATGAAACACCAGTAATTGCTGCTTTCCTTCCTGATACTTTGCACAGCTTTCATCAAATTTTATTTTTAGAGACTTCTATGTGAATCATATCTTCACATTTTCATCCTGCTAGTCCATTGCGGATTTATTTCAGATCAGATATAAAACCAGAGAAACATGTTTTCTGAATCAAATAATGTTGCAGCTCACATCGGTGAAAGGTTCATCTGGAGAACTTATCTCAAATGTCAGGATGATAGAAATCGAATGGTGTAAATGCTATGGCATTTAAAATATGTTTTGCCCAACTCATGAGAAAGTGGTGAGATTTTGATATTATCAAACTGTAGCTTCAGCTTTAATTTGATCTTTAATCAAGAACCTCTAGCCTTAAAGTAATGCCCACTTAAACCATTTTATTCTAAAATGTATGGATCATGTTGAAGATGTAGCCAGAAATTAAAAAAGAAGGTTGTGTTCCAAACAGATCTTTGATTTCACTACATGTCATTTCTGAAGTTCTTAATAAATAAAGTGTATAAAATGCAATGCAGTGTGAAAGTCTTACTGGGATTCTGCCTCAGAGTTAAGAATCTCTGGATAACATTCTTTTGGTCAGACAAAAAGTAAGACTTGGTAAAATGTGTTAAATCCTCATATTTACAGAGAGAGAGAGATGTGGTAAGAAAAGAGTATTTTTTTCTTTCTGGAAAATGCAGAATTCTTACAATATCTACTACATTTATAAATCAATACATATTTCTTCAAAATTATGACAAAATATTTATTCAAAATAATGACAGCACTAAAAAATTAATCACATTACTATGTATACATATGTTCTTTAATATTTGCTTGGTTTTATTTTGCTAGAGGCATAGTAAGAAAAATGCATTGTAAGTAGAATTTTTTTTAATGCAAGTATAATCCTAGCATTCCTGTTTTTTAAATAGGGTTTTTAGTGGATCTACAAAGATGGATGGCTATTGCTTTCAGTAAATTATCAACTTTTTTTCTTTTTATGAACCTTTGGTAGTTGGAACAGACTGTAGAAAATTTTTTCCTACTTATAGTAAATCCAGTGAGGACATGTAAAAATGATTTAGCTGATTTATCATCTAGGGGCAAAGGATAGCAAGAATAGCAAAGATTATATCATAGAGTAAAAGAATTATTTCTGCAACAAAGGCTGTTGAGGGTTTTATATGCATAAGTCTTGGCACAGGAAAACTTTTGGATCTCAAAACCAGTGGTGCAAATTCATCCTTCAATCAGTAAACTTGATATGATGAATATATGAACAACAAAGTGTCTGTCATTGGAGGCAGGATACATATTCTGGAGGACGTACTGAAGTCTTCACTAGATGTTCAGTTTTTCACCACTCATTTTTCCACTCTTGAAATGGGAACTTTACTATTGCACTACCCATCTCATTTCTGTTAGCCAGCAGCCTCTTGCAGCCCTTTGTCTCCCTCCTAGCCACCAGAATTTCACAAAATCTCTGCTTCTGATAGACACAGATGTTCTTTTACTTGACTTTGTTGTCTTCCCTCCTGCTCTGGTGACCCTCCAGCCTTCTTTTGGCACCACCACTATTCTACTGTGCCTTTCCTAAAATGTAGGACTGAGTAGTACCCAGCAGCCTGGTAACCGTGGTGGCACAAACAGTTGTGGGCTTGCTGTCTGGGGAGATCACTTAGATATCCATCTTCAACAGCTGAATTCTTTGCAGTCAAACTATTTTGTAAAGGTGAATTTGGGGGCAAATATGGCACAGTTGCAGTACTACATACTGTTTTCATGTGGCATAGTGAGATAGTGTCACAGCAACACCAAAAGCACACTACATTATTTAATATCACAATAATCTCCAGTGATACAGAGAATGTAAAAGGTTTACTATAGAAAAAATGTGTATACTTTTCAATAGGAACAAGTAGGAGAGTGCTCAAGAATAACTGTTTCAATTGCTTGGATTTTTTTTTGATCCATTTTTAGGATCTTGGAGACCCCTTGAAGATGTAATTCATTCCCTTGAGAGGAAAGTAATTGTGATGTATTACAGTTTAACTAATTTTTATTTCAGACTCTCATGTCTTTCACACTGGAGAGTTTGGGTTTCTTTTTTATTTATAGCTATGGTTAACAATGCAAAAATCAATTTGTACTAAGCTGTTACATGAAGAAATCTTCAGTGAAAATCTCTGGAATTTGAATTTACATATAAATACAATGTAAATATATATACATACATATATAACAAAAACAAAGAAAACCTTTGAAGAAAAAAATAAAAATAACCATTTTTTAAAATTATTCAAATGGTCCTTTGCAGAAAATTATTTCTGCTGAGCTCAAGTTCTTTTCCTTTAGGATAAAATAATGCTTTCTATATGTTTTCATGAGGCAGAACAAGTAGAAAGAAACAAAATTCATGTGAAAACAAAATATATTATTTGTAGAATTATGATAATTTTAAAAGCAGTCTATTTTTAAAAGATTGTACCTTTGTACAAAACCTATTCTGTCTTGCTACACTATTATTAAAATTTTTGCATTTCAGTGTTCAGGGCAGGTAGTGCACCTTGCAGCATTGTACTCTAAACCAATCAATTGTGCTGTGCATAGATACAGTTAAAACCAGTGCAAACTAGCTTAATTTTGCCAGCATGAAACCTCTGAAAACAAGGTTCTGTTATATTAATAAGCTATTATACACATTCAAAAAAAAAAAAAAAGAAATTACTGCCTGAATAGATTTGTAAACTTGCTTACTACCTTTTTGTTTGAAATCTTATTCTAAGGCCTATGGCTTTGGTAATTTTTTTTAAAAAATAAGAATAGATTTTGAAAGCAGATATGTACAACTCTGAACTCATACTAATTCTATTTCTCCCCAAGGCATATATTTGAGTTGGAAAAATTAATTTTGGAACATTTAAACCTGACAGCATATTGTTTTGCCAGCTGAGTGCAAGGTATTATCAGAAGCCTGATAACTGAGTGTAAAAAACCTCAGGAGAGGGTTCTTAAAAAAAAAAAAAAAACAAACATCCAAAAAGACAAAACTAGAGGGCATAAGATTTTCAACATATTTTGAATATTTCTTCTAATTCAGTCTTCATACAATGAAAATTTTTTGGCCCCCACTCTTCTATATTTTTAAGAGGCATCTACTAAGATCTCACAACTTTTGATCTCAGATGAAAAGCAACATAAGAAAGATAAGAGAAGATATTAAGGTATGTTTAGGATATGTGAAATTCACATGCATTATATATCAACTAGATTCAAAAAAATATTGCTGGGGTCAGTAAGTAAGATGCTTGAAATTTAAGAGATGACAGATTCATAGTCACACAAACAGTCCAAATTTCTACCCCTTTGCCAATACACTGAGAATAAGGAAAATATTTCTTTGCATTATGGATATTCATCTCACAGGTTTGGAAGCTCCAAGGCATCCACAGGACAAAGTCAGAAATGTTGGTGATATTGCTGCTGCTGTATCAATGTTTTGGCAACCTTCTTGCCCTTGAATGACTTGTACTGAGAACTGACTTGGTCCTTCTTGTGGGCAGGTTTTTGTAGCAGAGGGAGGCTACAGGGGTGGCTTCTCTGAGAAGCTGCCAGAAACTTCCCCCACGTTCCACAGAGCCAGCGCCAGCCGGGTCCAAGATAGGCTTGCTGCTGAGCAAGGACAAGCCCAAGACAGTAAATTTGCATGAAGAAGTAGTTCCAGATAACACACAGAAAAGACAGAATTGAAAAGAAACACCAAAACACAGTGTGGTCCCTGGACTGGGTGAGGTCAAACAATGACCCGTGAGATGGCTTGTGATTCTCACCTGCTCTCACCTGCCAAGAATCTGTCTGGCCACCTGGTGCTAGCACAAGCAAAGGGAGGGGAGGAGAGGAGCCTCTGGGAGTTTATGCTGTGACTGCTGACTACCCAGTCAATGTAGGTTGAAAGTCTTCTTTGGCAGAAACCATGAATTTAAATTTCCTTCTGCTGGATGGTAAACACAGGGTTAATTTGGGATAGGGCTATAATTTGATTAAAGAAGGTAGTTCAGAAATTCCTCAGATTGTTTAAAAAAGAGACTAATTATATGTGTTTGATGGAGTGAGTTCAGTTGTCTGGAAATGGTTATGTAGACTAAAAAAATAATGTGTGTTTTTAACTATATTATGGAGAAAAGACAACATTAAGGCAGCTGATAATAAAGGGCAGGCAGAGGAACAAAATCATGGAGAAAGGGTCAGAGAGAAAGATTAAGCATGAGAATGGGCTGAATACCTGGATGAGTGGTTTAACAGTCAGGATGCCTGTCCTTTTCAGGTTTTTTTCCACTTACATCTCTATCAAAATGCACGTGAACAATGTGTTTTCCTGTTTTACTTGCTCTATGAGATATTATAGTTGAAATGGCAAAGAGATCTCCGAAGCTGGAATGTCAGTCACATCTCTGATTTTACACCAACCTTGACACTTCCTTCTTAGTTCTAACCTGGAAAAACTTACCCTTCTTGGTGAAGGTCTGTATACAGAAATGAAGAAAACATTCACCAAAAGCTGTCCTTGCCAACAGAATTCAGCTGAATTTTGGTATACTGGTATTGTGGAGTTGAATTCATAACCCCAGCTAGATGTTTGCAGTCTCCGAGCAATATAGAGGATAGTAAGGTGCCAAGGAATTGAATTTACACCAGTCAGCATTGAATAGGATTGAACATCTAAACCAGCAAGTGGTGAATACTAAAGTGTTTCTGAAATCTACTTTTCTTCTGAGTTTTATGCTCTTCATTGTGCCTGGAGGCTGAAATGCACAGCCTAAAATATTCACATAATTTAAGATGCTGAGTTGTCCTACTGGGTAACTAATATACTTTAAAATATAATGGTGGTAGTAGTAGTGTCCAATGGTTGTAAAGCATTTATCATAGTCTTTTGGTTTGAATACTCACCTGTGAAATGTATCTTGTAGAGGGAGATCAAACACTCACTTCCAATAAAAATGTCATAGCTATTAAAGAGAAGTAAGACTTGCAGAAGTCCTTGGGCCTGAGCCCAGAATCTGTGGCTCCTGTGTCCAGTGTCTCCTGTGTGGGTTTCTAAGATCACACTGCAAACTTGCTGCACTTGATACCACTGCCTCTGTCATTGATGAAGATATTGAAGAGCACTGGTCCCATGACAGAGCCCTGAGGGACACATACCACTTGTACCAGCCTCCACCTGGCCACAGGGCCATTGAACAAAACTCTCTGGCTGTGTCCAGCCAGCCAAGTTCTGATCTACCAGAGTCTACCCTTCAAATATATATCTCCTCAATATAGAGATAATGGTGTCATGAGGGACCATGTTGAAGGCCTCACGGAAGTCTAGACAGATGATATCAGTCAGTCATCTCTTCAGGTCATGGCTCCACTTATCCCTTTAATATGTTGTAGTGTGCTTAAAACAGAAGATTTAGCTTCCTTTTTCAGCCCTGTTGAAGAGAAAAGATGATTAAATATAAAGGCATCTAACTCTGAAGAGCTTAACATCATCTGGTATCACCTATTTTAAACCTAAGTATTAAGGAGGCATTCCTGGTATGTGTGCACCCTGGAATATTGCATTTACATATAGCTCAGTGATTTGTCTCCTGACTCTCAGATATAAGTGTAACTGGTTGACCTTCCAGAAAGACACAAGATATTTCAAAATACCTTAGCAAAGTAAACTGGGAATAGCTGTACTGTAACAATGTATTCTAATATAATGATTCACCTTTGGTCCCTACAGGGTGTCTGTGGTACCAGTTCAGCATAACATTTAAATGTATGCAAATGACAAGCATGATTCACTGCTTGGAGGCATCCCTGGAAGCCTTTCCAAAGGATCTTTAGATCAGGGCAGTCTAAAAGACCCTGCTATTTTGCCAATCAAGCCTTGAAGATACTGCTTTGAAAATATTCTCCTGAAATTTCAGTAATCTTCAGTATAACTAGAATTTTGTCTGCATGTATTTAATTCCCTCCCTCCTTTCTGTGGATTTTTTTCATTGGTTATTTGTTGTCAGGTTGTTACATATTCACAGCATGCATCAGCCTGACCACAGAAAGGTTCTTTCACCATAAAGGTTGGGTGTTCTTCCTAAATGTTGTTGAAGCTATTTATACTCTTGTTACATATTTATAGAAGAGTCTATTTGTAGCTTAATGATAGCATCTTCCCTCTGCAAAAGCCTTAATCCACCTGAATTTATTGGGAACCTGCAGGATTGCCTCAGATGTTGTGTGATTCCCTGCAGACTGTTTTGATACTCGCATGTTTCTTCTCTTGCTAAGACAGACAAATGAAATCAGAATGAGAATTGCACCCACTGTCCTAGAAAAGCACTGTGAACTTGAGATGTGTGTGGGGAAGAAAGGGAATGTGTTTCCAAACTGGTTCCCATGGCAGAGGTGTTCATCATGCTGATATGACTAATTTTCTGGGTGAGAGTGAACTAAACAGCTTTTGCATAATGAAGAGGAAAACTATTAAGCATTTGCAGTATTGTTGTATGTGGTGGGCTGCACTAGTGAACTCTTTTCCTCCAGATATGCATAGTTTTTCTCAGTAGTTTACAATGAACACATTCTTGTACTTTAAATATTCATCAGACCTGTTTTGCATATGACAATCTATCTTTCTCACATCTTTCTAAGTCATGAGAAATACTAATTAAAAAAATATTTTTTTTTTAAGCAGAGCAGAGCTATATCAGCTGTGGATACTGGTTTGATTGCAAATGCAGAAACCACAATAAAGGTTGTTTTCCTTATATCAGATGTGGTGATTAATATGTGGTAGTCTTGGGCTCCAGATTTTTACAGCTCTGTTAATTGATCATGAGCCAGAGCCTGGGGCTGTAAAATTAAGTTAGCTGGGAAATTAATGCAGGAAATGGCTTCTAGATTTGATTGGTTTAAAAATCTATGAATATACCTATTTAATCCTTTTGAATTAAACTTGGTGCCAAAAAAATTATGTTAACTACATCTGCAATTTCACAACTTCAAGGCAGTATTCTGTTTCTGCCTTTGAAACCAGTGATGTTTGCACAAAATAGAGTCATCATAGACAATCCAGTAAAAGGTCTCTCTGTCTTTTTTTTCGAAAAGCTGGATTTCCTGTGTGATACCTGTAGACACAGACATTAGACAAACTGGGATCTAGGGGCTAAATTCCTTACTTACAGCTTAACAGTGAGTTGCTGTGCCTGTGCAAAAGACCTCTGAGGTAAATCTAGCTTAATGTGGGTGCAGCTTATACCAGCACATTGCAGAACAGGAACAGTGATTCTGTTCTTTTCATCTGAATCTTATGTATTGTCCTCAAGTTTGAGAAAGCAGATATTTTCTTTGTTCCTTGTATTCTGAGATTGAATGAGGTCACCAAAAAAGATTATAAATGCTATAACAAAAACATTCTTCAAAAGAGTGTAAGAAGTGACTAAATGCTTTCTAGTTCTGAGTTCATGCACTGCCTTCCCATAACTCAGAAAAATAAACAGTCAGAAATTATACTGAAGTCAGCATAATTAAAGTCAGTGAAGTCAGTACAGAAGCAATCAAGTTCTGGCTTAGTGAATAGGTGGAGATACCAAGTGTTTTGAGAAAAGAAGATTTGTTTTGGTTTAAATCTGTAATTAATGTGCATGACTTAAAGTCACACACTATATCCATCTTATTCTGTCTTGGGTTCTGTTTGTCATGTGATACCACACAAAATGACTGTTACTTAGCAAGCTGTAGGTCTTGATAGAATTATTTTAGAGCTGCTTTTTCTCACAGAATGGAGGGAAAGTGGCAAGTGACATTAAAAACCAAAGGAGAAGAAAAACCATGATGAGCAAATAAAAATGGAATAAGAAACAGTTTTCTCTAGACTTTGTTGCACTTTAATTGTATTCATACTTGTCAAAGAGAAAGAACTTTAATCAAGGGACCCTTAATGATTCTGTATGTGGGGCCTTACAGATTTTCTAAGGGAAAAAGGCAAGATAAAACAAAAAGCACAGTACCAAAAGTGCATCAGGCCTCAGTAATAAATAAATTGAAACTGAACATAATTGGGGTGAAAGGTTATGGTTGTACAATTAAAGTTGTTATCCTTAGGTAATCTCCTAACATTACTAGCACTGCCAAGAGGCAAATCTCTATTCCAGCTTTTAAAAACAAGCTTATATGAGCGGAATGAAAGTTTTTTAATACTTTACTTACTTTATTTGGGAACTACAGAAATGCTAAACCAGAACTTTGTGTCTTACCTTCTTCTCAGTTCTTGTTAACATATGATGGAACAAACTGAGATGTCAGTGTACACATATCTGCGTACCATCCTAAAGCAGCAGCAGATGATCAAATTAGCAAGAGTAAATTCTGTTGCTCTGGGAATTTAATGGTTTTAATGTTAACACTGAACATGTAGTTAAAAGCTTCCATGTTCTAAAATTCTTTTAAAATTGATTCTAAGAGTAGAGCATGGTAAAATAAACTTTTAAATCAAGACAAAGTTTTCTGAAAAGAGACCTCTTGTAACATTTCTGTAAGCCTTGCTTCTATATCAATGAGGTATCCATCCAAACCTTACAAATTATAGAGGTTCAACCAACAAAATCAGTATTTATTTGAGGAAAGCATTTCAAATTTTGAACTCCTATAAAGTATGCATACTTTGAGTAAATCTGTCTTCTTTCAGATATACTTTTTCCTTAGTCAATAGATTTAATGAAGTAATCTTTAGAAAACAAGAAAATCTAGGCAACATTTCAGACATGAGAAGTAGAGTTCTAAAGATGAATAACACTTAAGAAGGAGTTGGGAAGTTTGTAGAACAAAACATTAGCAGGGTTTATTTTACTTTTAGTAATCTATTTTAGTCCCTTTCAAGTTCTTCTTTTGACTGATATACTCATTACTTCCTTTCTGGGAGGAAGTTGAGGTTTTGTTCTTTGCCATCACAAACATTGGTAATAATGGGCTAAACAGGGTATTATATAATAAGGGCGTGGTTTTCTTCCATGGGTGTTGACTGAAAAAGTTGTAACTGGGACAGTTTCTTTTTCTTCCTCTGTGACATGCCATCTACACCTTTACGAAAAGCGCAAGCACTATTATTATATTTTGTTGTAGCGCGGTCTGCTCCTGTCGTGGTTTGACACGGAAAAAGAATCTTCTCGGAAGGAAGAGGTCAGTTTGGATATTGACACTTGGGGTGACCAATTGAGGGTGGAAACGCCTCTGAGAATACAGAGGGGTTAAAAGCAGCATTCCCAGGGGAACCCACTCTCTCTGGTTCTGGTCAGGGTGCAGTGCAGGACGCTCCCCTGCCCGGCCCGTGGCTGGGTGAGGGAGGGGAAAGCCCACGGCCTGGCTGAGGTAAGGCCGAAGGGTGGAGGGACTGGAACCGGGCTGGCCCCTGCAGATGGAAGGGTGGAGAAATCTGGGATGTCTCATTCCCCCCCAGAGTCTCTCTCTCTCTCAAGAGACAGCGACGGTTTGCCAGCAATACCACGGGGAAGGAGGAGAGTGGGGGGGCCCCAAGGCCACAAGGTGCCCAGCTCCCAGGTGGGAGCCGGAGATCCGGGCAGGGAGCCAGCCAGGGAGTCGGGACTTTTAACCCTCCCTTGAGAAATGAAAGCTTTGTGAAATTTTACTCCTCCTCAGCTTGAAAGAGAGGAAGAGAGACAGCCTGGGACCTGAGATGTTAGAAGGAGAAATTCTGGGTGGGAGGAGATGATGGAGTGGCTTCTGGCTGGACTTTTTCTTGTTAGCCATAGACTGAACTGATTTTCTCATCCAAGAGAGAGAGTGTATTTTAGGAGGATGCTGGTGAGCCAAGAGACCTGCTTCAGCAGCTGAGGAAAGACAGGAGTGGAGTGAAGAGAGAAAAGTTGGGGAGGTTTGTGGTGGTGCCCCTGTCTTCAAAGAAGAGATCTCTGTTCCTGAGACCCTCGGCCCCAGGGGAGGAAGAAAATGGGGGGGACTGTGGTCCCAAAAAATGAAAAACCAAACTGTTGTTTTTCCCCTCTTGGCAGAGCATCCTTGAAAGGAAAAATCCTAAAAGCAGTCTGTCCATCCATGCATTGATGGTGAGAGCACTGTGCATGGAAAGGAGAGTGTCACACTGGCAAACTTTTTTCTCCGGGCGGTGCCATGTGTGACATGGAAACACAAGGAGTGTCAGTTGTGTTTCCTGGGGGGTCTATGGTGCAAGGGAGACTCCTCTCTCCCCTGATGGACTTAGTATTGATTATATTGAAGGGTGTTGAAGGGTCCAAATGTGTCTCCCTGTGGTTTGTTGGAGTTGGGTGGTGGGAGGAGGAATGTTTTGGAAGGTTTTCATTTTGGATCTTGTGTGTGCTTTTCTTTCTTTTTTTTTCTTTTATAGTAGTTATAGTGGTAGTAGCTTAATAAAGTTCTTTTCCTTTGTTATTAAGTTTGGGCCTGCTTTGCTCTGTTCTTGATTACATTTCACAGCATTCAACTGAGAGGTTGCATTGTGCCAGTGTCAAACCATGACAGCTCCTCCTGCACGTTACCCCGAGCGGCGGCGTGCTGGGCAGCAGGAGGGAAAGGGAGATGGTTCGGCCGTGCCCCCCGGCTCTGCTGCCCCGGTTATCGGCGCGGAGACAGATCGAGGCGACACCGGACTTGGCGTATAAGGAGGTGGGTTTATTCAGCCAGCACCAAGACACTCCGAGGCTGCCAGACAAAAGTTTTATACCAGAACTCAGGAGGGGGTGGTGCAGGAAGAGCAGCCAATGAGGGCAGAGCTGGGGAGGGGTCAGGGGAAACAAGGGAGTGGAATAACACAAAGTAACCAATAGGGTGTTGAGTCTCACTAAATGGACAGGGAATGCTCTGGGAACGGGGGAAGGGAAAGGGAGGATGGACAACCCAGAGAGCGGGGGGGCCCGGGAAGAACCCGGGAAAACTCGCAACTAGGGAGGGGGGGAGATTGGGGGGAGGGGGCAAACAGACACCAAACAAACATTAGTAAAAAGAGAAACCACACCTCAACAATATTTAATTCACATTTACCCTGTTTGCTCTGTTGGCAGTTCTGCATAATGCACAGTTATGGGACTCTGTGTCAACTTCTATGGATGTATGTGATTTTAAGAAAATTAGCACCATAAACACACTAGTTCCTAGGTATGAAGGATCCCATCCTGGTCAGCCATAAGCCCAGCTTAGCATGAAAATTTCAATGTTAGCACCAAAAAATTGTGGTTTTCATTATGTAGTTCTGCCAGTAATGTCAACACTGTGGGCTTTGGATCAGCTTTTATTGTGTTTCACACAATTGCACATTGTGTTGTCTATAGGACTGCCTTTCTTCACAGTGGGAGATAAAATTATATGTAAAATTATGATGGGCAAATAAAAGTTAAACATAAACTCTAATGCTGATATTTATTAGGAGCATCATCCATTTAGATTTTTCCTGAACATGCCTTGTTTGCCTGTTTGAAACTTGTTTCTGGGCAGAGATTTAAACATATAGATGTTTCTATGAGGAATGAAGGCTGTATCTAATACATCTGCTGTGTTTGAGCTCATGGGAGTCCAACACACACACAGGAAATGTGCAGATCAAACACTCTACACAGAACTGGGCAATATATTTCTGTGGAAAAAAATTGATGGGCAACTTTTTTTGGTTTTAAGGTAGAAGCTTATAACACTGAACATCACTTTGAGTAAGAATCAGGTGTGCAGTAGTTTACTGATATTATTTTGGTCAAAGATATGAAAAAACTATTGGAACTTAAATATTATTCACATATTATTGTAAGTTTTTCATCTTATTCACAGAGTTAAATATTCAAAAAACTGCAATGATAGAACATATATCTACACAAATCTATGAATTTTCTAAAGTTAATTTCTGTGAATCCCAGGTCTCAGCCCAGAGCAATAAAATGCAGGGTGTTAAGGCTTTTTGCCCTTTTCATCAAATCATACACTCAGCAGGAGAAATGTGTACTTCTAAGCCTTTAATGTTACAGCTAGTGACACTTCCAGATGCTTGGAGACATTACTTCATATCCAGTGTGAGTGGCTGTAATATTGCTCCATATCATGTGAAGAAATCTCTGCAGACAGATGAAAGTTAACAGAAGAATTTCCAGCTCCTCATCTATACCTGACACACAGTGCAGAGCTGGGGTTTGTTGATAGTTTTGAAGGGGGTGCAGAATAGTGACAATGAAATTAATGCTCCTTACTCATTAAAGGCAAAAATGAAATTTGTCCAGGAAAAGTCATGCTCCCTGTATCCCATAGAAATGTTTGAATTTTCACCACTCGGTGGTGTGTCCACTGCCAGGCACCTTATTGAGGGAGAATATCATGAGGGAGGTATAATGTTGTAGGGCTGGTAAAGCAGAGGTAAAAAACACAATACATGCATTGAGTAAAGGCAGTTTAAAAAGTTGCAACAATTATTTTGAGTAACTGATTGCAAGCACTTAATTGCAGTGCTGAACAAAAAACCCCAAGACATTACCTTAGACAAGGTGAAAAACTGCCCTTCTTCTGTTTATCCTAATGCACTCATCGTAACAACTCTGACGAGTCCTCTTCTACAACTTTTGTACCCTGAGGAGTTAACAGAAGTATTAATGACATGAATATCAAAGACTTGGCCTGGTGCCTCTGGTCCTGGTTGCTGTTCCTTTCAGGAGTGTTAGTGACAGCAGCACTTTAAAGCACAGAGTCTTGGTGATAAAGCTCCTGTTCAGTTTGATGCATGAGAATTGTACTTTCTGCATTACTGCAGACAATGGAATCATTAACTCACTATCAATCACGCGCCTCTCAGCACAGCCTGCTCTCTAACAAGAAGCCATGGGGCATAAGTTATAAATAGCAGACATAAGTCAACCCCCTTGGCCAGTTGTAATTGTGAAAGAAAGATCGCAAACTGAGTTTGGTCTTTTGCCCAGGCTTTCCAAAGCACACCAGTGTGCACATGGAAACTCAGCCAGAAATGTCCTGTTTCATTAGAGGGCTCTGAGGGATGGAACTGGAACTCAGTAGCATCTTCTCCTTTTCCAAGTAATCATTTTAGAAGTCTTGAGTATCTCTCAGTTTGAGATAGCTTTTTCTGTTGTAACAAGACAGATTGAGTTACTGTGAGTTTTTGAAGTATTTTGAAGCTTGATTTTCTTTGTTGTTCCATTGTCTGGGCTGGGAGAGTGCCACAGAGAGTGAGTGCGTATGGGTGGGCAATAGTATACCAAGAACTAAGGTGACAGGGCATAAAATAAATTTGCATTGGTGAGGATACCAAGACTATTATGCCTCAATAGACCCTCAGACATAGGTGTTTTAACTATAAGGGTTTTTCTATTTTTACATTTGTCGTTTGGTTCCATGAGAGATGTTAAATGAGTGGATTCATACAGTACTCGTCTCACTGTACTGATTCTTTTCCACGGAAAGTAAATGAAAGGTATTTTAATTGCCTTTCTTAGAGGGAATGAGATCACAAACAAGATGCAATCTCTTTTTATAGTTCTCCTTGTTACCTGGCATGAAGGGCTAGAATAAGCTTTTAAAAGTAGGCAATTCTGACATAAAAGTGGAGTGGTCAAGGTCTGTGATTCTTCAATGACTTCCACTGACAGCTTTATCAAAATTAAATTGCCCACTCTTCTATTCTGTAGTAGAAATCCTGAGAGAAGGTAGCAGTGAAATAGCTCACTGTTTTGAGCTGAAATGTACTCCATCCCTTATGCAAAGGGATTTGCTGTAGCAAAGGAGTGTAATTTACACCTTCCTGTGACAGCCTTTGTGACTTTGACCTGGAAAGTGAAAAAGAACCCAGGCATACTTATTGAAGACTGCTATAAATAGAATTAAATGCAGAGGCTTATCTTAAGCTTAACAATAAGTTGTCTTTACAGTGCTAACAAACTAGACCACACAGCTTTGTTTTGATTTTTACCTGAAGTATTGACCTGTGTGGTCTAGATGGATGATATCAATTGCATTTGAAAGCCTGATAAAATGGAATGCAGATGATTTATCTAGCTAATACCAACCTTTCCATAAAAGCCACAGTCATTAGTAAATCTTGGCATATATATATCTTCTTTATTCTTGTGAATGCGTTGTAAATGCCTCTCTTAAATGCATGCATCTGCCTTACTTTCAAAATCTTTTTCCCAGTGGTTGAGAGCAGTGGATTATGGTGATTTTTCTGCAATTTACAGTGAAACATTGTAACTGAAGCATGCTCAGCAGATAGTGATGCATTAATCAGTATTGCATACACACACACACACACACACACACACACACAATTCTTCACGCTGCTTCTGTCTGAATGAAACGAAAAACTTACTGATTGAGAAAGTATCATATTAAAATAAAGGAAAACTATTGTTTACATCTCTAATGCCTTGAGAACTCGGATGCCTTCAAACATCTAAAATCACCCCAGAATTCCTGGTAGCCATGCTGTTGTATGACCATGCTACTATGTATGTCAATAATTTAACATGTAAGATCCCACATTATATGACTTTATAATGGCTGTTCCCTAGAACCTGTATTTTATAAACCTACGTGAAGAATAGGCAATACATGATTATCACTGAGCATGGTTTCTGCATGCTACAGAAAATTATTTGAAACTGGTTGGAAAGGAAATTTGAAGAATGAGTGTAATGAGGGAAGTCAAGGGATATTAATATGCCTACATTTAGTGAGCAACATTCTCTTAAAGCTTTCTTGTTGGCAACATGGATATATACATAATTTATTTTGAATAATAGACACAAGGAAAACTTTTCCAGCATTTTTCAAAAAAATATAAAATTCTAATGATGTAAAAAAATTACAAGAGAGGAAATTTTTGATTATTATATTGTAATGATGTTTATTTCTCCTAAGTGCCAGTTTGTGACACATTCTGATCTCTAAATGTGTAATTTTGATGTTAAAAGGTGGAGTTTCTTAATCTGACACTTCTGAACCTTCATTCCACACCTGTGATTGATTTATTTTGGCCCAAACTTGAGTGATAAGGACAAAGGAAACAAACTGTTTTAATTTTTGTAAGCTTTACAAATTTAATTTTCTTTTGAGGCATATTAGAAAATCATTTTGAGAGTCAAGAAACATGAATTTCAGGAATGAAACTTAGAAACTTCATTTATTGAAGAGGGAATTTATTGTGTATGAGAATCTCATTTGCATCTGACATTGCTTATAATTCCTGGTGTATCAGGCTGAAAGTCCATGTGTATGAAGAACAGTAATATAATTGTTTCAGAAAATGAAATTTTGGAAGGAAACTTGTTACAATTCATCCTTGCATATAGTATTGAGAATGTGAGCCTGAGTTTAGGTCAGGGGTCTAGGGTTTAAAAACACCATTGCACAAAGATGCAAAACCTCATTATTTCTATATATGAATATTTAGTAATATCTTGAAGCTCTGTATCTCTTGAAGCTGCTAAAACCAGGTCTCAGAGTACACTCCTGTTGTCCACTGATTCTCTCATGGTAAACTGAGAATTACTGCAGAACCACAACTCATGGGTGCTTGCTGAGATGAAGTGATTTGAGGCATGGCAGGAGCCTGAGTAGCCCCCATTCCTCCACTGCCTGCATTCCACCTGCCTTGCAGAGCACAGCTACAGCTTGCTTTTTTAGAAAGCCAGCAAGCATTATTTTGCTTACATTGCAGATAGATTGCTGATGTTTCCAGCAGAGCAAGGGTCAAATTTTGTGCAATTTTTTGTGTGGTCAGAAAAGGAATATGACTAAATACTTTTCTGTTTTTCAGTTTTTGGATTGCCCCAGAGAGGTCTCTGTGACTTTTCTAGCTGATGACTTCCTCTCCTTTTGCTTGTAGCAGTTTCCTCCATCTCCTGATATTCTCTCCTCCCCTGATTTCCTCTTCTGAGGTCAAACTGCTTTGTTTAAGGCCTCTCCATTGCCAAAGAGAGCTATTGAAAATGGAAGAACTATACTTTTTGTCTTCAGTCTGTCTACTACTCCATAGTGCAGATTAGAGTTTCTCTAGCTAACTGTAATTTTCATCTTGAGATTTATGCCCAGGCTGAGCTCAAGACCGGGCAAGTTGTGTTTGTGGTTTGTATAACCACAAGCAGCTGGAGAAGAACCATTAGAAAACAAAGGACTCCTTATATCTGAGCATGTCCAGTATCTGCACAGGCAGCCACAACAGCTTGCATCAGTTTTTCACATGTAGACTTCAGAGACTCTGAGGGAAACCATACAGATATGCAGGCACACTGGGTGTGTTGTGTCCATGACTGCCTTCTGAAACTGGTGCAGACAGCTCTTTTCAGCTTGTGGATGCATTATGGCAATGACTTTTAATTGCATGGCCACAGACTAACACGGTTTTGCAAGGAAACATCGTGGTTGTACAAATACCAAATTATATAAGAGGGGATAAAATGAAAGTCCTCTCCTAAGACACTTGCCTAACCCTCAGAAGAGTTTTATTTTCCCCTTTTGAGTTCCCATAACATTTTTAAGGAAGAGGCACCTTTATTCCTAGTATTTAGCAATGTCACACTGTTTAACTCTGGAGCTTTTGGTTTTAAATGATATTACATGCTAAAATCCCTCCCTTTAGCTTTTTCACTGAAGGGTCCAACACAAATCAAGACTGAAATCAAGTGTTATGTAAAAAAAAACCCAAACAACCTAGCAACAATAAAATGGCACCCAACACATAGTTTTCTTCTAGGTATTGTACTAGTGTGGTTAGTATATTGAATGACCCTCAAGTGCCCAAATTTCATGGCTACCACAGACTCAATTTCTTTCATGAATATGGATTATTTCTTTAGCTTGATTTTACTACATTGGTAGCAGTAATCAACAATACTTGGTTGGGAGAGATGTTGAGGTAACATTAGAAATTAACCATCTTAAACTGCCTTTCTGTACTGCTCCGGTGTGGGAACAGGTATGAATCTCACCCACTGTTACCCTAGGTGGAAAATCTAAAGGGAGACAAAAGGAGTTGAAAGACAAAAATGTTTGCATGTATTGATAAAATTAGACTTAATTTTCCAAGAGGGAAAGTTAAAGAAATTCTGCTTTCTGAACCAACATCCCCAAATTCTGTTGAATAAGAAGCAGCTATATTGAAGTAGCTTTGACACAACATAAACTTGTTCTTTGTCAAGAGTGTCCCATTATGTAGGCCCTGATGATTTTTAAAATCTAATTTTTATACACTTAGCACAGAGAACAAAATAAGCCCAATGATTGATTTCATGCAATGATTAGGGAGTTTTTTAACACAAGGTAGACACATCAAAGATGGCTTTTTAAAGAAGACTTAAAGTGATAATCACATTTTTTTAGTATGCCTGAGGTCTTTCTTTAGGCTATGAAGATTAATCTGTACAAGGCAGTGTTTAGGTTTCAAAACTGTAACTAAAGTAAAAATTGCATTTTCTGTACATAGATTAACAGATACTATTTTTGAAACAAAAATATTTTGAAACAGAATATGTTATAGTTAAACTACCAGAGGACAAAAAAAAGTCTTATGATTTAGTTGAATTTAAGGAATATGGGACATGTAGATGATTGGTCTGTGATTGTATAAAAACATCTCAATATTAATTAATATATAATTAAAGTTTTCTACAAGGAGATAAAACTATTACTGTATCCACCATAAATGGAGAGGAAATACCAGGGATTTAAAACTGTTCAAGTATTCTATAAAACAATGAAATATATTAAGCAACATTATGGTATGATTTGAGTTTAAATACGAATAAAATATTTTCTTTCCTATAGGGAAATATTCTTATTACTCAATAGATGTATTGTTTTTTGTGTTAGAAAGATATACATTGCACACCAATATATCATGTGTGCATATATATGCATATACATACAAAAGAAAAAAATTCTGGATAGTAATAATATGCTACTTCTACCATTATTAAAATGAATAAAATTATTTATTTTGTAGAAAACATTAATCACTGGAATGTACACAATTCAAAATACTGGTATCATAGATACTCCTAAGAGACAATAATCTTGTCCTTGATCCTTGGGAACCCAGACACCTTATAAAATCCTAATAAAAATACACCACCTGCTAAAATACAAATTCAAAGAAATTGAATAGGAACACATTCCATCTACTTTAGAAGTATCAAATACTTTGACTAACAACTGATCTAAAGCTTATTGAGATTAATGACAGTTAATTGTAATTTAATTAACTTTGATGAGTTGGTAATAAAACCTCTAATTTTAATTGTTAATAAAACCTACATTGGATCTGTGAACTCCTTTGTTTTTCAAGTATGATTCATATATATTAACATCTGCTGAGTCCTCCTGTAAATTTTTGCTTCTACCAAAACATCTATAATTGACCTGGTTTCCAGGGAAGCCATTGAAAATTAAAATTAGACTTAAAGTTTTGCTTGGGAATTCTATACACATATTTGGGGGGCCATGAATGTAGCAATAAGTAAAAAAAAAATCAAATTAATCAACATATAATTAAATTTTATAGAAATGAATGGGCTGCTGAGTAACAATAGAACAAAAGATTGTGAAAACCAAAACAATATAACATCAGTCTATCAAATTCTGTATCCTTTCAAAGCTAGATTGCCATTTCCAGAGCTAGCTAGAAAAGTTCTCCTGATGACACTAAAATAAAACTGTCTGTGGACATATATATATTTCGGTGACACTTTCTTTTAAGAAACAGAAATAAAATGAGACATGGAATACTATGAATGTGTATAAAAATCCACGTTTGGACATATCTGCTCTGCAGAAAACTATACCTGATGATTCATTTTGCATCAGAAGGAAAACAAAGTTTGAAATAACTGTATGTGCCACAAAATGGAATTCTACTTGTAGTCTAAATCTGTAAATTTCCATGTAAGTTAGAACTTCATCCTCAGGCACTCTCAGAAGCATTGACTTCTCTCTCGACATCTTAAAATAGAAAAATGTCTTTTGCTTGACAGTCTATTGTGGTTAGATGTGGAGTGGTCAAACATTTACTATGTGGCATATTTGAGTGGCTTTCCTGGCTGTATCTGTTTCAGAATATGTAAGAATTTTTGATGTTGCCTTTATACTGGAAAGTGATATTATGCTTTTCCTGTGGAGGAATACCTTATATAAAATTTGATTGCCATCATATTGGCCCCAAAGGCTTGACTCATCAAGACTACTTCCCATTTAATTAACAGAGCAACATATATGATATGTCTAGAAATTTCTCCAGAGCTCACATTCCTAGTTTCACTTCTCCAGATTTATTGTTGTTATTAAAATGTTTCCATTACTAAAAGCTCACTAAAACATTTTCTTTTTACATGAATAGGATGGCAGTTTATACTATACATATTAAATAAAATGTTTTTCTGCATTGACCTCCATGGCTATGCATGTAATCTATTTGAAACATCTGCTTTTCAAATCATCAGAGAATGTTAAAACAGTATCAGTAATAAGGGAATTAGGTAGGTGAAAAAAACTGGAGAAATTTTAACTTCCATGATTTTGAGGGTTTTTAAATTCTAATCTCTTTGTGAAGTCACAAGTGGTGAGTTGACTCAATTTCTTGTGCAAAGGTTATTGCAATCAATAGACATCATTCCACTGACCTAGATGCATGTTGATTCAGTGTTATTTGGTAGCCCCGTGATGCAGCCAAATCATTTATATGAAAGCCAAATGAAGTCATGAGATAAAAAATGCTGACTTTGTATTATCTTTGCATGATTCATGTGTGTGGTACTGCAATATAATATAATTGAGATGATATGCAGATATTACTCTTCAGAAAACCTTGAAGTCAATTACATCCCCAATACAATACATTTACATTTGCATTTGTACTGGCTTTATGTGGCAAGGTTTTGGTGGGCAATCTGCAGGAATGACTCTGTGAGCTGAGACCAGAAGCTGCTCCCATGTGTGACAGTCAGCGTCCCTTAAAGAGGGACTTGCTATTGGGTACATCTGGTCAAAGCTGAGCCAGGCAGAAACAGTGGGAATGCCTCTGGGATAATAAGGTAAAATCCACTGCACAGAACAGCTGGGAAAGGAGTGTGGATATGTAAAAGAAACAGCCCTGCAGACACCAGGGTCGGTGGAGAAGGAGGGGCAGGAGGTACTTCAGGTGTGGAGCAGAGATTCCCCTGCAGCCTCTGGTGCAGCCCATGGTGAGGCAGCTGTGCCCCTGCAGCCCATGGAGGTCCAGGAGGGAGCAGAGATCAACCCAGGCCCATTAAAAATCCATGCTGGGGCAGGTGGGTGCCTGAAGGAGGCTGTGACTCCCTGGGAAGCCCACACAGCACCAGGCTCCTGGTAGGACCTGTGTCCCTGTGAAGGGAGGAGCCCATGCTGGAGCCAGTTTGCTGGCAGGACTTGAAACCCTGTAGGGAACTCACAGTGGAACAGCCTGTGCCTGAAGGATCCATGGAAATCATGAAGAACTGCAGCTTGTGGGAAGGGCTGACATTGGAGAAGTTCATGGAGGACTGTCTCCTGTGGGAGGGCCATCACATGGAAGAAGCGGAAGACTGTGAGGAGTCCTCGTGAGGAGAAAGAACCAGAAGAGAAAAATTCTTATGAACTGACAAAGACCAATTCCCAGAGCCTCTGTGCCATTTGGGCAAGGAGGTAAAAGAGGTGTCAGTGAGCCTAGGAAGAAGGGAGGGGTGGAGAGAAGGTGTTTTTTAGTTTTATTCTTATTTCTTGCTATTCTACTCTGTTATTCATTGATAGTAAATTTAATTTCACCGAGTGGACCCTGTTTTGCCCATGATCATGATTGGTAAGTAATCCCCCTGTTCTTATCATCACCTATGAACATTTTGTCATGTTTTCTCCCCTCTGTCTTACTGGTAGAGGGAAAAGTGATAGAGAAGTTTGGTGGGCACCTGACAGCCAGACAAGGTCATCTGACCTCAGTATTATAATAATATTATATCAGCTTAACACCGTCAGTATCAGTAATGACTTGGCTGCTTGGCACTGGGTGAACAAGTTGTATATAAATCCTATATACTGCTATCTTTTATATACATTTTCTTTTTTTTTTTTAAATAAACTGAATTGACAAATGCAAGAGTCAGAGGTTTCAGTCTGCATTTGTGAAAATACTCTCTGAAGTTCAAATTCCATTTTGAAAGCCAGCATGACTGCATGGATAGTAGGCACTGTAATTATGTGGTTTTCCTTCTGAGAAGAAACTTCTTCTGAGCACCAGGGACTGCATGTGCCACTTAATGGAAGAGGAAATTCAGGAATGATCCACAGCTGTGTAATTTTGTCTTTTGAGAAGAAAAATGAACCAGAAAAAGCTGTTGGAGAATGACTGAGCCAGGACAAGCATGATCAAAGACAGCCTGCTTGTGGCTATGGCCGGGATGACTAAATGAAGAAGAATCACAAAGTAGTACAAATAGGATTTTTTTTTTGACTGGTTTGATTAGGGGTTTTTTTGGGTGTTTGTTTGTTTTCTTTTTTTTGCTTCAAGAAGTCTTCTACATAATTTTTGCACTTTTTCACTATCGTAATCCTGACCTACTAAAAGTGACCACTAAGGAATATTTTTAAAAGTATAATTGATTTAATGAAATAAATTTTTAAAAGCCCATTTTTTTGTTTTAAATTCTGTATTAGATTGATATTCTGTCTATATGGTGTTTTAAAGCTACTTGTAAGTTCCACTTTTTACATGCCATCTGTTTAAGTGCTGCATCTCATGGGAAGCTGTCCATGTTGCCTGCCATTTCATGTCTAGTCATGGTTATAAGGGACTAGGTTTTACTCTACTAATATCTCAATTGAAAAAAAAAAAAGTCTGAATATTTCTTCCTCTGTTACTGAAACAGGGATATAGTTTCAGTTCATATAGCAAATTCCATCTTTTCTCCCTAAACCTAGTTTTTGAAAAAGCAGGGTAACTTTTCATGTAGAATAGTGAAGGAATTTAATTGGGAAAGTCTGGGATAGTTTTCTGGTTTGGGGTTAAATTTCTGGCTAGTGTAAGTCAAGACAGTTTTATTTAAGTTTAAAGTCATCTAATAGTAATAGATCATAAATCACTAGTGTGGTTTTCTCTTCTGACTCTCTAATTAAAAAGCATTTCTGTGGTCAGAAGAAGGGACATGTGAACACACATGGAATAAATGGCATAAATTCCACATGAAAGACTGTCATTAGTCCTAAAAAAAATGTTGGGAATAAAGAAAGAATACCTAATTTTTGATCTTATACTAGACACTTCATATTTCAGTGTGAGCATGGCAAGAGTTTAAACTGTTGTTCTTCCAAGGACAATTTTAGGATATCATAAAGTTATGCAATCTATTCTCTCTGATGTGTCTGTCAATTATACTGTTGTATACATATCCGACTTTTATAAAACCTGTTATACCAAATAATGCTTTATCTATTGCTCTAGAAAAAGAATATTTTACTATCTTGTTTTGGAATATGCAGAACTTCTGATAGTTTAGGTTATTTGCTAACACCATTAGGCACTTCTTTGGGATAATGGATTTGCCCCTTTCAGGTTTAAGTGGTTTAAGTATTTTCTGCAATGTGTCAACTTATCAAATGGAAAAGATGTAATGCACTGAGAGTTACATTAAAAATGTCCTCAGCTTGAATGGAGTTAGCCTGATGTGAACATCATACAAAGTGATGTACATCTTCTGCAGCTACTAGCCCTGATAGCCCTCTGAGCCAAGGCAGCTTTCTTACCCTGTGAGTTCAGACATCCAAGAGCCACAGTAAGGGTCAAATAAAGATTGGAAGGCTGAAAAGAGGAAAGTGTAAGTCTATGTTTTAAATACGTATTGTCTTGGAAATGCAGTTAAAGTAAAAAATATTGCAAAATAATTATAATCATTTATAGCTAAACAACTGAGTTCCTCAGGAAAGGCTAATGAGAAGCAAATGTTTGGTTAGCAGAACTAGCTGCTTTTACATGCCTACATAACTTAGTTCCTTGAGGAAGGAGAGAGAGCTTTGTAGTCTGCCACTAGTAGATGCAGCCACTTTTTTGTTTTCTCTTTCTGAAAGAACAAAGTGCTGGATCTTCCTTTTCCGTGACTAGTGGTTGCATAGGAGGAGAGAGAAATTTATAAGAAGTTCAAAAGGAGATAGTACTTCCATTAATTAATTTTAAATAACTTCATCTGTGCAAATAAAATTAATTGGTACTTCCTGGCAGGAATAAATGTAATGGAATCAATGTTTTCATATAAACATGAATACAGATATATGAGCACATGCACATATATGTGTATATTGTAAACAGAGGTAGCTGCAATTCTTACTGTATTTTATTGGAATTTCTTTGTGATGATGAGAAATATGAGAATATCCAGAGCAGCCTCAGCAACACTGAATTTACTTCATTGACAAGTCAATGCAAAGCATAGTCTTTCCTTAAATAATCCCATATTATGCTTTCTCCCCTTCACAGGATGTCCTCATTTCAGAACTTTTACTACTTTTTATCATTCCTTCCTCATCACAGAAAGTCACAGCCTTTTGAACAGTTTCAAAGACTCCAGCAGATTTTATAAATCCTCAGTTTAACATACATGGGCTCTTGAGATGAAACCAACCTGAAACTTAAAAAAATGAATGTTGGTTTCTGCTTCAGTGCTGGAAGCTTTGGCACAAATTCATCAGTGAGTTTAATTTCCCTCCTGTATAACATAAGTCAATGTAGAAAGCTTCAGTACTTAAATGTGAAATATTGGTTAATGACATGAACAAACTAAAGATAGGGCTCAGCCTAATTAAAAAAAATATAAATTAGATAAACAATTAGGATTTTGAGGGCCATTTTTGTTTGGAATTAAGTGCACTGAAGGTCCAGGAACGACTTTCTCATTTTCTTAAATACCACAAGCCCTTAGAGTGTCTTAGGCAGATATGATGGAGAGAGAGCAAATGGAGTATATGGGACTGAAATCCTGGCTATTCTCTGGTTATCATAATCTCAGTTTTAATACAGCTTCCTGCAGCTGATGCCTCCTCAAAATGTAAGGGGCAAAACACCTCTGTTTCTAGTAATGCAATATCCTGCTAGCTGCACGTTTTCCTTTTAAAAATCGAAATTACTTTATATTAAATGACAATTGTCATGACATAGTAGCATAATTGAGGCAATGTGCATAAAAAGGGGAAATTACAGATATTTCTATTCTCTTTTAAAATAATAGTACTTCAAAGAACTGAAATAAAATATGTACATAATATTAAGACAGAATTGATGACAGAAGGTTATAAGTTGTCCTTGTATACTAAACATTGTATTCAGTCCAAACAACCTCATATTCAAATGTGGTGACAAGTTCTAAATCTCCAACTGTGAGATTAATATAGAAAAACCACTTAGTCATGGAAATAACTGCAAAATATACAATGAAAGAGTGTTTTTTCAATTCAGCTAAATATATTTTTGTTGTCTAATTTATTTATCTATAGTCCATTGACTAGGACTACATAAAGTTTTCCAACCAAACCTTTTTTAGCAGAAATGTAAAGAAAAATTGTTTTGCTTTGGTTGTTTTTTTTGTTTTGTTTTGATTTTTACTAGCTGTATTTGCTAGTCTTTACTAGCTTGTTGTTAGTCTTTAAGAATGACCTTATTGTGGTTGATATTGTTGATATTAATGTGAAAAACTAGTCATGATCAGGTCCATATTTTGTCTCCAGTGATAGCTATGAACAAAAGAGATAGTGTACACATACTTGATAGAGTCCTCCAGATCTACTGCTGGTTGTAGGAAGGACTTCTGCCTTTTGATCAGCCTTGCTCCTTGGGGTCTCATTTGGTGGTACCTTGTTTTCAAGGAATCTGTGACTGGTCAACCCCAACCCACACATATTAGTAACAGTTTTGAAACCCTCTTTTGTGGCCTCCTTAAAACTGTTTGTTCTCCAGATGGAAGAACCCTAAGTTACACAAGAATTTATTGTGGAGAAACCATTCTCTGTGCATGATTACCAAACTCAGCTGGTTACACAGAGAGACAGCTAAACAGTCATAGATGACACTAAACCATAGAAATACAGATGGCAGATGCAAGATGAAAAAAAGCTTCAAGACTAAAAAAGAAAAGTGATTCTCGATGCCAAGAAACCCATACTAATACATGGGTTTTTTAGACAGGGAATTAGAAAGAGGTAAATTGACAAGGGGGCAGAAGAGAGATGAGAGAGAGCAGATGACCAGGTCACAGGTTAGGCACAAAAGGAAACTGAGCTTAAAACACAGTGAAAAAAGAGCTGGAGAAAGCAGGTAATCAGAAGAGAAGTCTTTCAAGAAAATCTGTTTTGAATATTCAAATGTTCCTGATTTGACCACACCTGTGACTCCAATTGCTTATTCATTACTGCAGCTCTTTTCTTAGGATGACTTTGCTCTTAAGACCACCATGATATGCACTATGGTGTATTAAACCATGAAGTAAAGGACACTTTACACTCTAAATGGAGTGAGATTTTCAAATTAAAAGAAAAATTTAAGTTTTATGTTAGCACCTCTCAGAACACATATCCAGTCAGATTCTGCAATCCTTTGCTTTTTTCTTGCTGTGGTTATTTAGGCATAAGTTTGGGGTTATTTTCCTTTCTGGGGAAATTGGCAAGTTAATGCAGCCTTTTTTTCAACTTCTTTTTTTTTTAAGAAATCTTGCAACTTTATTTCAAGACATTCATATTCTAGACTAGCTTGATCATTAAATTCTCATTTCATTCCCTATGAGGACAGCTTGCTATATTTGTAGTCACAGTATAAGACAAGTGATATTGTAGGAGTTGCCCATATTTCTAGTTAGTGGAAGTGTTTTCCAAAAATGAAATAATCTGAGTAGCACAAGGAGACCATGATAAGTATTAAAGAAGTCATGCTTTTGACCTGAAAATTTCAAAAGTCTGTAGAGTGTAGAGCACAACAAATGCTGCCACTATCTTAAAGATAAATTGAGGGTCTAGAAATTTGTTGCTATGAAGATTATGAAGATTGTAGTTTCAATATCCCAGAAGCAAACAGTATACAGATTGTTCAATACTGAACTGTCACATAGAAGTGAGAAAAAAACGTGAATTCATTTAGAGAAGATTTATTTGGTTTGTGTAATAGGGAGTGTAAAACAGTAAGAGCCCAGTTGCCTTGCTGTCACCTGCCTCCAGGGTACAATCAAACACTGCCAGCAAATCAATAGCCTGGGAAGATTTTTTTTTTTAATATAGCTGGAGTTTAACATGAAGCTGTAAGTTCCCCAGGTGGCAGGGTGATTTGGTCTTTAGTGACTTTTCACAATAAACAGTTGTGGTCCTGTGACGTGACAACAGTAACTTACAAAGGATGATGACGAAAAGCAAAGAAATACTAAAATTCAGAACTCTTAAGAAGACCTCCAAGATAGTCCCATAAATCCTGAGAAACACTAGACAAGAGTATGGCAACAGGAGCAAACAGTGCAGTAAAAGCCTATTATGTTATTCAGTTGCAGCCTAGCTGGTTTACTTTATAAAAAACTTCCTTAAATTGCTTTTAATTTAAAACAGAGTCTGCTATCAATGCTCATATCACACTGTGTGCTTCAGGCAGAGATTTAACTTTACATTGTTGCTTTGTTCTCCTTTTTTTCTTCTTAATGCAAAGCCTCCAGATGATCTGAAGGATGGATTCCAACGGGTACTGTGTTGCTAATTTATGAAATCTGTGCCTTTTAGAGATTATTTTGTTGAAATTAGTGTAAGCACTGGTGATGCAAGATAAGAAGAAAGAGCTTTACACTGCTTATGCATTTCTTCTGAAGTTTGAAAATCCTATTTAGAGACCAACTTTAACATGATTTAAGACTTCCAGCAGTGTTCCTGGAAGCATAAATAAGTAAAGCTTGAAGTTGTGAAAGTGGGTATATTTCAGCTTCCTACTTCTTTTTGTGAGTGAGGAATGCAAAAGTGGAACACAGATTTGACTGAATTTAGAGCTCTGGTGCTTGGCATTTGCTGACTGTGTGACAACAGCATGACCACACTTTAAAAGGAACTACTGAGAGGGAGGGAAGAAGAATCTTTGGGGTTGAGTTTACCTCTTCAATAACCATTAAATAACCAATAAATAATTATCCTGAGTTCTGCTGTTAAAATAAATGTTTGTCTTATTTTTGTTATTTTTTTCAGTAAAATATTGAAGCATCGGCTAAACATTTTATAAATCCTTTTGTGTTTATCTAATGAAAATTATGAATTCTGAATAGCTACTTTGTCTGATACAAACCCCTGGGAATCTCTGAACAGAACTGTATGGGCCACATACATTGTAGAAGTAGTTAGCAAATGGTAAGTAGCACTAAAAGGCTGAATATCAATGCTATTTGTTACTAAATATGTAAGAATAAGATTATAAGTATTAGAAGCATCAGAAACATGTATAAGAAGCTTGAGCTGCTCTTTGATAATTCTATTACTTGGAAAAGGTAGGAAGGAAAGCAGTTTTATGTTTTATCCAGCAAGTACCTTTCAGAAAAAAATCCCTTTAAGTAATATGGGAAAACCTGACTCTTGAATCTCTTACTTTTTTTTTTTTTTTATGTGTCCCTACTGATTTTAGTCAAGTTTCAGCATAAGTTAAATTTCAGGGTTTAGCATGTGGCACAATGCACATAATCATAGTACAAGTGTGTCTTTTGTTCCGTTATGTCTTTCTTAGATTGTTCATTATAACAGTTTGTCTTACCCAAGGAAGTGATTGAAGATATAACCACTATTTATGTTGGACACACTTCAGGAACGTTTTAAACATTTGTTTCATTTTAAGAACATGAATAAAGAAGGCCCAGATGTCCTCCTCAATCCAGGATATTTTCCTTAACTTCTTCGGTTTTTTCCACTGAGATTTGAATTGCTCTATTCCTTAAAAATTTCAGCTTGAAGTGTAAGAGCATGTACAGTGATATTTCTGACCAGTTTAACCTTTCAGGACACTTCAGCAAGATTTTACCTGTTTATCCCAGAACACAGAAGAATCCTTAGTTTAATGCATTTATATTGAAGCATCAATCCTTTAATAGGTATTATTGGTTATTTTGAGTAAATAGCACTTCTTTTTGTAGATATTTATGTACTTTGAAAAGAAGTATTCAAATCCTGAGATTTTTGTGGTGTAGCAAGCAAACCTTGTTGAATTCTATTTGTGACATTTAAGAGAAAAGTAATAAAATGTTAGATTGGTTTTATAAAATTCTGAATAAAGGGATTTAAGAAGAGATGCTCTGGTTTAGAGTGGACCCCTTAGCCAGTATTCTGTCTTGAAGAGCATGTATGTCCTTCAATAAGAGTGAGTTACAGGATGTGGGGTAAGCATCCATAATTAATCCCTAATGATTTCCTGGCCTCTGTGCATTTTCATCTTGGGTGATTTCCTGAGCTTCATGATGTTTATTTCTTTACTAACTTCCATTACATATATTTTAATAGAGTTTAAGAATTGAAAATGTCACCTCTGTGTTTGGTTTAAGTAACAAATTTTTAATAGTAGAGGGACTTCATGGGTGGCTTCTGTGAGACCAGAATCTGTCCCCATGTCAGACAAGGGCAATTACAGCTGGATCCAAAATGGACACACTGCTGCCCAAAAATGAGCCATCAGTGATGCAGATATGATGTAACACACATGTAACATACATGATATTATTATTTAACATTTTAGAAAGGGTAAAAACTGCTGTGCAGCAGTTGCAAGAGAGAGAAGCATAATGGTTTTGGATGGAATAAAGTTCATTTCCTTCACAATAACTTGTGTTTTGGATTCACTGTGCTGAAAACAGTTTTGACAATACAGGCATGTTTTTGTTGTTGCTGAGCAGCCATTATACAGCATCAAGGCCTTTTCTACTTCTCACCCCACCAGTGAGGAGGTTGGGAGTGCACAAGGGGTGGAAGGGAACCCAGCCAGGACAACTGAGCCAAACTGACCCAAGGAATATCCCACACCATCTGGTATTATGCTCAGCATGTAAACTTGGGGTAAAGAGAAGTAAGAAGGGGATGTTTGGCGTGATGGTATTTTTGTTCCCAAGTCACTGTTCCATGTGATGGAGACCTACTTTCTTGGGCGTGGCTGAACACATGCCTGTCCACGGGAAGTGGTGCATAGATTTCTTGTTTTGTTTTGCTTTCTTGCATGTTTATGCTTTACCTATTAAACTGTCCTTATCTCAACCCACAAGTTGGTTTTTTTTTTTTCCTTTTAAGTGTTCCAATTCTCTCCCCCATCCCACCCAGGAGGAGTGAGCAAATAGCTGTGTAGGGATGTGTTGCTGGCTGGGGTTAAACCATGAGAGTGAAAAAAGTGAGAAAAGTAAGAGAAAAACAATCCTTTAGACACCCACAGAAAGAAAGAAGGAGGGGGAAGAGGTGCTCTAGGCACCACAGATTCTACACAGATCATGAATAAGACCAGTTTTTAACCCTGCAGCCCATGGAAAATCATGTCAGAACAGACATCTGCTCTGTAGTTCATGGAGGACCCCACACTGAAGCAGATGGATTTGCCCTGAAGAACTGTAGCCTGTGAAAAGAGTTCATGTCAGACTGACCCCATCCTGCATCAGGAAAAAAGTGTGAGGAAGGAAGAATGGAGACAATGTGTTAGGAACTGAGTTTAACTCCCATTCCTTGTGCTCCTGCACTGCTCAGGAAGGGAACAGATAGAGAATACAAGACTGAGGGAGTGAAGGTGGGCCTGGGAACAAGGGGTTTTGGGGTTCATAGAAAGTCTCTTTTGTTTTGATTTCTTTCTTACTAATCTGTGCTATTTTTAATAGACAACAAATGAAATTTATCTTCTCCAAGTTCTGTTTTGTATATGATGATAACAAGTGATTTCTCCGTTCTTATCTTGATCCATGAATTTTTCACCTTGTTTTCTTCCCCCATAGTGTTGAGGAAGGGGAGTGAGAGAACATCTGGATGAGCACTTGGTGGTCAGCCAAGGGTGTGCAACCTTTTCCTACATTAAATAAGCTTGCATCCATCATTATTTTATTGTGGGTTGTTATCAATGTTTTCTGAACTTTTCCTCATTTCTTACTGCACACTAACTGATCCAAAGTTTTCCTGAAGTGTCTTAGCGTGGATTTTGACTCCAACTAAGTTTCACATTCATATTACTGAAACCATCCATTAGATTTGCTGTCTAATCCTTGCATCCAAGGATTAGACTTGCTGTATTCATCCTTATTTTTCTGTTTGTAGGTTAACAATAAACCTTCAGGTTCCTCTTTCCCTGACTAGTTGATATGTACCAGCCTAAGGTGTTACTGTTAAAACCTGATATGAACCCCAAGAAATCTGGGTAGGTTGAATCTCAGTATTAAAAATCTTGCTATGTGAACTTGGCAAGTATTTTTGTTTGACTGACCTTTCTGCCTCAGTTCCCTTCCTATGTCTGTCAGTTTGTGATGTTCATTTAGGCTGCAAGCTTTGCAGATTGGGACTGAATGTGTATATGCAATGTCTGGTAGAGGGCTGTGATTTAACCAGGGTTCAGTACTACCAATAAAAATAAATCATGTCATACTGGCTTTGTTGGTATTCAGTGGAAATGCTGGTGTTTCTGTTGTTGATGACTGAGAATGGTAAATAATGGGACATGCATCTATGGAATAATATTTTTTTACTATGCAAAAACATTGAACTTTTTTGCATTTTATTTAGGATATGTATTTCTAGAATAATACTTAAAAAAAAAGAGATAGTATGATATTTTATTTAGCTTAGTTTAGGCAGGCAGTAAATGAGAGATGATAGAGGTAGCTTAGGCTGGACAGAATACTTCATATCTTCAAAGTGCTACGCCAGCTATAACTAATTAAATCTCATAGTAGGCAAAATATGTTTCCTTGGAAGCAAACCAAGAGTATTTAGATAAGAATTAGATCAGAAGAAAAACAAATTACAGGTCAGACTGTTCTAAAAAATACCTCATTTTCTTCTTTTTTGGCTGTTTGACAAAAACATTCTATAATGGAGGGGAAAATATTTGTGCCTTTTTAACACTTTCTGAATCTAAATTTTTGATTGAAAATTCATATTTTTCTTACACTGTAAAATAAACCCTCTCACATACATTAAGGTGCTAAAATCAGAATGGTAATAGAGGGTATTTTAACAGAGATCTAAAGGTTCATGATGCAAATGGCAGCTAAGTCCATATCACATTAGCTTGGTCAGTACAAAGCAGGAAAACAAGCTCACAAGGACTTTGTAAGAACTTAAGCAGCAACAAAATGAAAGATTTCACCTTCATTAGGAAAAATATGTAACTTTATCCATAGATGAAGGAAAAATAATGTCAGATTTAGATTTTACAAGAGCAACAAAAGGACCAGAGGTAATTGCCTGTTTAACTGACAGAGTTAGTGTAGGCTTAAACCTTTTGAAGATAGTTGAAGCTACTGTTTTAATCAATGATCTTAATGTCAAGCACAAACTTGTTCTGGATAATACCAGGTTTTCAAGCTTGTTTATTTTCTTTTCCTTATGTGACTGCTCCAGGAAGTGTAGGATCTTGCACAGTTTTTGCTAGAGTGACCATAGTCTCTGAAGTAAATATAGTCAAGGTACAACTAACCAGAAAGGCTTCAGTCATGAGAATTTAATTTGAAATTTTGGAAGTGCATTAGAGGTACTTCCCTTAACCTTAATTTCTTAATTTCTTGCCTGGAAAAATGTTATGTTGTATCCTATGAAGTTTTATGTTTGTACAGTTTTCAGTAGTCACCCTATTTTTACACTTTAAGGTATGAAGGAATCATACATCAAACTTACCAAAAGAGGCCAAGACAGAGAAATGTGAACAAAGAATGTTTCAGAAGTGTGAATTCTTGTAGTTATTAATCCTATAAGAATCATCACAGTGTGAATATTCAGAACAACAAGATGAAATATTTGAATATATTGGTGTAATTGAAAACTTTAAATATGGTGTAGTCACCATAAAATTCTACTCACCTGCCTGCTTGTTAAAATTCACTTAAGACAGTCATTTATGGAAAACATTAGCATTTCTTAATTATATGAGAGATTATAAACAGAAACTTTTATTTAAATTTAAGTGCACCCAATGTAACAGACCAACTTACTGGGATTTATTCACAGGCTTGAGACACTTCCTCACTTGACAGAATTAATTTATGGTTCACTTAAACTGAGCTGATCTGACCAGGGATGTACAATGACTCTTTCCTCTTATTTCATTATTCTTATTTTTTCTAAATCTTGAGAGTTTTTCTTTGTGAAAATGAGTGCAACACACATTGTCTGGCTGAACAAAGAGGTGCATTCTCCCCTAAATGAGCATGAACATATATAAAGTCTAGTGGCACTGCATTCTAGGTTTTTCCCAGTTTTGAGTGTACTTCAAGCGTTCATTTGCTTGCTAATAAATTTAAAATAGATATGGAGTTCTTGTAACACTTAGAGGTTCCTATTTTTTATTCTAGAAATAAATTATCACTCTTTTAATTGTAACTACTATTCTTATTATTAATAGTTGTAAAAAATTAAAAATAGAAAGAAATCAAACTATTTACAAGTCAGATTAAAGTAAAGTACAACCTGCCATAGATTTTATTATTTTGCACTTTGAGATTCCATTAGAACCATTAGAGTCTCTTGAGGGATTCCCCTCAACAATAAATCCTCAGAAGGCATCCCCTGGCTCCAAACTCCTTGTTTTCAACCCCAAATGATTTTTAAATGACAAATAATTGTTTACTAATGCTAACAGTTAGCACTTTTCCAGAATTTCAAATGTCAGAGGATATTGGAAAACCAGAGTAGTCCTCCCATTGTGAAATATAGACAGTGGCAATAGGGAATGCAAGATTCCTCTAAATATGTAATTAAAAAAATTAACCTTATTTTAAAATATCTTCTTCAAAGGAACCTGTCCAGAATTTTTTACTGGTGTGGTTTTTTTTGCTGTTGCATGAAGTACAGAGAAAATATCTCAGAAATCTATTTGGCAGAAATATTAAAATATATTCTTAACAGTCTATATAAGAAACAAGATGACTGATAGAAAAGCATAGAGTTAAGCTTAATCAGCATAATAGGTTAACAAGTCAAGGAAAAGAGGAGATGGAGGGAAGAATTCTTTTCAAGAGGGTAACATGATACTGTAGATAATTATGGGGACTTCTCAATCACAAAGAGCACAAACAGAAAAGTACTTGTTCAGACACTGAAAAGAACCATCCTAGGAGGCTAACATTTCTGGTTGTCAGCCACAAGACTCAGCATTTGGACAATGTACACAAATATAGTGTGCTGGGATTGTTAGAAAAAAAAGTTTCTGTGTGCTTTGCCTTATTTTAAGGGATATTAGAAATTAATATAGAATGCTTACTTCTAAAACAGCTTTCTTGTGATGAAAAATTTTAGGTGTTCATGGCAGACATTTCTTTCCATGGAAAGCTCAACAGTGAAATACACTTTGTGCTCTCTTTGAGGAGTATTCATGTTATGGGACAAGAAAAAGACACAGGCTTGGAATGCAAGGAGGCTTGCAACAAAATATTGCAATTAGCAGCTGCAAAGCCTTGAATGCCAAAACACTATTCCAATAAATTAAATTCTGAGATTTCCTATTTTTCCAGCTGTTGATTAAATTAATAAATGAAAGGGGTGTTATGTGCCGTAGAGAAGAGAACTCACACAAAGATTTTTACTCCTGAAATGTCTCATGACATTATTTCCATTATCTTCACATTAATTTATCTTTTAAAATTCAGTGATTTTACATTTTGAAGTGTCTTGGGAATAAATTATTCCTGAAGCAATTTATCTCTGATTTGAGGGAAGTGTTTTTATGACTTGATAGTTTGTATTTAGCTTTTTTATTACATGTGAGGAGGAGGTGAAAATGATGCCTAAAAGATTTTTTTTTCTTTTTCTTAGAGTTTAAGTTTTGGAAATTTCTCTCATGTTTAGAAAGTTCTAAGTCCATCAAGCCAATCTAACTACATCCTTTATCATGATATCTCATTTATCTGATTTGAATTCAGAATGCTCAGAACAAAACAGGAGGTGAGGAAACTACTAAGCCACTAATTTGAATACATTAATTTGCCTACCCTGAAATACAAGGATCAGGCAATTACTATAATTTTATATTGCCATATGTTGGCTGGAACAAAAGAAGAACTGTATTGTGTAGAACAGTTTGGCTGCTCCTACCTGCTAGCATACATATTTTCATGTCTCTTTAGGAACCTTCAGACTAAACTCCATTTCATTGCATTGCAGGTCTAGCCACTTAATTTATGCACGTTTATGGACAGATATTCATCTTAGCTGAAGACAGTACTTTGCAATGCAATTTATAATGGAATCAAATTTATAAGTACCATGAAATTAATCAGACCATGTACATATTGAATCTGTTTCTTTCAGCAGTATAAGCACCAATGAAGTGAGGATGAAGAAAGGAATTTTAAACCTCAACTATCTGTCGATTTGCTTGTTGACTTGAACAGCTTTAATGGATCCTTCTTCTCTCTTGGGTCCTTCTTGAGGTCCCAGTCCAGTTCAAGTGTGTCAAATTAATATAGCTTTATTTTGGTTTGGATACTTAGTCTATTAAAAACCCCAACAAACCAATCAAAATACAATAACAACAACAACACAACCCCTAGAGAATTATTATATACACCCCCAGTGGGCTATTTGCATTTTGATTCATGTGACACTTTTGTTCTGTTCAAGTAGTTTGCTGTACATATTACTGAAGAGCAATCTGTACCATATCATAAAATAATAAAAATCACTTTTCCACTGAGAAGAACTAATAAGTCTTTCATCATTTTTATTACTAAATCTTTATTGGAAAAAATAAATTCTGTTCACTCAAGCATAATTTTACCTTATGTCTGAATGTTTGTTTGTTAACAAAATGTAATTGTCCTTTCCATCACTTCTGTCGAGTGTGTAGGGAGAGCTTCTGCCTGCCATCTCCTGAAAATGGAAAAAGTTTTGTTATATTTTGAAAGTTGCATAGGCAAGGGGGTGCTTGCATCTTACAATTTCAGTTGTTTTCTACTGGAAGTTACTGAAATGAAAATATACTTGTCCGTGAAGGGAAGAAAACCATGCTTTCTGAAAGAAAAAAAGATCCAACAGCTCGAGTTCAATTTCAGTTACAAGGAGCAAAACATTTAACATAATAGAAAATTCCTTTTAATGGACACACACTGAAGAAACCATGGACCCCATGAAGTTCAAAGAGAAGTGCAAAGTTCTGTACCTGAGAAAGAACAATTCTGTACAGAATTATGTGTTGGGAATCAGCTGGAAAGCAGCATGGCCAAAAGAGCTGGGGGTCCTAGTTCAACATGAGCCAGGGAGCCCTGGCTGCAAGGAAGGCAAATGGTACCCTGGGCTACGTGGGACTCCAGGGGAGGGGATCCTGCCCCTTTATTCAGCACTGGTGAGGCCACACTTGTAGTACTGTGTCCAGTTCTGGGCTTCTCCATACAAGAGAGACATGGGCATACAGAAGAGACTTCAGCAAAGGGACACAAGGATGGTTAAGGGCCTGAGAGAGATGGGACCATTGCTCAGAAGGGAAGAGAAGGCTCAGGAGGAATCTTATCAATCTATGTAAAGACATGAAAGGCGGGTGCAATGTATGAGAATATCTGAAGGAAGGCTATTTTCAGTGGTTCCCAGTAGCACAAACAAGAGGCATAAACTGAAACGCAGGATGGTCTGTCTCAATGTTAGGAAATATATTTTTACTGAAAGGGTGATGGAGTACTGGGAACAGGTTGCTAAGGAAGGCTATGGACTTTTTATCCCTGGAGATATTACAAATACAGTCCCAGGCAACTGGCTTTGGGTCATCCTACTTGATCAGGGGAGTTGGACTAAATTACTTCCATAGAAGCCTTTCAAACTCTGCCATTATGAAATTCTGTAATTCTGTCATACATAGTCTACAATTTCATCATAGTTACATGGCTTAGGATCACAATTCCTATTAACTTACAACAGAATTATGCTTCAGCTCTGAGAGATATTTTGAAAAATCTCTCTAATTAGCATGTTTGATCAATGCTGACAGTTGTCTTTTTATTCCTTAGTTTCCAATGCACTTAGGATTCTACATTTTCAAACTTTTGCTATGTCTTTTTTATTGTGTCCTCTGCTTTGTATTTGAAGCTGTTCATTTGAGCTGTTTCATAAAATTATATGTATCTGTTTTCTTTTGTCCCAAACCTCATCATTACTGACATGAAAGCTTTACATAGATCTCAAATGATCCATGAACAAGAGTAAGTTCTTGCAAATAGTGTGATCTCTAGAGGCAGATTAGGCTGCTATTGATTTAGTGGCAAGAGTCTAACAATAATAATGACAGTATAGAATAATGCACTAACTACAGATTTCTCAAAAGTTGTTAGGTGCAATTAGATTAAGGATAAAGGATCATTTGACTGATATAACTCAAAAATTCATGAGTATGTAGAGATTTGAAAAGTGCCTAGCAACAAAAACAAAACAAAACAAAACAAAACAAAACAAAATGCTCTGTTTTGAATCATCCCATTTCAAATATTCTTACTACTTTTTTTTTTCCTGATAATTTTTTATGCAGCAATTATGACATACTGGTTCAGATATATGTTTTGGTGAAATATGATTTGTCATGTGGAACTTCTTGTTTTTGCATAAAATGAAGACTCTTCTCCTTGCTCTCTGCATCTTCCTGAGCAGTGGAAGTGGAGAGGGAGGTCCTGAGCTATTCTCCCTGGTATCCAGTGGCAGAACACAGGGGATTGTTTCAAAGCTGCACCAGTGAGGTTTAGACTGGATATTAGGAAGCATTTATTTGCAGCAAGGGTGGTCAAACACTACAACAGGCTTCCTAGAGTGGTGATCAATGTCCCAAACCTGTCAGTGTTTAAGAGGCATTTGGGCAATGCCCGTAGCAACATTAACTGTTGGTCACCACAGAAGTGGTCAGGCAGTTGGACAATCATCAGATTGTTGTAGTTTCCTTTGAACTGAAGTATTCTATACTACAACAATTTTCTTTAAAAGCGTCTCTTCTACTTTTATTATGTTTTTAGCTCAGCGGTTCCTAAAACAGCCAATAAGTCTGTTAAATAAAATAAATTTTAAATTATGTGGTCACAGAAGGGACTGGATATAGAGCTTCATACAATTTCTTTCAGGATATATGCCAGCTTATGAAAAAATACTTGGGAAATTATGCTTGCCATTCTCTGCAACAATATTCTGTTTGTTATTACTTGATATAAAATATCATTCTAGAGCTTGCTGTATTTCACGTGTTCCAAAAATTGTCTTGGTGTCTACAGAGCTTTTTATGTGTCAAGGATTTATAAGATCATCCTAATGCAAGGTAGGCTCTTTATATGTATTTCACTACTGTTTTATCAGGCAGCAAATCAAAAGAGACACCTCAGAAAAGAAACATGTTGTTTTAGCTGAAACAGTCATCTGGGATTTGACACATTGCTTGTTTTCCTAATTTGCTGTAGTTTTTCTGTACAGGCTTGAGTAAGCCTGAGAGTTTGAGGTTCTCTAACTTAAGACCTATGAAACAAAAATGCATTGTGTGAGCTCCTGAAAGTAATCTCATGCAAAGACAGAGACAAGAAGATTACCTTTTGGATGTGCTGCTCTTTCTCTATTAACTATAGTAAGAAGAAAATTAGCTAAGACTACATATCTATTTTTGAATAGTAAAATTTTGATGAAGCAAAATATTCTTAGGTTTTCTTGATGGACACAGCTTACTCATGGACACCAGAGACTTAGATGTGACCTAAAAATACAATATTTCCCATGACAGGCATTTCTATAGTACAACTTTTCTGAGCTGATTTTGATGTTCTGGGTGTGATGAACAGTATGGGACTAGATCTTTTTGCTATGAATTAGAGGACAAGCTATATGCATTAGTATAAATGAGAGGCATCTTGCTGAAATTGATTTCTCAGTTGTCCTTTCTCTAAAATACAATGGAGAATATAATCCTTTCTTATCATCTTTGTTATTTTACATTAGCTTTTTAGAGACTGTGCTTTACATAGGGAGTTGTCCTTTATTATGGCTTATTATATTTTATTATCTTTTACCTAATAGGAATAATGTTTTGTAAACACAGAGTACAAGGATGAATACAATAAATTTCTAGTCTTCTAGATTAAGAGCTCCATCTTTAGAATTTAAGAATTAAATTCTTAGCAATTAAGAATAAAACAATTACGTTACTAAATTAAGAATAACTTTTGTTGTAGTAACAAGTTATTTCAAGGTTATTTCTGCATGTATCAGAACCTTGTTTACTAAGTTTTACAGAGGTGATCTTGAGTTCTGTATAAAAGATTTCCAGATTGGGAAAACCAACCATAAACAAATTCTGCAGTATTTCTTAATTTCCATTTTCCCTGTACGCTACATTCTACGTAATGTAAATTACATTCTAAGTAATGTAAATCTGCAGACCCTACATGCCAATATAAACTCACACTGATCGCTTTGCAGGCTTACAGCCAACATTTGTATTATCAGCAGTAAGAATCATGGAGAGGCTGTGTGCAGTCATACTTCAAATTAGATTAAGAAATTAATACTTAATATGTCATGATTTATAATAGTTTATTTTCTTGACAACAGTGTTAAGATAATTGTTTCAATTAGGTTGGAATTCATTGCTTGTTACTGGGAATTCATATTGATTAAGAGATTAGATACCAGAAAGTATGCAACAATTTTATTGCTTCCCAGCAGTAAAATAGATTGCCAATTTAAAGACTTTTCCAGTGCAATTCAGTATTTGCAACACCTTTACACAAAGTCTTGCATAATTTAGAGATATTTTTTGTCTGTGTTTGTGGTCCCTGACTAAACAATACATTTTGGAGTATTCATAGAATATTAAAGATTGGGATTATAAAATCATACAATTAAGAGTTACTTAACAAAAACTGTATTGCTAATTTAAACTATTTCTGTCAAAGATTCATAAAAGATTTTTAATCCTTTAACCCAGTTACTAATTAGTTTGATCTATCATAGACAACAGCAGTATGAGTAAGAGGTTAGACAAACAGATTCTTGAAGTGCCTGTTAATATATCTTCCTCTGAGTGTTCTTTTGGTCTATCCTGCCTGTTGAAGCCATGCCTGTGTTTCTCTAATCCTATTTCTGATGAAGTCTAAGGAGTAAAGAACAGGCACTGGTATTTTTTTTTTTATTCTTACATCTTATAATCTTGAGTGGAAAATAATAATGTTCAATTCTCTTGAACAGCTCATAAGCCAATTTTTTTGTGTCTAATCATCCCACTTAACAGTTAGAACAAACATATATGCAGTATCTTTCAGTACTTGAATTTTTGGTATTTTTTGTACATGGTGTTGGAGATTTTGGTTTGTGAATTAAGAAAAACAACTTGGTTAAATTAATGTGATACATGTGCTGCAGTGGAGGTTGGTACTGCAAGCATTTCTCTTGTCTACCTGTGCGTTGTATTGCTGAAAAATGTTCTTTGAAAATTTAATTTTCAAACCAAAGCCAAAGCCTTTACTTCAATAAAATGATGTAGAGAACCCCCCTTCTTAAGGAAAATATGCAAATCTCTGACACTAGGGGAAATGTCATCTTTCCACTTTATAAAATGTCAAGTAATATCTTGACCTATTTCCCTCAGTACCCATAGAATTTCCAATATTGTGGAGCAGCACAACCTGGGGATTTGCATTTTGTACACAGTTTCTCTCTGGAGGAAGACATGGATACTTCAGTGTTTGGTGTCTTCTGCCAATTTGGAAGCACCTGTGTTCTGAGAGGAGATAATCGTTGAAGGGGTGTAATGCTTTATCTTCTAGAGAGAGGTGAGGCAGGGACACAAATAAAAGACTGCTGAATAAAAGATTGGCTCCTGAGTGAGAACCTTTCACCTTCTCCACTGCATTCCTGTGAGACTGTGGGGCAAAACAGATCTATATCCAGAAACATCTTTACCCAGAAACAGTAGAAGTACAGTCATAGGTGTTGCATAAGTAAAGTGTCATATTCTGGGAAGTTATGTGACTGGATACTTGAGCTAAATGCAAAGTGTAAAACTTGACATTCCTAATTAAACCATTACCTTGTACCTTGTAATAGGAGAAAAGCGAGCAGGACTTGTTCTTTCAATTAAGTATTTTTTTTAGTCAAGGTTGAGTAGCAGATCAGGAAACATTTCTTTTTGTGCAATTATTGTTAAACATATTATTATGTTTTCTTTTAAAAAACTCAAATCAAGTCAAAGTGAATACCATTATAAACAGCCAGTGAGAAAAAGTAGGCAATTCAGGCCAAATTATTTATTCTTTAGATGATTCACTGCCTGAAATGGTTATAGCTATGGATTCTAAATTACTTGCATGGGATATTGATTCAAATTGCCTTAAACGTAGCAGGCAAAAACTGGTTACATTAGAGAAAATTAAATTTAAACATCATGACTCTGACTGCCAATGAGTGGAAGCTCTTATACAGCAAAGGAGAAAGGAAATAATCTTTAGGGTTTCCAAATTTTCCAGTTGTAAAATTGACATTTGTGGCAGCTTCTGCATGCAGTAGCACAGTTACTTGCAACAGTTTGCTGGGTATACTATAGTAAATCATGGTATTAAACTTTGTCCAAGATTTCATATTTTTTTCCAGTGGGTTTACTACATAATTCAAATGTATCATAAATGTTAAAGGATTGTAATCCTTTTCATTAAAATAGAACACCACAATCTAAAGAGGTTCTTTGCTTCCCCTTCCAGGCTATGCAATTGCTTGTTACACACTCTTCAGATTTGAGAGCTGGTGTTTCCCCTAACTCTGAGGAAACAATTTAGTGTCTGGGATTTTTTTGGTTTTGGTTTGGGGTGGGTTTGGTTTTTTTGTTGTTGTTTTTGGTTTTTTTATTATTTTTAATAGGGGCATAAGCATTTTGGCACTCTATTAATAAAGAGTACTGAAAAAGTTCACAGAAATGTCTTTTCACAAAATAAGACACTTATCTAAACAATTTTTGCCTCCTATTTTAGAACCTGTCTCTTCATTAAGGTCAAACTGTGTGCTTGGATCACCAGAGGGAGACTTTCTTCTAATGCATGAGTTCCTCTGTAAAGCTGCTGAAGCCATAGCTACCAGACTCCAGAGACCTTCCAGGGGAAAACAAAAAAAATGAAAGAGTTGAAGTGTTAGATAAACAAAACTGTTCAATGAAGAAAAGTCTTCACAGAGAAGCTGGCCTCTGACACACTAGAAAGCCTGGAAATATGTAAACTGACTCTGAACAAGCTACATGAAGTCTGCAAGATAAACCTGACCTTGCTCTGTAGGCTCTGTAGGTTGAGTCTACACAAACCGAGTGCCTTGCAGCTCAGTGTCTCCCATCAGTACCTCCCAGCCATATTTTCCTTGTTAAAAAAAAAAAGAAGAGAAAGAAGGAAACATGCTAGAGTCAGACTGCATCAAGATTAAAGGTTTTAGAAATACCCCTAGGATGTTTACACAGTCAGTGAGATCCTCAGTGACTGGATAGATTTATAAAGTTGCTTTTATCCAAGTCCATCCTTGAAGGCTACATCCAGGTCATGCAGCAGTTCCAATGGATAGCAATTAAGGATAAGGGGATACAAGATTTTTTTAAATGAAAACGCAGAAGATCCTGAAATTAAATTTTAATATGGACAAATATAAAGTAAATTTCTGCTATGATTGCCTTCTGCCTGTTTTGAAATGCAAAAGCTAACATTTTTAATTGACATGCCTTTAGACCTAATTTTACTTCAGCATTTGTGCTTTTGTTGCCATACTTGTTTGGCAAACAATAAAACCGATTCCAAGTCACAGGATTGCTATCAAAGTGCAAGATTCATTGATCACAAGGAAGACGAGGGACAGTAAGAACTTTCTTCACAAAGATGCAGGAACTAGGTTGTTAGTTGCTGCCTCAATAGCCTGGATTTGGCAGAAAATTCACCCATGACAAACACTGAGTACCATTTTTCTAGTAAGCAACAGAAAATAAGAGAGGATCCAAACCTGGAATTTGCCTTTGAATACTCTTAAAAGTAGTTAGTTTACTATCTCCAATAGGGATATTCATAACTACCATGGAAGAGACTGGGTTGGACTGGAGAGTGTTTCACTGAGTTGGCATTGATAATAACAAAATTTAACTCAAGAATTGTGTTGTTTGATTGTTGGAATGGTCCCAAGTTTGGTCCTGAACCAGGCTGACCTGCACGATCCCAAACTAATGTTGAGCACAAAGTAGTAGTTAACATTTTTTTTCTTGGTTAATATACTTTTTCCCTCTTTAAATTGCCATCAGACTTTAAAGGAGTATAGTGGTCAAGAACTTTCTTAAAGGTGGTTTCTTTAGGAAACTACTATGGAAATATGGACTCTGAGCTGGGAGTCTATATTAGCACATAGAGTAGTTTCATGTATGAATATCAGACCATGAATTAGATGTTTCAGTGTCCAATACACACCTAACATTTGAATCTCAACAAATTATTTTTGAAATTTGGCTAACAGCTTTGTTTATGTGAATAAAGAAATTATTTTTTAATTTGGCCTCCTCTGTGGTAGTCTTAAAAGCACAGTACAATTGGACATCCAGGGAAAGACACTAACAAGAAATAACTTCTCTAGATACTTTTGCAAACTAATTGAATAATCAGAACATATCACAAACATTAAGGACTTCTAATGAATCCAACTGTTTCCTTATATTATTTATTAATAACTATCTTTGTCCAGAGAACTCAGAGGACAAAATGAAATGGAAATGTGATTATGTTATATTAAAACTCTTATGTTTCTATGTACATTTATTTTTACTGTAACTACTGTGAGCCCTATCAGAAGGTTTAGATCTATTAAAGAAACAAATGGAATTTTTCTGGGATCTCTGTGCAAGCTCTCTCTTAACTCAGTATAAGTGTGAATACAAACTTGTTGGAAAGCTAAAAACTTACCCTAATTAATCCCTTAGAGAACAATTAGTAGAGCTGGGGATATAAAATTTAAACCTCCCAGGTGGGTTTTTGTATAACAGTCTCATCGAGCACTAATAAAAGTACTATACTTCTCCTAAGAGCTAATGCACTTGTAAAACAACCAGAGCATAAAATATTTGTGCAATAATCAGGAGAACGAAGCAGAAGACTGTTTAAATAAATACCACTTGTCAAGGAGAATAGATTCCTAGAACAGTTCTCTCCCTTTCTCCTCTGTTAACATTTCTAGTTGTATGCTTTATGACTCTGTTTTACAAGGCATGATCATTTTTTATTGTTTGCTTGTCTGGTTTGGTTTTCAAAGACCGTGAACTAAATTTGCATTTGGACAGACATGTGTGATGGATTTAAGTGAGGCTCAAAATTAATCCAAGTAGTTTCAAAACTGAATCAAAAGAGTACAATCAGCAACAAAAAATTTTGTTTGGTTGTTATTATTACTATTATTATTTTTATTCGAATTATATTTCTATTTATTACTATTATTATTTTGGATATTATTTTTATATTTTGTTTGGTTATTAATTTTGGTTTGGTTACTATTGTTTTATAGCTTGTATTCAAGTGGAATTTCCAATAGAAAATGCAAGATAAAAAATGAAACCAACAACAATGACCATCAAAAATCTACACACCCACAACTTCCAATGATACTTACCCTTGGATTTGGGAAACATCAGGAAAAAAAAGTTAAAACAACAAAGAAAAAAAATCTCTTTAGCTATACATGACTTGAAAATTAGTAAAGGCAATGAAAACATGCCTTGACCTCCTTTAATAGGAAGAGGGCTGCATAATGAGAGTATTGGACAGGAATACAGCCACTAGACACATTTACAGACGTAACAGTCCAAGAATTTACCTGTTCAACTAAGAAAAAGGTTTGTGCAACTTATGGCTTGTGATGAAGATGAATGTAAGCATGGATGTTAATTTGCCTCCTATGAGTGTTTCTTGTCCCTTTGTTCAACCAATATAAGACTCTGTTCTCTCAGACTTATCCTGCCTGTTGGCCTATAGAATTTTGATGTCCTGTAGAATTCTAAAGTGCTTTTTTGACAGTAGCCACTGCCTCACTGGAGTTTCCATCATTGCAGGAGGATGCAAAGGCTCATTTTTCTCTGCCTTTCAGGTAAATGTAGCATAACCCAACACAAGTGACCACCAACAGGCTTTGGGAATATATTCAGAAAGCTTGAGGCTTTCTTTTAAAGCCTTCAAATAAATAATTGTTGAACATTAATTATTGAATGGCTCCCAGTTCAGACAGGATCTCCAAACACCTCTTTTACTCTAGCACTCAGAAAGTCTATTCTCTCAAACATCCGGAGCAAAGACATCTGAAGACATCAGATGACACTGTTGTATAAATCAGGGTGAGAAGCACATTTGGAACTAAGTAAAGAAGGAAGAAGACAATCTCTAAAATACAGAAATTTAGAAGTTTAAAAGGCTGCAGAATATATTATATATTTTTTGTCTGTCACACAGACACACAACCTGGCAGAGGTGGATGTGTGTGTATTTTGACCCTCAAAACATCCAGTTGTGATATTTTTGATTCTAGATATTAAAGAAGCAGTGGTTCTTGTATTTTCTGATAAAGGTAATTAAATTTTGCGGCTCCAAATTAGCTTTCAAGAAGAAAAGCTAAGGCATTTTTACTTATTTTTAATATTTAGAGTGAAGGACTCCTACCAAGTAAGAGAAGAGAATTTAAAGTAGAAAAGTGATGTTTATCAAGGAAAATAAGACTAGAGAGAAAAGTCTTACCATGAACTATATCATGTGATCAGTCATAATATTAAATTTTAAATGTCTTTTTTTCCCTTTAGTTTTCTTTTTAATTTTGGATCTGGAAAGCAGCTAATTTTAACCATCAAAGATTGACTTAAGTGCATTGATAGGAGAACTAAATAATTTTATAATACTATATCAGAAGGTATACTTCAAAAACAAATGGTGATTCTTTCAAGTGAGATTTGGAATATTATTTACAATTGCAAATGCCTCAAAGATCTTGTGTCCTGAAAAGGAAGCAGCTAAGACAGCATGTACAAATGGTTTAGATATTCAACTTCTTCCAGGGTACCCTTAGTACTTACTTAAACCTTTACAAAAAGCAGTCTAAAATTGTCAGGGTGTCTCAGTGAGATTTTCTAAAGTTCTGGGAGATTTTGTAGAATTGCTTTTAAACAAGTCATGTTTTGGATTTCACTCTTGTTTCTGAATTTGCCTACTCAGGTCTGAATGTTATAATTCACAAGTGTGCCTGTAGAAGCAGCAGGCAAAACAGAGGCTCTAAAGAACTCCACCCTATGTTTTTCCTGCAAATGTAAAATTTGCCTGTACTGTAGTAGTCAAAATCAGCAGTTTTTGCAGACAAGAGTCTCAGCAATGACAATAAAAACTGGTAATTATGGGCAAATGAGTCATATCCTTCCTATGTAAACTGGCCTTAAGCTTCCTCAGACTGAAGTTCATGCACAGAAACCTGAGGTGGCACAAAATGAGGCCATATGGGATGTGATCCTTATTCCCCTGTGCACTAACTCTGCATAGACCGTGAAATAATGTATGGGTATTTTGTAATGACTGTGCAGGAAGAGTGTGGGTTTGATATTGAAGCACTGATCACTGCTGGTACATGATTTCTAGAAGCTGTGGTGAACTTGCAAAAAGCATATGTAAGTTAAAATATCCTGCAATAGTTTTGTGTAGTCAAATCTTTGTACTTCTGCCTACTGATTTGCTCAAGGAGAAAACTAAAAGCAAAATATTTGACATATTGTCTACTTTTCTTGAGAGATGACTCTTACAGCAGCAGGGTGCTGGCTAATGCACTAATATTGATTCATGGATCTACTGCATTGCTATGTAATTTTAAGATGCTTTGACAGCTGTCATAGGTCAAGGATCTGTCTATTACCTGGCAAAGATGGGTGTAGACTACACAAACAGAAGCTGTTTTTCTAAGTTGCCTACTGTTCTACTTCATAAATGATTCTTCCTTGCTTTTCATTTAAAGTCTTACAGGTGCAAGGCTTTGCTGCCAAAAGAAATCCCCTTAGGCTTGACAAGAAGTAAAGAGGTGGGTTTTTAATACTATGAATATTTAGTGAACTGCTGCTGAGATTTCTATCATCATTGCTTCAGTTTGCTCTCTTTGGCATGCTTTGGCAATGCTAGAAATAATGGCTAAATATAGGAAAATCCAGAGACTGGAGTTGTGCTAGAGCAGCAATAGGAGCAACAACAGGCTACTGAAAGTTCTCAGGATTTGCTGAGAAATGGCAGAAGGGAGAAGAGCAGAAAACTCTTCTTTCTTCAGTCACATTTTTATTAAATCTGTCCAAGTGATGATAAAAGAAAGCCAATGAGCAGTAACATTGACCATTTCTTGTAGTTGTCTGTGTTTTTAGCAGGGATGTCACTTTGCAAAGTTTTGCCTTGTGAAAATTATCATCCTTCCAGAGCAAGCTTAGACATGGGTTTTGGTGGGAGTACCCACCAAGATTTCTTCTCAACAGGCAGTGCAAAGGGTGCCACCTCTTCCTGGGGATGACATAGCTTAGCCATGGAAATGCAAGCTATGGTGTGACAGGACTATAGAATAATATGTCTCCCGTTTTGTTTCTGGTACAGATGCAGCCTTGGAAGGTACCAAATGGCATAGGAATTTTTTTGGCTATTCCATGCCCTGCAAATTACTTGTCTCCATTAAACTCTGCCATAAAGGTTCATCTGTTTTTGGTTAAGGGAACACAAAGAGATTAAGTTCTTTCAGAAGTGAGGAAAGGGAAGGAGAGGTAACAGCTAATTTTTTTCTTTGATTTACCTCCTATTTTGGGCATACATGGACATCTCAGCCAATGTGGAGGCTTTTCAGCTTTGTATGGTGACGGAAATAGCCTTAGGTATAGAGAACAAAAGAAGCAGAGGACAGAAGCTGGTCATGCTGTGCTCTCAAATAGCAACCTACTTTGAAAGGCAGTGTAGTAGAATAAGACTTCTGTCACAGCTGTCTTGCAATGTTGAAAGTTAAGAATAGAAGGATATCAGCAATGCATTACAGGGATAGGATAAGGTTTAACAATCAAGATTTCCTCTTAGCACTAAAAAATAAAAAGATAAATTAATGTATAATCATAAAAATACATTGTTTCCTCACCTTCCATAATCAAGCATATGAAGATTAGGATATATCTCTAGCTTTTGTACATCTTGAGTACATTAAATTTCTCTGTGGGGTCATATACCATCTTTTTCACAGGATCCCTCTCTTTGCTCGGTAGAGCTGTACAAGTGAGCAAATGAGTTGCCTCATGAAAAACAAGCCTGGTATTCCTTAACTTTTAAATTATTCAAGTTGCCAACATTCATCACAAATTATTTAACTTTACAGTAGCATTTTCTGTACGCAGTCTTTATACATCTGTTAAATACAGTGATCCTGCTTTAGAAACAGCTTTTAAAGGGATATAAATTAGATTTTCTTCACTTTAAGTCTCACTTACTCCATCTCTACCCACGTGTTAAGGAGTCTCAGTCTAAATGGCGTGCTGAGGAGATATAGAGAAATGGAAATTAAGTAACCAATCTCTTTTATGTTACACCTCCTTCCGGCTTCCAAGCATGTAAATTATAATGAGATTACCTTTCACATCAGTAAAGTGCTGTAATTAGACCTAAGTGACTACAAGCAAGCCTGAGTCACAGTTCCTCATACATTGCTTATTAATTTGGCCCACTTTCAAATTTATCTGATCATCACATCTAAATTTCATATCATTACATCTAGACATGGCACAAAAAAGGCTGAACCATACATGAAGCTTTCAACTGTGTTTGCCCTTAGCTGTAGAGAAACAACTTTTCCCTTTTCACACACAAGAGGTACCAGAGGTAGAAATTAGGTAAATACTGTGGCCTTGGTAATAGAGCCCAAAAAAGATTTAGGGACCATATTTTAACAATAAAAAGAAAGAAATTGTGAGTTATAGAACCACATGAAAGAAAGTAGTTTGTCCTAAAAAAAAACCCAAAAAACAAAAGAATGTCAAGTATTCTGCTTTTCTGATGCCTTTTGCTGTACTGATGGATCTATTGTACCTTGTCCTGGAGACAGTCTCAAAGAATGATGTGAGCTACAAAAGGGCTCCCCAAAGTGCTTGTATTTTGTTTGTGTAATTTCATTTGTCTGGTTTATAATGTATTCCTACAAAGAAATGCACTGGGGTGGGCATATGTCACAATGGAGGGAGGAAAGTGGTTAAAGTAGTTTATTGCTAATTAAAAAAAAAAAAAAAGAATGCAGAACAATGAAATTTTATTCTCCAGAATTGTACCCTGTCCTCAAAGATTTGCAAACTTAGTTCATTGCTGATGTTCATGTGATGTTCTTTTCTCATTAGTCAATTCTTCCTTCTTTAAGACTGGGTTTGCTCAGAGAAGGTCTGATTTAGCCCATATAAAAAGTGGAGATGTGCAGCAGTGCATGTCTGGCAGCCCAGATGACCTTACTCACCTATGAAAACATTGGGGTCTCTCAGGACTTCATGGTTTTAAATTTTTGAACTAACACATTCGAAGTTTTATTTAGTGAACTAATTCATCCTTTTGTATTCCAATCCAAGTTCTTGGTTCAATATTTCAAAATACAACAGTGTACACACTGACCAAACATAATACTGAATTAGAAACTCAACTTTAAGAAGATATAGCCATCCTTTCCAAGCTAGAATACTCTCAATTGATTTCAGTCTGTTTTGCATTAGTTCTTGAGTGTGCTATTGTCTCTAATGCAGAAAAAAACATTTCTCTAATCAACTTTTTGGAAGGGTAAGTATGCAACTTGAAAAAAGCCCACATACAGAATCTTCAAAGTTAACCAAGACTTCTTTATGTGTTGATATAGCAGGTTCCTTGAAATGTAGTGTGAAAACACATGTTCGTGGTGGACATCATGTGACAGGAAATTCAATTTTGAGCTGCCTTTTAAGTGCATGAGGGAGAGAAAAGGGCCTCTGAAATTAGAAATCACAGAGTCTCTAATAGCTTTAGAAAAAAATGATAATAATTAAAATTAACTATGCTCCTTGCCAAGTGGTGAGGCATATGACTGCACATTAGTCAGGAAATGGATGATTGTGTACATTAAAGGCTTCCCTTTTATTTCCATCTCTGTAGACTGGTTTCATATTGGAGTAGCTCTATTGTCTGGGTCAGAAAAAACATGTGATTTTCATTGACACAGTCTTACATGGGTGAATATCACAAATGACACCTGAATAGTCCAGTCCTTTGGAAACATAAGTGTGAGAGTAGAGCTGCACTACTGTAAAACAGCACCTAGAGGTATGACATTTATTTGCCAGTGAAACCTTTGCAATTCTTCTGCCTGAAAAGCAGGGCATTTTCTCTATTGCTTTCCTTTTTTATCTGATACAACACAGGAAAATTTCTGGAAACAATACAGCCGTCTGGAAACTGAGATCCAAGCAGCACAGGTTTTAAGAGAAATAAATAGTTCCTCTTTTCATTTATATTTGCAAATACATATCCTAAGAAGAGAGCAAGAGGAAAGGACAGATATGATGTCTTCCAGATGACAGCTTTCTGGATGGAATCTAAAGTCTAAAGCACAAGAAAATTTTCATTAACATTCAGATTGCATGTCATTTTGATTCACACTCCCTAAGCAAGTTAATTTGGGCTGCAGCCAACCTTCTTACAGTGTGATGACAACACAACAAGCTTCACCGCCTCTTTTCATTGCTAATGATTCCTTGAGTGACAGTCGTGGTCTCTGAGCGCGGCACGACTCTTCACCCTGCGGCGACCTGCGGAGTCAGAGCTGCCTCTGCCCTTGGCCCCCGCTGGGCTCTCTGCAGCAAGGACATTCTACCACGTCAGGACAACTGCAAAAAGGGGGAAGGTCTGCCCAGGACTGCACCCTGAGGATTGTGTGCTTTCTGTGCGTGTTGCTGTGGTATAAAAGCCACCGTGGGTCATCTGATCCAGTCCCAGTGCCTCCATCCTTTCAAACTAAACAAAAAAGGGACAAAGCAAAAAAAAATCATCTCAACACTGGCTTCTTTGTGAAAACTGTAACTGTGACTCGCTTCCCTCTCAAAAGGAACTATGGAAGCTTACACTCACCAAAATATTGCAAATTGTTGAGTGCCACTTCAAGCTTTCATAGCACGGGAAATATTTTACCCACTTGCTCTTGTATATAGGTGCTATAATGTCTGACCTATTTCAATCCCTTACCTCTATGGTAACAGTTTATTCTGGGGCCTATTCAGCTGTCTATAGGTAAAGAGTAGTTATTCTAATAATTCTTGAACTCACATTCATAAAGCAGAGGGAATGCTTTGGAAATCCTAAATATATGATTGCTTTTTGAGAAAAGCTGGGAATCATCTTATCAGGGTTTGGGAAATCTGAATTTATGTGTAGGTTATAAAGAACTCTGTAAACTATCCCTCAAGGGACTGAGTCTTACTGAAGAACTGCTGCAGTAGCCTCAAAGTCAGTGGAAATGTATGGGCTGTTTATGATCTTTGGATTGATTACATATCTATAATGGCCCCAAATCTCATTAATTTCAATGGAATAATCCTGTAAGCATGAAAAGAAAGTCTCTAGATCTGAGATCTAGATCATCTATTCAATGCTATGGGGAAATATATGCTTCGATGATCATTTTTCAACTGTTTTGAGAGTTCTGGTGACATGAATAGAGACTTCACTAGAGCTCCAGTGAATGAGTGATGAAATAAGGAATATGTTCACACTCATAGCATTGGTAAAAATGAAAAATATTTGTTTAAGAGTCTTCTCCCTGAAATTCTCATAGGTTGTGCTACTTCTGAGACAAAAATATTACTTGTTTACTAGTAAACAAAATGATATTTGGACTTATTCTCTGCCTCTAATAATAATTGCTTTATTAATATTGATAGTCCATCCCATATTACCTTCCACAATATGAATAAACTGCATATCTCTGCTAGACATGGTCCTTGGGCCACACTTAACTCACCATATGTGCCAAAGAAGAGGGGTGCAAGTAGTCCAAAAAACCATGAGCTGATGCTCTAACAATTTAAGCATACAAAAAAAAAATTAATTCCAGTACTCTTAGGGATATTGGTACAATGGAATTTGCTTATGTATATGTTTGTGTGTAAACATACATTCAGTGATGTATACTGATAAAAGTGAAAGCCATAAGGAGAATAAAAAAGGAGCTTTGTAAAGGTGATGACAATGTGCATGTTTTGGTTGAGTGTGATGTCTGAGGGATCTCTTCTACTTGTTAGGGAGTATCAGCCCTCCTGTGCCTGTGGAACCATCCCAAGCTTCTGATGTGCTGTCAGTAACAGACAGATAACCAGACCATTTTTTCCTCTGGTTGCTGTTACTATGAATTTCCCTAATGGCATGACTGGTGTCATGGCTTACAGGTTACAGGCATCTTTAGAAGCCGTGTCTGCTCATAAATGCAAGGGACTAAGCATTATGTAGAACACCCACAGGAACTACCTGGGAGGTCCACTGAGTGCCAAGGACTTGTATTTAAGTATAAAAATACCTTGAGCACTGACTTTGTAAATACAGGCAAGCAAAGGAGCAGTGGAGACTCATGAGATCGTATTTTTGCCATGTGGAACACAATCATGTTTCAAAACCTTTGCTTTTCCAAAAGTATGCGGCCATCCTTCTATTGCCTTTGCTTCTTTTATATCTGGCATTAACAGCAGGATGTTTTGGCTTCATATCTGAAGTAAGAAGCAAAGGTGGAGCAGCTCCAGTGTCAACATACAGAGGCAGATTCAGCACTCAGAACTGCTACAATTTATGGTCCTTTCTAGCACAAAGCAAGATCTGTGGAGCAGCTGATTATACATTATTGTTCAGTCATAAAATACTACTCATAAAAAGACTCTGTTAATAGTGAATGAAATATATTGTTTTGCATGTAATAAGAATTGTGTTTTATTTGTGGTTGAGGAAGAAAGGGCAGAAAGGAGTAGTGTTTACTGTTCCTAGGCAAGGTCATGATTTTTCCACATGTAATATCTGCTAGGTAAAAGTGACTGTTCTTACTACACTTGGCCCTGCTTTAATCTTTTCTGTGCAGTTTTCTTATTTAGAATTGAGGGGTTAATTTTGAAGCTTATTTAATTTCATTTTTGATGCAAATATGCATAAGCCATTTCTGTGTGCACAAGAATTTTAGCATAATAAAAGCCAATAGGGTGAATCTCTAGTTACTGAACAGACCACAGATTTCATCCATTTCATATCAGGATCTGAAGTGTGGATTACTTAAAAATGCATTTATTAAGTCTGACCTACTTTTTAATCTTCAGTATTTCACATGGCTTCTTTATAATGTAGGGAACTCCAGGATCTGCATGCTCCTGCCTGTTCATGCTTTTGTCCGTATAGGGAAAAAATGTTCATCTGCAATAGGCATTATGTCTCAGTAGACTGTCCTTGGGGCTAGGATCTGGCAATTCCTCAGTTCAAATTTTGTTGGTAATGCTGTCTTAGAAGGGTTGGTCAGCTTTTATGGATCTTTCTATTAGCAAGCTTTGTGTTTCAAGTGCTTATATTTGCAACTGTGCTTAGAAAAACTGACTCTGGGTGATGCTTGCCATGCTCAACCTCTTCTCAAACCAAAAATGTGCAGAAACTGATTTACTGTTATCTTAAAATAGTAGCTGCATTCATAAGTCTTACAAAAAAAAAGTAATTACAGTATGAATGAGACAAGTCCTAAAATTATTGAGAGAGGAAATTAATATTGGCAGTCTTTTGCCTTCTTATTAAAAATCAAACAGAAGTAATAACCAAAATTTATAAAGTGTGACTAGAAAAAGGAAAACAGTAATCAAGATTAAAGAAAAGACAGTAAATAGTATTTAAGGTGATGAAATAACAAATAAAAGAAAGGAGAGACAAGATTGCTAGTTGCTACTAAATATGATGAAAAAGCAAAGTTCAGCAAAATAGGATGCTGATTTGAGACATGTCTTAGACATTTAAGTAATAGGAAGATAGCACCTCTTAAACAAAATACATTTTTAAGCACTTAAGCCTGTACATTTTTAAGCATTATGAATTGCATGACTTTTGCCTAAAGACTGAAAGACTCTTACTGGATTTATGCATCCCACAATGACAGTAGCTGATGCAATGTAACTTCTCCTTTAATGGAAAATTATGATAGAATGGTAGTCTTTACTAATAATGAACAGATGGAGAAAACATTTTTGGAAATTAGTTTGAAACAATATAGCCAAGATGCCTCTATATATGAGATCTGAGGTTTACCAGTGTAGACACATTAGAGAAGCATATTTTAAATTTACACACATATACACTATACTAGTTGCAACCATTTCTTGAAATCTTAGACAATCCCAGATTACCATATATATATGCTTAGTATAAGCATATATGTATTTAAGATATAATCCCATTAATATCCTTGAAACCAGCAATGGTTTTATAAAATGGATAAAAGGCCCTTACTTTGTTCACTACATCTCATCTTTGTCTTACATGTCTTTGTCTTACACTCCCTGGTGCTTCCACATATCTGATTTCTTGCCAAAAAAAAAAAAAAATCTCAGAAGCTTCTTAAGAGGATGTGCCTACTGTTAGAGCAAATTGGTTTTGAAAGAAACCTGAATTCAGGTAATTCAATTTGCCTTTAAGATCAATAAGGGTATGTGGAGCTAGATCTGAGGAACATGCTGAAACTCAACTCTCTTCCTAGAATTTGTTACTTCAAGAAAGGTCAGCTGTGGGGCAGTGGTGCACTTTTATGCAATGGCATTTGTGTTAGTTACATAAACAATGGCCCCTTTTGCAAACAAAATCTCCAAACACAAATACTGAGCTTCAAAAATGTTGAGCAAATATCCCTAAGGAGAATGAATCCATAACATGGAAATATAACAACAACGTAGATAATATTTTCAAACAGCTATGATGTATATGTAAAGAATACCTATGGTTATGGAAAAAAAATAGAAAATTGAGTATCAGTTATGCTTTATAAACGACCCAAAGACATTCTTCACTCAACACTGTTGTTTCATTGCCCATATATTTTGGACGTGTCATAGCCCCGAAAAAGTTGTTAACTTGGTACACAAGCTGGTATACAAAAAAGTATTGAAAGTCTTTGTTCATTTATCTGATTTTGTTTTTTTTTCCCTGTTTCCAGCTGTTATTAGCTAGCTGGCCTGCCTGGATTTTAGATGGTGACAGCTGAGAATAGTTTGTTCTTATCCTTGCTTTGCAGGGCTGACAATATTGTTCACTACTTGAGACACTGTCAGCCTTATTTCCACCATTCTGTTGGTGAGCACTTAATGCCTTGTGGATCAGCAACAGTGATGTTAGCTGTTAACCACATCTACTTTTCTGGCTGTTGCTTATGTTTTCTTGCTGATGAAAGACTTTATTTGAATCTCTGCTTGGCAGGACCAAGCCAAGAAATTAAGTTAATGCTTTGTGCTGCCTCAGAAGTAATATATTTTCTTTAGATATGGTGCTGTCTCTAGCTTTCATGGGTACATTTATTTCCACAGAAGAAGCTCTGCAGTGAAAAAATACAGGGTTTAACTCTCATTCTGAGATATAAAACCCAATATAGGACATATGCTGAACTAGGAAGAGGTTGCACTGTAGCACATATATTTAAATAGACTGAGAGTTCATTCTCGTGAAACTGCTGTTCGTTGGGGCTGCACAAAAGCAACATATGCAACCATCAAAGCACTTCTCAGCTTGCTCATTCTGACATGGGGTATGTGGCAAGGATGCAATCTGGTCCATAGTAAAAGTCAATGTATTTGCTAGGATGCAGACATAGCAGTTTGGTTATGACTACATCCTTTATTGTTCACAGAAGAAACGTGTCAAGTGTGATTGCATTCTTCATGCCTACTGTGAAGTTTCCAATACTTGAAATATGTTTATTTCTTTATATGGTCTTAGAATAGGGTGTTTTTATATTTCTGTATAGAATGAAAAACTTTTGCTCTTTGTATTTTATAGATACTAGTGAATTTTGAAGCAGACAGCTGTGTGTTTATTGCAGTGGGGGAACAGAAAATCCTAGGCATGTACAGGCCATGGTACTGCAGTTTAATGGCAATTAGCAACCAAACTTCTTCATTCTCATAACTAAAATTCTATTTCACAATGACCCGGGTGAGTTGATATGGTTTCTCAAAAAGTAACTTTGTTGGTGCCTCATATATTTTCTAAGCCAATAAAACAGTACTTGTTGTTAAACTCTTTTTTAGAACTGTTCCTGAACCAATAGTTTTACAGTTTGATTTCTACATTTATGACAGAGATAAATCAAAGTCATATGTTGCATACACACAAGTGGAAAAAATTATATATTAATGGAACCAGGGATTATATATTAATGGAAGCAAAGAGATTGCCTGGACTTGAAAGCAATGTACCATTAAGGGCAGAATTAGGACCCTGATTTCATGCATGTAATTTTCTGCAGTTTTAAGAATTCATTCAGTGTTTATGTCAGGACCTTGAGAATGATTAATAGTTTATTTGCTTTCTGTCATGCCAATAATTTTGTATTAATAGTAATTTTGATACCTTGAAAGACCCTTTTTTGGAGGTGCAGCTCCATGAAAATGTATAAACCTGGGACTCTGTATGACTGTCAGGCACATGTATTTTTTGTATAAATCAGGAAATGAATGGACTAATTTTATAGTTTCTGTCACAAAATTGTATAGGATATATTACCTCAGTGTTGCATTTTTTACCCATTTATCCATTCTCTACATTAATATTTTTTAACAGATAGCTCTGTGTGATATTTTTCTTAATAAAAAAAAAACCCTCTATTTTGTACATGAAAGTTTTTTGTGTATTTTTCAGGTGTTTTTAATAAATCTTGAGTAGTTCTCATTTCTTGAGAGTTAGCAACTTTGATTCTTGCTCACTAGATTGTCACAGTACAACAGTAGAACCAACCCCAGCTAGCAGCAGAGACTGTTGTTTCTTACCAGAAATATGACTTGAAAAGATATTATCAGTGAAAAGGCAGAAAATGGGAAGATGCATTGGAAATCTTCTTCCACAAGTAGAATAATATAGATTTCATTAAAGGGATAAGCATCCAGATCAGTTACTCTCTTTATTTCTCTTAAGATACAAGCAGAAAGAGGAAGAAAATTTAATCGTGTGATAGTGCAATTCACCCAGTATCCAACCAGAAGGAAACAAATACACACACATTCCTATTTCTTCCCCACAAATTCATCACTCTTGTACCACCCCTTGATTTTTGTTAGAAGCCTTTGTGGGAAATTGCATTTTAAATTCTTTCTCAAGCATAAAATTGACAATTGAAGGTTCTGCTCAATAGAATATGCCCTAGACTTCAAAAAGTTAGAATCAGTGATCACCTGAAAACCACCTGTTTTCATGCACAGGTGGTACAGAAACACAATAAATTTATCCCAGGCAGGTCAGTGGTCTGATGATGGAGGATGTTGGGGAAAAGTCTCCCCTATTGCTTCTTGCTAGATCAGAGTATCTACAGAAATAAAATCCTCCTGAGACCTCTTATGTGGTCAGTACTGGAGAAGAAAGAAGGATTTAGTAGATTTATAGCTCCTGTTCCTCAAAACACTGCTCTCTCAGAGAGTTTGTAAAGGTTGCATATAATATAATCAGTCCCTCTGTTATGTGATGCAGGTCATTGGTTCTTTGCTCAAGGCCATGCTAAAAGTCACAGTCTTACTCTCAGTAAACTTCAAAATAGATTGCCCTAATAGAAGTGTAGTCTTCCTTTCTAAGAAAACATTCTCAGATTCAGGAAAATGTTCTGCAGACCTGAAAAGCTTCCTTTGTGAAGATTTTTCTGCTTTGTTATGATATGTTAAGGAATATGAGTGGGAGGTTCAGGTTGTAGAACAGAAGTTTCCAACCTCCTAGTAGATTAAAACCTGATTTATAGTAAATGTGTCCAGAAAAAAAGGGGAAAGAAAAAAAAAACTAAACAAAACCATATAAACTATTTTTAAACACAAAAGTAAATAGAAATGATAACTTATGAGAAGCTGTGTATAGTTTCAGCTTCCCCTTGCTCAGAATTTCTGTCTAGTACTGACTAAAATTGCTAAGCACTGGAACCTCATTTGCAGGAGCACGGCTGTGAAGGGGATATCAAAAAAAGGAGAGCTTAAAAGACAGTAGAGTTTGTGCTTGAAACATTGGTTTCCAGTTGGCTTCCTGGGTCACTTTTCTTCTGTCTAGTATTCAGGTCACAATATGTTAATGGTGATAGCAGAAAAAAAATCTCCTTTGTTCTTGATGATGATTTCTTTGCAAACAAGCTATTTTGCATATATACCAGCAAGGAAAAACATGCCAAGGAAGCAGAAAGTTAATTGACAACCAAATAGGCTAATTTGAGTATGGGGTACCTAGAATAGTGTTATGCTCTTTACTGCTTGCTTGCTGATTATGCAGAACTCTACAAACAAGAAGACTGAAGTTGACCTTGTCTTCTGCTAAGACCCACACCTTAATGCCTTAATTCCTTGCCTGAACTAATTCTGAAGAGATATATTACCAAAAAGAACTGAGAAGCACGGTTTTCATATGGATCGCCTAACTACTTAGACTGATTTCTAAAGGCAAAGAGCCTCTTGAACTTACCTATTTTAAATAAATAATAGGATATATGATATTGTTTTAAGGAGGTATATTAAAGGGCTGGATAAAAGGTATATATTTGATCAAGATAGACCCAGATAGAGGGGTTAGATCCCTACATTTAGTAGTAATAGTACACATTTTCCTCAAAAGGCCTTGCATTCATCATTGCCTCCCAAAGGAGGGATGTGACTACAGCTCTTCTTCATTGTGACCTGACAGAAAAGGGAATAGTGAGGAAAATTCTTATTCTGTTTGCTTTTCTGAAATAATCATGACCCTTAAACACAGCTCTAACATGCGTATGTGCCCACATGTCTTTAAGGAACAGTCTTGACTCTTTCACTGAGTTGATCCAGTCTCAATTATTCTAATCCTTCCTCACCCCCTGAAAATTAACCATGATTTAATTATCTTTGTAAAAGTACTTTCCCTATAGATTGAATTTGATTGGTGTTTTCTTGGTTTGAGAAAGAGTAAAGAGAGACAGAAATCAACATATACGTTCTATCAGACATCCAGATATTCTGTACCACTAATGGAATTTGGTTTAAAATGCTCATCATTGGCACAGTCATGCCAATGATGAGCATTTTAAGGCACAGTCTGCCCTGATCCT